>SJYA01001691.1:1645786-1799832 GCA_006410615.1 Neotragus moschatus | reverse complement strand
CCCCCCCCCCCCCCGCTTTGGTGCCGAGCCCATACCTTCAACAGTGAAAGCTATAGTCCTAACCACTGAATTGCCAGGGAATTCCGGCTGCATGAGATTTTCAGTGATACTTGGGATGCCTCAAAAAAGATCAGGAACCTGACACTGTTCTAGAGAGAGAAACAGAAAACTAAGCCTGCAGGGCAGGGAAAGGATGAGACCTTCCAAGAAAGTCAGGACCTATCTGAGCTGAGGGGAGGGAGGCGGCCCCCCAGAAAGGCTCACCGTGCCTCCGCATGAGACTGCTGCACAGAATGTGACCTGGGCGCCTGGTACAGAAAATATCCTGTCTCCCCACTTCATAACTGAATCCATCAGAAAAGCCGTTATTCTGTCACTGGCTACTACCTTTTCCTTTGGCCATATCTTTCAGGGTAAGAAAAAGAAGAGGAAGCGAGAAAAGCAGCTGTCCCAGACGCAGTCCCAGCAGCAGCAAGTCCAGGAGGCAGATGGTGAGTCTTCAAGAGGGAACTGCGTCTTTACTTTTTCCCACTGTGTCAGCTACACCTGCCGGCACCCTGTGCGTGGGTCTCTGATGGACACCGTGTCAACGCTGTGTTTTAATATTAACAGCTGCCATTTTCAAGGCCTCTGTCTCACGTACACTTGTGCATGCGTGCTAAGTCACTTCCATCATGTCCGACTCTTTGCGACCCTATGGATTGCATCCCACCAGGCTCGTCTGTCCATGGGGATTCTCCAGGCAAGAATATTGGAATGGGTTGTCATGCCCTCCACCAGGGGCTCTTCCTGACCCAGGGATTGAACTTGCAGCTCTTATGTCTACATGCATTGGCAGGCAGGTTCTTAACCAATAGCACCACTGGGTATACTCAGGTGGGTGTTATTATTACCCCCCTTCTGGAGATGATCAGTTTAAAGGCTCAGAGAAGTGAAAGGACTTTCCTGGCCATGCTGCTGGTAAATGGAGGGAGGATTTGGTCCAGTACTTTGTCACTTGAAAGGTGCTCTTCAATTCAGTTGAGTTGCGTCTTATTGAGGGTTAGGTTCTAAAATCAATGCAGTAAAAGTAAAAACTGAATATTGTTGAAATGAGCCTTGAAATCCCCTTAGGAACCCAGCCCCTTAGAGACTAGCATACCACCTTTCAGTGAATCGAGTAGATTCAGGTTTTCCTTCAATGTTTGGTTGGCCAAATATCAGAAATAATCATTTGCTTGGAGTAGGAAGGCCCTTTTCTGCCACAAATATCTTTTTACATCAGAATCTCACTCAGCACAGACTAGCCCATACCTTGGCCAGTATTTCAGTCACACCTCCCATCTCATGCTCATTTCAGGACAAGGGTAGAACTAGTTTAGTTCCATCTAAAGGGCTTCACCGGTGGTAAAGAATCCTCCTGCAATGCAGGAGACCTGGGTTCAATCCCTGGGTAGGGAAGATCCTCGGAGAAGGGAATGGCAACCCACTCCAGTATTTTTGCCTGGAGAATCCCATGGACAGAAGAGCCTGGTGAGCTACAGTCCATAGGGTTGTGAACAGTGAGACATGACTGAGCAGCTAATACACACACACACTAAGTACTTTTTATCGACTTTCCTTTCACTTCCTTTCCTAGCTTTCTAATATCTCTATAATTTGTATATTCATCTCCATAGGAGTACACATAAACTAACTATGTATATGACGCAAAATCTGTTGAATTGGTGCGTGGCAGGCGCTGTACTATCTCTAGGAGGATCATAAACCAAAGATTTTAAAGCAAACTGAATGGAGATCCATCCCCCAAATGATAAGATTTAGGCAGGAAGATGATAATTTGCTAGAGAAGGAAATGGCAACCCACTCCATTATTCTTGTGGGGAGAATTCTAGGGACAGAAAAGCCTCACGGGCTACAGTCTATAGCGGTGCAAGGAGGCAGACATCACTGAGCACAGCACAGCATGATAATTTGATAAGCTTGGCTGTCTTCCCTCCAGGCAGATACTGAACGGGGCCTTTGGCATTTTGGTATTGGCCCTTTTCTGTGCTCTGCTGCTGCTGCTAAGTCGCTTCAGTCGTGTCCAACTCTGTGCGATCCCATAGACGGCAGCCCACCAGGCTTCCCCGTCCCTGGGATTCTCCAGGCAAGAACACTGGAGTGGGTTGCCATTTCCTTGTCCAATGCATGAAAGTGAAAAGTGAAAGTGAAGTCACTCAGTCGTGTCTGACTCTAGTGACCCCATGGACTGCAGCCTACCAGGCTCCTCTGTCCATGGGCTTTTCCAGGCAAAAATACTGGAGTGGGTGCCATTGCCTTCTCTGTTCTGTGCTCTAGGTGTACTGAAAGTCAGGCGTCATTTCAGGGCCTCATGTCCCTCCCTTTACGCATGCTTGTTTCCCAGGTTAATGTACTACTTCCGTCTTTCCCAGTGTTCCTAGTGGCTGACTTCCTTGTTTGTGTCCCCCCCCCCCCCAGGTGCTCTGGCCTCCAAAAGCAAGAAGCCATGTGTCCAGTACCTGCCCCCCGAGAAGCCCTGTGACAGCCCTGCTTCCTCCCACGGCAGCATGCTGGACTCCCCAGCTACCCCCTCCGCGGCCTTGGCCTCCCCGGCCGCCCCAGCCGCCACCCACTCGGAGCAAGCCCAGCCCCTCTCCCTCACCACCAAGCCAGAGACCCGGGCCCAGCTGGCTCTCCACTCGGCTGCCTTCCTGTCATCAAAGGCTGCCGCCACCTCTTCTGGCCAGATGGGCAGCCAGCCCCCGCTCCTGTCCCGGCCCCTCCCTTTGGGGTCCGTGCCCACAGCTCTGCTGACGTCCCCCCCGTCCTTCCCCGCCACGCTCCACGCCCACCAGACCCTCCCCGTGCTCCAGGCCCAGCCTCTGTCCTTGGTCACCAAGTCTGCCCACTAAGCTGCCCCCCTTGACCTATGCAGGCTGTCACGTGACTCATCGAGTAGTAAGGATGCAGAAGGAAAAAAAAAGGAAACTTTATTGGTCAATATTTGACCACTCTGGACTGTTCTGTAAAGTGACTGGTAACAGCAGCACTTTACGTTTTGTAGATGTAACCAGTAGCTGATCTTAAGTCTTTTTTAAAAAAACAAACAAACAAAACTCTTTAAAAAAAGGAAAACGAGAACTGAAAAGTAGTGTGTTATTCTTCCTGTATGTGCAGCGGTGGATGGACCTGGGCAGAAGGCACCCCTCTCTCTACCTCCTGGACTCTCTGCCCTCCCTCCTCTTCCCATCGTCCTCATACATCCAACCCCAACGCCCTGCTTCCTGGCTCCCCCCAGTCCAGCTTACACGTTGGCCCTTGTTGCCATTTCTAGCCTGTTCATCTACACCCCATTCCTTGACATTCCCTTTTACTTGGCCCACGTTTTTCTCCTGTGGGTTCACGCCTTCATCTTCGTCCTCTGCCCAGTGTAAGGCTGTCACCACGTGAGAGACACCTTGGCCTCTTTGTCTCCACCAGCGCACCTTTCCCTCAGTGGCCCTAAACCACCCCCACCCCCCCAGCCTCCAGCTTTCTGTGGAGGAAGAGGTCCTCTAAAATGGTTCTCCCCTGCATTTCAAGGGACTCAAGGTGCCTGCCACTTCCTCAGCGAAGAAGCCTGTGTTCCACCCCCGTACCAGTCAAGATGTCCCCTCACAGCCCCGGGGTGGCAGACAGGTCTGGCTCCTGTCACCGGGGAATGTGCTAGCACAATCTGCCAAAGCTCTGAGACCCTCCTCCCTCCCCAGTCACCTCACATGCTTCTTCTGTGTGTATTTCTTTCCATTTTTATGGGGTTTTTTTGGAGCAATTTAAACTCCCAGTTGTTTATTTTCACAAAAGAAAATAAAATTGCAGTTGCAAGACTTTGCTGAGTATTTTAGTACTTTGTTGACTCAAGCCCCTTTCTTCACACCAAAGGCTGTGTAAGATTTTTACAGAATGCAAAGGAGGAATGCCTCTATTGGAAGGGAATGTAAGTCATGCCTGACAGAACTAGAAAAATCTGATCCCATTTTCAGCCTCAAATGTGCACAGACCAGTCAGTATAGATAACTGAGATCCAAAGGGATGAGTCTTTTTATTTTCATTTGTCTTCTTGTAATTGCCAAGATGGAAGGTGTGTCTTTGGGTTTCTTTGCACGTACCGAGCACTGGAATTCATTTTTGTTGTACAGCTTTACTGAAGTATATAATTCATACAGTTCACCCATTTTAGGTGTACCATTCAGTGGTTTTGTGTTCAAAGTTGTGTACCCATCATCACATGAGAACATTTTCATTACCTCAAAAAGAAACCCCATACTTTTTGGAACTTACCTTCCACTTCCTCCTTCTCACACCACCACCTCCAGCCCTGGACAATCATGAATCTACTTTCTGTCTCTTGAGTTTGTCTGTTCTGGATATTTCATGTTTTTTAAACAAGTATTTAGCTAATATATTTATTTTTGGCCGAGCTCGGTCCTTGTTTGTTTGTTTTAACTTTATAATACTGCATTGGTTTTGCCCTACATTGACATGAATCCGCCACAGGTGTACATGAATTCCCAACCCTGAGCCCCCCTCCCACCACCCTCCCCATATCATCTCTCTGGGTCATCCCAGTGCACCAGCCCCAAACATCCTGTATCAAACCTAGACTAGTTTTTCGTTCTTACATGATAGTATACATGTTTCAATGCCATTCTCCCAAATCATCCCACCTTCTCCCTCTTCCACCGAGTCCAAAAGTCCGTTCTTTACATTTGCGTCTCTTTTGCTGTCTCGCATACAGGGTTACGAGCTGGGCCTTTGGTACTGCGTGTGGGATAATCTCTAGTTGTGGTGCGGTGCCCTCTCTTGCTGTGGAGTATGAGCTCTAGGTGTACGGGCTTCAGCAGCTGTGGTTCCCAGGCCCCAGAGGGCAGTCCCAGCAGCTGTGGCGCACAGGCTTTAGTTGTTCCATGTCATGTGAAATCTTCCTGGACCAGGAATTGAAATCATGTCCCCCGCACTGGCAGGTGGACTCCCATTCACTGTACCACCAGGGAAGTCCTATTTGTGTTCTTTTTGATGATAGCCATTATGGCAGGTGCCAGAGGACATTGTGGTGTTTATTTGCATTTCCCTGATACATTTTCCTTTTTTTTTTTTTATCATTACAGCCATCCTAGTAGATGCTGAGTGGTGTCTCCTGGTAATTTTGATTTGCATTTATCTAACTAATACTAATGATGGTGAACATTCACACTTTAGTGAGTTATCCCAACACCATTTGTTGAAAGACTATTCTTTCCCCCGTTGAACAGTCAGCACCATGGTTAAAAATCAATTGACCATAAATATATAGGTTTATTTCCATACTCTCAATTCTATTCCATTAGCCATATGTCTTTATGCCTGTGCTACACTGTCCTAATCAATGTTGTAACTAGTTTGTAAAATGGGAAATTAGAGTCCTCTAATTTCATTCTTCTTCAAACCTGTTTTAGCTATTCTGGGTCTCTTGCATTTTTGTATGAATTTTAGGATCAATTTATTAATTTCTGCAGAGAAGCCACCAGGAATTTTAATAGGTATTGTACTGGTAGATCAATTTGGGAAGTACAGCCATTCTAACAATTACAACTTCCAATTCATGAATATGCAATGTCTTTCCATTTATTTAGGGCTTCTTGAGTTTCTTTTAATAACATTTGTAGTTTTCAGAGTATAAGTTTTGCATTTCTTCTGATAAATTTATTCCTAAGGCATTTATTCTTTTTGATAATATTGTAGATGGAATTGTTTCTTAATTTCACTTTTAGATTGTCTGTTTAAAGTATACAGGAATACTGTTGATTTTTATATATTGATCTCACTTCTTACATCCTTGCTTAACCTGTCCTAATAAATTTTTAGAAAATCCTCGAGATTCTCTTTATGCAAGATCATGTTATCTACAAATATAGTTTTACTTCTTCCTTTCAATCTGGATGCGTCTTATTTTCTTTTCTTTCTCAATTATTGTGGTTACTTCCGATACAAAGTTGAATGAAAGTGGTAAGGACAGTCATGCATGGTTCTTTATCTCAGAGGGAGAGCATCTAGTCTTTTACCATTACTGTTATGTTAGTAGTAAGGTTTTTGTACATGCCCTCTTCAGGTTGAGGAACGTCCCTTCTTTTCCAAGTTTGTTGAGTATTTTTATATGTAGAAGTGCCAGGAAGTTTAAGATTTATTCAAGTTATGGCCATATCATTCCCTTAAACCAGTATTGGTGTGAGTAAGAAGTCAGTTCTAAAATCTACCTTCTCTATTCCAGGTAACAGCACTTCCTGGAGAAAAACCACACACCAGCAGTAGGTGCCACAATAGACATGTGCCTAACATAAGCTAGGCCTTCAGCAGATTTCATCGGTTACTACACTTAACCGTTGTCAGTTTCCTGTATTAATCCCCTCAACAACTCTTCTCTCCACCATCCTCAGGCCCTCAGGTTAATCCCCACCTTTTCTCTCTCAAAGACTATGTTGCTCCTTAGAATACCGAGAAAATTGAGGCCAGCTAAAATGTTCTATTCTGGGGACTTTCCTGGTAGTCCACTGGTTAAAATTCCAACAAGATTCCAATTCACGGGGCACAGGTTCAATCCCTGTTTGGGGAAATAAGATCCCACACAGCCAAAAAAGGTAAAAAAAAGATTCCATTCTGAACTCCCACATCCCTGCCTAAGTATTCACCCACCCTCTAGCCGTTCTAACTGCTTTTCCACAGGTCTCAAGGTCGACTCAGGGCGAACTGTCCCCTGAATCCCAGCCCTTCCATCAGTCATCATATCTGTCTGTCTTGTAATCTTGGTCTGTCTAATAAATTATTCCTCTCAGTCAGGTTAAAAACACTCAGTCCTCTTCCATATTAGTTTCACATTCAAACTTCCAGAAAAAGGTAGCTTCTACTTACCTTCTATTCTCTACTTATCCCACTGCAACCAGGTTTCGCTCTCTCTACTGAAATACCTAATAACTCCTTATCTTACTTCAACTCTGTGCTGTCAATTTCATTATCCTTCTGAAAATAGTTCTGTGACAATTGTGAGCCCTCAAGGGATGCTGAGTAAAGAAACTGGAAAATAAGGAGATGTTAGTGTCCCAAAAGAGGTGACATGACTAGTTGTCACTAAAGTGACAAAGAGATCTGCAAGATGAGAATTGCAGGTGTGGTTCTGTGACTTGCTTCGTTTCCAGTTAATAACTGATCATATACACATAGTTGCCTGTAAAAAAGGGAGAACCAAGAAAGTATTATTCTTAATAACTCTGGGTCCACTGGAGAAGGGAATGGCAAACCACTTCAGTGTTCTAGCCTTGAGAACCCCATGAACAGTNATTGGAAAGACTGCTGTTGAAGCTGAAACTCCAGTGCTTTGCCCAAATGATGTGAAGAGCTGACTCATTTTAGAAGACCCTGATAATGGGAAAGATTGAGGGCAGGAGGAGAAGGGGACGACAGAGGATGAGATGGCTGGATGACATCACTGACTCAATGGACATGGGTGGACTCCCAGGAGTTGGTGATGGACAGGGAGGCCTGGCGTACTGCAGTTCATGGGACTGCAAAGAGTCGGACACGACTGAGTGACTGAACTGAACTGAACAGGACATTTTTATTTTCTTACTTTGTCTTATCTTTATTTTTAAAATTTTTTCTATAGTGAATATATTAATTATAACAATTCGGGGGAGCCTTAATTATATGCTGCTGCTGCTGCTGCTAAGTCGCTTCAGTCGTGTCTGACTCTGTGTGACCCCATAGACGGCAGCCCACCGGGCTCCACGATCCCTGGGATATGCTAGATACTGTTAAATACTCTGTATGAATTATCTCACCCTCAAAACTTTTATTCCCATTTCATAATGAAGAAATTGATACCTAAAACAATTAATTGCCTAAAGTGAGGTGAATTATTTGTGCAGTAAACATTAAAGAATAACGGGTTTCCTTGGTGTTTCAGTAGTAAAGAATCTGCCTACCAATGCAGGAGACATATATTCAGTCCTTCGTCCAGGAAGACCCCACAAGCCTTGGAGCAACTAAGCCTTCTCCACAACCATTAAGCCTCTGCTTAGAGCCTGGAGTCGCTCAGTCGTGTCCGACTCTTTGCGACCCCATGGACTGTAGCCTATCAGACTCCTCTGTCCATGGGATTTTCCAGGCAAGAGTGCTGGAATGGATTGCCATTTCCTTCTCCAGGGGATCTTCCCGACCCAGGGATCGAACCAGGGTCTCCCACATTTCAGGCAGACGCTTTACTGTCTGAGCCACCAGGGAAGCCCAAATACTGAGCCCACAGGCCTCAATTACTGAATCCTGCTTGCCCTAGAAGCCTGTGCACCGTGACAAGAGAAACTGCCGCTTTGAGAAGCCCGTGCACTGCAAGGAAGAGTAGTCCCCACTTACCACAACTAGAGAACATCCTGCGCGGCAGTGAAGACCCAGCACTGCCGAAAATAAATAAAAATTTTTAAAAATTAATGTTAAAAATAACAAGGAATATTTTTCTCCTATCAAATTAGCAGATTAAGCATAGTCACTTACCTAGGATGGGCAAGATAATAGCATGACTTAAACAAGATGCTTAAGTTTTTGGAGCTTCTGTCTCAGGCACCTAATCAGTACCTGATTATAAATAATAATAAGAGTAGAAAACTGAAAATAATTCATAACTCCAATAATAAAGAAACTGTCACAAAATCAATGATAAATATAAATTTTTATGAAACCATTAACAGTCATGTTTGACAATATTTAAATTAATTAGGGGAGAGTGCCCTTGAACTCACATTTGATGCTCGTGTTTCCAGCTACCTCTCTGTTATTTCTACTTGACTGTCTCACAGGCAAGAATAAATTCACTTCTAGTGCACCAATCGTATTAAATCTGGTTTTCCAATTGGGAACTCATGTACACCTGAGACGGAAAATTTTAAATAAATAAATAAAATAAATCTGGTTTTCCACATCTTCTTCACATCACACCTCCCTCCCATAGCCAACCTATCTCCAAGGCCTATTGGTATTTCCTCCCAAATTTATATTGACTCCAACCACTTCCCTCTATTCTGACCGCACCTATGCTAGTCCTTCTAGGACTACTGCAACAGCCTCCTAAATGTTTAACTCCTAAACACACTATTTTCTTCCCATAGTCTCTATGAACACAACAGAAAATTTAAACAGCATGATACAAAATTATATATCCAATAATTGCAATTTGGGAGAAAATGATTATAGAATAAAAGACTGTGAAAACACACTACTTAAGAAACAGGGGGCGGGAGTATATTTATATTTATCTTAATTGTATTTGTTTTAAAAAATCACTGAATAGGAACTTGTGGAGGAGGGCTAGAGAGCAAAAACATTCTTTTATTATCTGTTATTCGCTGCTCAGGGTTCTTCTTGCAGAGAACAGGGGCTTCCATTGCCACGACTTCTCTTGTTGCGCTGGCTCTAGGTCACTGGGTTCAGTAGTTGTGGCCCACCGGCTTAGCTTCCCCCTGTGACCAAGGATGGAACTCATGTCCTCTTCATTCGCAAGTGGATTCTTAACCACTGAACCACAAGAGAAATCCCACAAGAACTTTTTGAGGTTTTTAATTTAAAGATAATTGCTTCAGTAACTTTCTAATGTGAACCTTTCAAAAAATAAATCCCGTTTTGATTTTTCAACCGTTAGATTATATTACCTAATCAAAAATATTATTTGCAAGACAGAAATACACTAAAACGTTGATAGTCACTACTCTGGAAGCGTGAGGCAGAGATTCTACTTTTACACATTCAGTGAATTTTCTAGCGTGAATGAGTAATTTACACGATCAGAAAACAGACGAACTTTTTAGAAAAGATCTTTGACACCGTTTCCGTGGAGGGTCAAAAGAGCAGGAAGCAGGGTTGCGAAGGCTCCCGCTACAAAAGTGACAGGGTGGGTGTCTGTTTCCAGATTTCCACACGTCTGTGCGCTGCAAGGAAAGAACCATGAGGGAGGGAAAAGGCAGAAAGGCAGGTAGAGGATGGGAGCGAGCAAGCGCCAGGCCCCAACGACGTCACTCCCGTGGGTACGTCCGTGGGCCAGGGAGCGCCTGCTTCGCCAGTATTGTTTCGTAAATATGACAGCAAAGAAGGAGAGGGGGACTAAGTTTGTAGCGGCTGCTGCGGAGCTAAGAAAGCAGGAAAAGACAAATACGCCTTCAGCCCCGCCACCAGGAAAAGCAGTCACATCTCGGGGGAAATAACGGAACACCAGCTCGCCAGGCTTTTTTCCAACCCCCGCCCCTTGCCTGGGTGTTGCTGCGGCGACGCACACAGGAAGGGGCGGGACATAACACTAAGCCTGCGTGTTGATCTCGCGAGAGCATTAGGGGGCGGAAGCGGAGTCGGTGCAGGATGCGGTTCCTGGTTGCGTTCGTGTTAATGAGCGTCGCGGCAGTGGGTAAGAATTACCCCCCGCCCCCACCCCGCCGCAGTCCCAAGACCAGCCCCCAGTAATCCCACTCTTGCCCCGGGGCCCGTCATCTTCACCGTGGCCTGTTGGCCCCTGACCTCACTTCTTCCTTGCCCGAACCTCGCCACCGCTCCGCTCGCCAGCACTCCCCTCCCGTTTGCCCGTTGCAACGTTCTGAGGAGTCCTTTCTCCCCGACTGCCTCTCTTCAGCCAGATAGTTTCTCTGTTTCAGACTTGCTGCTCCGTTCTGCTCCAGTCGCCGGAGCAACCTCTCCAAATGAAAATCAGGCTTCTGCAGGAAGCTCCAGGCAGCACGTTTCGATCGCTCAATCTAGGCAAGAACATAGTAACCAAACCTTTCTAAATCAGACCGACGCGAAAACCGACCCTGACAATTTGGAAGCCGACCAGCCCGCCGAGAAAACCGGGCTTGACGATTCGGGAGCCAAGCAGCGCCCCACGGAAACCTACTCTGATAATTCGGGAGCCAGGCAGCGCCCCGGGATAACCGGCCCTAACAATTCGGGAAGTGCTGAGCAGCGCCCGACGGAAAGCGGCCCTGACAATTCGGGAGCCGAGCAGCACCCCGGGAAAGCTGACCCTGGCGATTCCCCCAGAGACCAATCCAACAAGTTGGTCTCCAGCCCCTCTTCTAAGGAGTCCACCAAGGTTCATGTAAACACAGTCGCTGGCAAAGCTCTCCAGACTTCCAGAACTGAACCTGGAGGAAAAGTGTTGGCAGACCCCTCTTCTCCCCAGCAGAGGGGAGAAGGTAAGCCCTTAGAATTAACTGAAGATGTGGAGCCCAAGGAGGCTGAAGAAGGGGATACAGAGCCAGAGGAAGACGCACCACCCAAAGAAGAGAAAGAAATGGTTGGCCCTGCCTCCAGAGAGAACCGTGAAGGGACACTTTCGAATACCTGGAGTAAGAAGGATGACCTTTATAAGGATAACCTTGGAAATGCCAATGCAGAGAGCAGCCACTTTTTTGCGTATCTGGTGACAGCAGCCATTCTCGTCGCTGCCCTCTATATCGCCTACCACAATAAGCGGAAGGTAAGGCAAGAATGGCCTTAAGAGGAGGAGTGGGATTTCCTCCGCCCAGGAAGCCTGATGTGTGAGTATCCATCACTCATCAGCCCGTAAGCCCTGGGAATTTAAGAAACTTCCTTTTTTTTCCCCTGAGATCCTGCCAGGATTCTCTGTTGGGTTTTCTAGGGTTCTTTTTTTTTCCCCTTTGTCTTAGAAATCATTTGTTTTCACATCTCTTTCCTCTGAGTGCCCTCTGCTGTTGCGTCAGGTGTGAAGCTTAGGACATATGATTTGACCCAAATGAAGATCTCCTCCCATAATCTTGGAACTTAGAATCTTTCACATCCTGAGAGAGGACCTGAGGACCTGACAGTTTGTATGTAGTTAAAGCAGTGATCTTCCTGTTTTCGGTGCTTCCTGTCTTCTTATTTCTAGCTTCCTCTCCCGAGCATTTGCAGGAACGGAAAGAATGGTTACAGAGTCTTCAATACCAGCAGCAGAGCTCCCAGGGGTCTGTGTTCTGCAGCTGAGTTTCTGATTAAAAGAAAGGCCAGAAATTGCATGAATACTCTCATCTTTTACTTCAGGGTTTGTTGTGTTGCTTAGTAACCACTCCCAAAGACAAAATAATTGCATTTCTTTTTTTTGTTTTTGTTTTTAACTGAAATGTAAAAAAACATGAAGTGTAGTTGATTTACAGTGTTGTGTTAGGTGTACAGCACAGTGATTCAGTTTTTTATATATACATTTTCAGATTCTTCCCCAAATGATTGCATTTCTTATGAGCCCTAAGAATTTAGTAGTTTGTAATAGTCTGACTGAATCTGAAGGGTTCAATTCATGATAGTCAAAAGGCCTAGGGCTGTGAGAAATGAGAGAAGACATTTAGTAAAAGTGGTACATTCCTTGGACTTCTCTGACAGTTAAGGGGTTAAGACTCCATGCTTTCACTGCAGGGGCCACAGGTTTGACCTCTGGTTGGGACTCTAAGATCCCCAATGCCACTTGAATGTGGCCTTGAAAAAAAATTTTAAGATACATTCCTTATTCTACATCCAAGTGCTTATCATGGAGAGGAACCTTAAGTATGAAATGAGAGTGGTAAGGTTTAGATGAAGTAAAGTGTGGGATGAAAGAGTACATTTGCAGATTAGAAGTAATTATTGCTTGATATTAAGATAAAAGGAGGGGGACTTGCTTAGCCTGGAGGAGTCTCAGTTGGGGAGGAGTTGGCAGTTCTTTTCAATGTGTTGTTGTTCAGTCACCAAGTCCTGTCTGATTCTTTGTACCCCAAGGACTAGCATGTCAGGCTTCCCTATCCTTCACAATCTCTTAGTTTGCTCAAACTCATGTCCATTGAGTTGATGATCCCATCCAGCCATCTCATCCTCTGTCACCCCCTTCTCCTACCCTCGATCTTGCCCAGCATCAGGGTCTTTTCCAGTAAGTTGGCTTTTTGTATAAGGTGGCCAAAGTATTGGAGCTTCAGCTTCAGCACCAGTCCTTCCTGTGAATATTCAGGGTTGATTTTCCTTAGGATTGACTGGCTCGATCTTCTTGCAGTCCAAGGGACTCTCAAGAGTCTTCTTCAGCACCATAGTTGAAAAGCATCAATTCTTCAGCACTCAGCCTTCTTTATGGTCCAACTCTCACATCCATACCTGACTACTGGAAAACCATAGCTTTGACTATACAGATCTTTGTCAGCAGAGTGATGTTTCTGCTTTTAAATAGGCTGCGTTCTGTTGAGTAAATCACACAGACTCCAGCTGGCTAGAGCCTAGAACAGCTCTCCTACACCTGTCATTTCCTGTTTAGGATAAAGGGTTCTGATGTAACTAGGCCCTGTCCTCCTTATAATTGTCAATAGGGCCTTTCTGTGAATGGTCTACTGTTTTTGCTGTCAAGATCATTAACAAATGGGCCACCAGATGATTACCTCTAATTTCAGAGACTGAAATCTGTCACCATAAAGTCACTTGTTAATCACTCTCTTGTCCTTTGCCCCAGATTATAGCTTTCGTCCTGGAAGGGAAAAGATCCAAAGTTACACGGCGGCCGAAGGCCACTGACTACCAACGTTTGGACCAGAAGGTAAGAGAGGAGGGAGGAATATGCAATCTCAGATGGACTCAGCCATGGGCTTGTGTTGGCATAGGGGCAGCAGCTGATTCTGGAGGTGCTGTTTTCCATTGCCTCTGCCCTTCTCAGACCACAGTGTACAAACATCCCTGTAAACATGTCTGCAGTGTTCGTGCTAGAAGATTCTCAGGACCTCTGCAACATCTTCCTTCAGTAGTTGAGGAAGCTCAGACCCAGAAACACTGTGATATTTTTTTTTCTAGAAGTCTTCATTGAATTTGTTACAGTGTTGCTTCTGATTTTCTTTTGGTGTTTTTGGCAGAGGCATGTGGGAATCTTAGCTCCCCAACCAGGGATCCAACCTGTACCCTTGCATTGGAAGGCAGTGTCTTAACCATTGGACCAGTGCAATCCCATTGGGAAGTCCCAAAACACGTGATCTTTTCCCCCTTAGTTTCTGGAAAAATCAAGACCTCAGAGCAACTCCCTCGACTGTCTATATTTTTCACACTCGACTAGCACTTCACAAGTTTTCACAGGCATTTGACTCACCCTGAGAATTGGGATTAAAAGCTTTTATTTTATCCGTTGTTCTTTGTACAGTGTGGGTCAGTTTGTCTTCATTTTGTATTTTTTCTCTGAACTGAAAATTCTAGGAGTTCTCTTCCCCTCAGCCTCAGCCCCAGCCCCGTCATGCCAGCAGTAAGATATATTCCTCTGAAAACAGATGAAAGTTACCAATGGATTGTGTTGCTCTCGTTTCAGATTTGATTTTTTCTGTTCTTGAGAACCTTGTCCTCCCTGCTGATTTGTCTCTAAATCAAGAAGAATGAAGAGAAAAACACTGTGACCTAAGAGACACCCCCTCCTCCCGGGTTTGGTGGCGAGTTGGGGCTAGCAGAGGTGGTGGGGAAGGGGGGTTGCTTTAGATTTGCACCTGCACTTTGGCGACATTGTCCTCCTGTGTTCCTTTTATTTATGCTGATGTCTTCCAGGCTGTCCCCCTGAGTATGAGTGAAGCATGTGGGCACCCAGCTGTGACCAAAGGGAGATCCTGGCCCTGGGTAGGTGCCCTGTCGGGGGCCTTGGGTTGAAAGTGGTTAGCCCTTGAAAACACCATTGCAGTCAACACTTTACCTTCGAGGGCCTAGGAGAAAACTGCAGATTAAAGACCATTGCTACCAAGGCCTTTTCCTTTGCGGGGATATGTACCCCACAAAAGAAATAGAAGAGCGTAACTGCTGATGGCCTGAGGGCTCCTGTGAACACGATTTTCTCAAAGTCTCCAGCAGCAAACCGAAACAGCAGCTACAAAACGGGCCTTCTTGCCCTCGAGTCCAGCCTGCATAGTATAAGCTCTTCATGCTCTTCTGACAGTTTCATATCACTTAAGACAAAGTGAATCCACTTGCATTTGGTTGTACTGAGCAGAAAACTGAACCAGGGATTCTGGGAGGAAAGCTTAAAGCCACTGTTCCCTATCACAGATGTTTTAAAAATAACAGTTAACGATTATTGAAACATTGTGTTTATGCCTGCTTACCATCCTTACAGGAACTTTCTGAAGTAGAGTGAGTTCATGCTTTGAAAGCATGTAGGACCATTTGGTTTGGGTCTGCATTTTTTTAGAGGACTTTTAAAAAACAGGATTCCCACAAATTCTTAGTTTGCTTTGTTGCCTAAAATATTTGTATTTACTTGTATTTACAAACTGATTATACTCCCTTGTTTACCTAAATCTAGTTAAGGGTCCTCTTATCTGATATAAAATGGTAAGGCTAATTTAGTAAAAATTCCCCCTCTGTCCCATGTCAGGGGTTATTAAAATTTAAGAAATTTAGAGAATTCCCTGGGGGTAACCAAGGGTGGCCTCCTAGATCAGACTGTTGTTTGAAGTTTCATTTAAATGTTGTGCTACCTATTATAGAGAGCCTGAAGAGAGTTGTTTCTGCAAAGAAGAAACTGAAAGAGAATAGCTAATCTCAGGGAAATTCTAAGAAAGTGGGAAGTGAGAGGAAGAGGGTGAGTTCTGGGCTGTTGAAGTCTAGTGGAAGAAGGGGCCATAGTGTTTGTCATGGTATCTTCCACCTCACTTAAAACAGTCCATGACCGAGTGGAGATTTTCATCCTCTGCAGGTGACATTTGTAAAGGTGAGGAATGAAGACTTGGCATCATCCCCTAAGACCGTGGTTATTTTATTTCCTTCTGTGTCTCCCTCTTCCCTGCCTTTCTTCCTCCCCTCTGATATTTTCTGTTTCTGCCTGTTCCACTGGCACCATTTTCCTTCCACCTATCTGTGTGCCCAGATTCTCTGCTCCCATCCATCTTGTTTGTGGTCCATTCTGCTGTTCAGCTTCTCCAGAAAGTAGAGCTTCAGTTCCCTTGCCATTCATCCTCCTCATAACCTTTACAAACTCATTAGTCCCTGACTTTCTGCCAAGAATGTTTTCCCAAAGGTTCAGATCACCAAATCCAGTGGCTTGTTCTCAAAGCTTAGTCTTGTCCTGAATAGAATTGGACACTTACACCATCCAAATTCAACCTCCCCTTTTGTGGTCTCTGTGCCCTGGCTTCTGAGAACTCCTTTGCCTTTTCCTGTGCTGGTGGGGGAGAATGCCTGCAAAGATAGGTCTATCCCTGTGTCTCCTCAGAAACTTATTCATTCTTTAGCCTCTGGATGAGTGACTCCCCAGTTTCTATCTTCAGCCTAGTTCCCAGAGAACCCTGTCCTGCCACGTGGTGAACATTCCAGCTTGTCAACCTGTTTTCACTGAAACAGAATTTCTCTTCTTCTACACATTAAGTTGCCCCTCTCAATTGCCCAGTCTTTTTAATCATCTCGACTCCCAAGTTGACATGTTTATCTCTTGGCACAAAAGTCCTATCCATTAAAAAGAAAAATATTTCTAGCTACAGTCTTTCTCTCCATTTTTCTTGTTTCCCTGCCCCACACCCCCACCCACTTCGCTACCCTTCTGGATCTTTTTTTTTTTTTTCCCTAGGAGCCACCTTGATCTCTTGTCCATTTCCTCTTGTGTGTGTAGAGACCAGAGTGATCTGAAGCTTCTGTCTCATGGCTCTGAGAATCAAGCTTACGAACCCTGGTGTTTATAGCTCTGCAGGCTGATGCTGTCCTGCCTGTCTTTCCCTGCATCCTCCCGGGGCCTAAGGCCCCTCTTGTCAGGCAGTCATCAGGCCTCAACATCCTTGCTACATTCTCCAGTCCCTGGCTTTTGGTGGCTGTTTTTCAGTTAGGGCACACTCCCTTCTCTTCTTTCCTTTGCCTCCCCAAAAACCTGTTTTTGCAGGCCCCAGCTCCAATTTGCCCATGCACCTTCCTAATCCCCCACCCCACCTGATCAGCTCTTTCTGTTTTACTGCAGTAAACAGAATGTCACTTGTGCGTTTTGGAACTAAAGCAGAGCAGAGCAGTCAGTATCTGACATCTCTGTCTGGTCTCCCCAAGAAAATGAAGCTCCTCGCCGGAGCGCCCATAGCGCCATCTGCATATCTGCCTCACATGGGGCAGTCCCTGGGCACCTGAGTTCATTTCTCCTCACAAAGGAGACATGTTCTTCAGGACATCTGGCTGTGACCTTACTGAGGCCTCACACACTGCTTTCTGGGTGCCGGTTGCTGCCCTTATTGATGGATTTTGCTAGGAAAGAGGAGAGCAGAAAGCAAGATTGGTTTCAGGCACCGAGAGCACGTTGGCACTAGGTAGACAGATACGTATTGTGGAGTCCATGTAGCTTCAGTTTTTAAGCCTCAGAGCAGGACGGTTTGTGAAAGAATACAGTTGAGTTTAAGTTTCACTTTAGAAATTGCACTGAAAGAAATCTCCCACGAAAAAGTTTTCTGGGTCATTGTCGTTTTGAAGATAGGCTCTTTGAAGGGTGTTTTCCTAGAGACTGTGTAGATGAGGGTGAGCTGGTGGTAGTGGGAGGATCTCTCTAGCTGGGGGTGGGGCGAGGAGCAGGCAGGAAAGGTGCCCTATCCAGTCAGCTCTGTGCTTTACTTTGCCACCCAGTTTTTGGTTGAAGAATGGTGTCTATTTGGAGGAATCTGTGCTTTAGAATCATTTGAAGAGTCTACCTAAAAAGGCTAAGTTAACTCGTAAAGACCTGACAGCTAGCTATGTACACTCACGTTTCTGCCACATGATGGCTTTTCATGAAACTTGGTGATAGACCCCTAAACCTCTCAAATTCCCAATAATGATTCTCATTTCCTCCTCCCGTTTCACATCATTTAATTCACAAGCCTGCCCCTCATTTTGGGAGGGTGACTTGATATGGAATGCTGCTGCATGTGAGATGAAAGCTGGCAAGCCTGGCACATGTTCTGAATCATTTGAGCAGGGAGGAGAGCACACTGCCCCAGAGCCTGTACTTCTGCCAGCTATCTCCTGAACATTCTGGATGGGACCATTGTGTCTGGCCTTGCCTTGCTTAAGAAGGAAACCTGGGGAGAGATTTCTCAAATTTAACTGTACATCAAGAACCAAGACTGAATCTCAGCCCAATTCCATGAAGTCACATGTGGATTTCCCAAATACCCAATCTTGAAACTCCTCATAAAGGGAGTGGGTCTGAGCTTTATCAGGTTTTAAGCTGCCAACAAAGCCAGCTTCCTCACACTCTTTGGTATTCCTTTAATTCAGAACTCTTAAAGTATTCAATAAATGATTGATTGCTGAAGTTGTTTCCCTTCTTTTTTGTTCACCCAATTAGCAGAATACCACTGTTTTGCAATGTTTTATTTTTCTAGCTTGTAACTTGACGATTTCTTTAAAGCTTATTTGGTCCAACGATAAGTATTTTTCCATATAATGTTTTACTGAGTTTCTGTGAATGCCATCACCACGTAGTTTTGTATCTCTGCATAGAAACCAAAATAAATTTCAAATATTAAAGCTATAAAATTTAATTTTTTCCTCTTTTTAAAAAAGTGTAGTTGATATACATTGTATTAGTTTCAGGTGTACAACACAGTGATTTGACATTTGTATACATTACAAAATTGATCACAATAAGTCTAGTAACCGTTTGTCCCCATATGAAGTTATTTTAGTATTAATGATTATATTGTACCTCTTAATCCCCCTCTAAATAAGGTTATTAGTACTGCATTAAAATTGACTGAAATAAGGCATGTTAGTAAGGAAAAGGTCTTTTTTTTTTTAACCTTTAGCACCTTCACTCACCTTCCCATCCGATCCCCATGTAAGTTCCAACACACTGCAAATGCATTCCCACATTCTGTAGGCATTGCACACATTCTGTAACTTTCCATGACCTGATCCTAACCTCCAACCCCATTCCTCCTCACCAGGCAGCCCTGGTTCTAGGTCAGAGGTAGCTGGGCTGCTCGTCATAATACACTCGTTACCTCCCAGTGTTTGTCCTTTGCTGTACCCTTGGCTGGAATGCTTTCCGCCTGTGTCAACTCCAGTGAAGCTGTCTTTCTAGGCCTCTGCCCTGATTGCTGTGTATTTTGGGAAGCTACGTCTTGATGCTCAGGCCCTGAGGTCTGGGAGGGATCCTGGAGCTGACACGGTGAGAACCCAGCGTGACCCCAATCAGAAGGAAAACAAGCCTAGGCCCCAGCCGCATACGAATTGGATGTTCTCCCATAACGTATATACCTTGCTAACTAACACGTCCTGTCCACTGCCAGCCCCCACATCCACATGGACCATATCACAGGAGTTTCCCCACACTCAGAAGAGCCACTGGAACCAGAAAAATAGGGTCTGCATCCTCTGAGCCTGTGGAGCTACAAGCCAAACCGTGCTCACCAGACACCTCTCTGCTGTGTAGAACTGCAGTGAGGCACTAAGGGGCAACGGGAGGAGAAGCCTCAGGCCAGCGGACCCCCTTGCTTCAGCCGACCCATGCTCTAGGGTTCTAGCCACCTGATGAGAATATGCCACTTGATGGCTCAGACAGGAGGTATGGGCGTGGGATGCAGAGCGCAGCTTGACGGGCCATGAAAGCCACCCACATCGGTAGCCCACACGGCGTTTTGTAGGAACAGCATGTTCTAAAAGGTGTGAAAGAGCTTCAGTTTAAGAATCACCATCTATGCTAGACCTGCGTGTTGGACCTATATCCAGAGATGAGAAACAATAATTAGAGTGCTTTACTTGATTAAGGAACTAATGCAGAAACAGGTGAGGCAGCTCCTCTGACTCCTCCCTGAGCCAACTAATTCTTCTTCTTCTGGGCCTGGATCCGCGAGCCAAGCTTCCAAAGGTCTAAGTACAAGTTCCGCTTCAGGATGGCACTGCTGCACAGCAAGGCCCCATGCAGGGCTCCAGTCAACCCACAGATGAGGATATCTTGGCCTGGGAGACAACAGGGGAGGCCTGTGAGCATCCGCCTGCCCCACCTCCAAGCAGGGTAGTGGGGAGACGGGCCCCTGAGCCAGGGCCACAGAGATGCCTTCAGACCAGAACCAGGGTCCCCAGCCACCAAGGCAACAAAAACGAAGCGCTGACTGACGGGCCCAGGGTCCCAGTTTTCCTGGCAGGACGGGGCCTTCAGCGTACCTGTCAAGTAGAGGTTTGGGATGGGGCTCTGGGCTCTTATGGAGGCCATTGCACCAGGATGCAGGCGGCTCAGGTCATGGTCAGCCCCGTAGCAGGCCCCCTGGGGAGCCGCCAGGTAGAACTGAGTGCTCAGCGGGGACCCTCCAGTCACACTGTCCACCTGAAGAGGCAAAAGAAGTGGCCGAAGACTGGGAGAGGGCCTTGTGGGACCTTCACCTCTTCTTTCCCTGCCCCTGCACATGCTGCCAGCCAGCATAGGCTCCCCTGGAGTTCAGTCGCCCCAGGCCTCATTCCCAGCCCTATAGAAAGAGCAGATGCACCGACCACCAGCTCTGCCCTCCTACCTTCCCTTCCAGATGTGGGAACTGCTTCAGGAAGACCGACATAGCGGCTTCAACAAAGGAGCTCTTCAGGGTCTCGTAGGCACTGCTCCGCTTTCCCTGGGGCTCGTCTCGCCACTCCTTGAACCACTCGTATGAGGTGGGCATTAGTATGATCGCTGTCGACCGGTCTGGGGACACAGAGCCGGGTCACTACTGCCGCCCCTCTGGACCCAAGCCCCAGCCCCCAGCACATCAAGCCTCACCTGGGTACCGGTCCTCCCAAGTTGGGTCCTTGGCTGACGAGAAGGAAATGAAGAGAAGGGGCACGTGCGCGGCAGCCTTGTCCCCAGGCAGAGAGACATAGTGCTCCATCCTGGGGAGGAGAGGGGCTGTTGGCCTGGCCATGTCCCCCACAGCCACTGGCTCCATCCCGAGCACAGCTTATCCCCAGGGACACCCAAGGGATGAAGCCAAGGCACAGCCCAGGTGGGAAAAAATCCTTTGGGAGTAGATTCTTGCCCATCTCCTCCCATCCTATATCCTGGTGCTTACCCCCTAGCATCTGTGGCTCTAGGGGACCAGGCTGCTACCCTTTCTGCACATGTACACCCATGCCTTACGCCTTGTCCATGTCTTTGTCAAAATAAATATAGTAGTTGGTGGTCGGCAGCCCTAGGTCTTTCTTGGTGCCTCGGAGGCAGATGAAGACACAGAATATGCTCAGGCCGGGCCGAACCATGCCCAACTGTCGCTTCACACCTGCAAACGGTGAGGAGGGCCATGAGAAGGAGACCACCAAGATCGGCCACCACCCCGGGAGCCAGCAGACACCTGCTCACCTCAGCTGCAGCCTCAGCTGTTTGGACAACTCGGCCTGCCCCTGAGTCTCCTGCCTGGCATGGCCATGGCCCCAGACATCTGCTCTGAGTGCCTTGAGAAGCGGAGATGCCCAGCTCCCTGAGCCACTCACAGCATCTGTGTCACGGTCCCATTGTCACCTTAATGTCTAAGTTAAGAGCAGGGACTTCCCTGGTGGTCCAGTGGTAAAGAATCCATCTGCCAATGCAGGGGCTGCGGGCTCAACCCCTGGTTGGGGAAGATCCCATACATCTCAGAGCCCGTGTGCCACAACTACTGAGCCTGTGCCCTAGAACCCGTGCTCCAAACAAGCCACCGCACTGAGAAGTCTGTGCACCACAACAAAGAGTAGCCCCTGCTACAACTCGAGAGAGCCTGCGTGCAGCAACAAAGACCAGTGCAGCCACCACGTAAATATGAGCAGAGGCTGGGCTCCACATGCCAAAGACCACGGCTGTCAACAGCAGTCTGTTACAAGCCTTGGCTTCAGTACTAAGTTGAATACAAACCATGTAACGGATAAAAGTGAAAATGTTAGTCCCTCAGTCATGTCCGACTCTTTGCAACTCCATGGACTATAGCCTGCCAGGCTCCTCTGTCCATGGAACCTGGCAGGTTACAGTCCATGGGGTCACAAAGAGTTGGACAGCACTGAGCGACTAACTTACCACCCCCCACACACACACATGAAATAAATAACTAATGAGAACCTACTGTATAGCACAGGAAACTACTCAGTTCTCTGTGGTGACCTAAAGCAGAAGGAAATCTAAAAATGAAGGGATATATGTGTACATATAACTGATTCACTTTGTTCTACAGCAGAAAGTAACACAACACTGTAAAGCAACTATATTCCATAAAAAAAAATCAATTAAAAAAGAACCCTGGGTCTCAAAT
This sequence comes from Neotragus moschatus, assembly GCA_006410615.1. Lineage (NCBI taxonomy): Eukaryota > Metazoa > Chordata > Mammalia > Artiodactyla > Bovidae > Neotragus > Neotragus moschatus. Next base: position 1,777,633 of record SJYA01001691.1, on the reverse strand, counting down.
CAGGCACACAATGATGAGACCAAACCCTACTGCTCCAGACCAGCCTCAGCTCCTTTACTTATTTTGTCAATGAGTCTTCTTACTCAAAAAAAGTCCTCTTCAAAACATCCCCAATAATGTCCAAGCTCAGCCCCAGAATTTAAGAAAGGTACTCCTGTTCACAAAGGCTCCCTCTGTTTGACCACCTCACCTCCATACCCTCAACCCCAATGCACTGCCTTGTCCCCAAGGCCACAAGATAGCCTGTTTCCATCTCTGATATAGAGACAGAACTGTCAGAATCTCTACCCCAAACAGCTGGAAACATCAGGAATCCCAGGAGTCTCTGGGACCTCTAGGTTGAGCATCACTGCCACCACTGAAAGGTTCTCAAACTGGGATTCATCCAGCTCCCACTCGGGACGGGTGGCTGGTCCTTCAGGCAGGTGGAGGGCGGAGGGTGCTGACACAGGAGACTGTCTTCAGGGCTGAGATACATAGGAGCAGTGGAAGTTGTACCTGCCAGTGAAGGAGGGGCAAGCTCCCTTTTTTGTTTTTGCACCCAGCACCATGTGACCAAAATAGAATTTGGGGGTGGGAAAGAAGGCAGGAGTGGAATAAGTCAAAACCATGTACTGTCTTTTGGGGGGGCCAGAGGTTGACTAAGGTGGAGCTTCCCTTATGCTCAGTCAGCAAAGAATCTGCNAAGCTCCCTTTTTTGTTTTTGCACCCAGCACCATGTGACCAAAATAGAATTTGGGGGTGGGAAAGAAGGCAGGAGTGGAATAAGTCAAAACCATGTACTGTCTTTTGGGGGGGCCAGAGGTTGACTAAGGTGGAGCTTCCCTTATGCTCAGTCAGCAAAGAATCTGCCTACAATGCAGGAGACCCAGGTTCGATCTCTGGGTTGGGAAGATCCCCTGGAGAAGGAAATGGCAATCCACTCCAGTATTCTTGTCTGGGAAATCCCATGGAAAGAGGAGCCTGTAGGCTACAGTCCATAGGGTCACAAAAGAGTCGGACACAACTTAGTGACTAAACAATAACTAGCTTGAACAAGGAGAGCCCACAAATATAAGACTAATCTTCCCCTGTATCTCTAAATACAGAAAACAGTTTCCAGAGAATATAGAACTCCCTCACAGGATCCTTTCCTTATTCACTTAGGTTGTACGAACATTAAGTGTAAAAGAAATTAAGTTCTTTACACATGTGGCTTGGGGTAAAGAATCCACCTGCCAATGCAGGAGATACAGGAGACTTGGGTTTGATCCTTGGGTGGGGAAGATTCCCCAGAGGAGAGCATGGCAATGCATTCTAGTATTCCAGCCAAGAGAATCCCATGGACAGAGGAGCCTGGCAGGTTATAGTCCATGGGGTTGCAAAGAGCAAGACACAACTGAGCACACACATACACACACAAAAAACCCCACAAATTATGTTCTTAATACCTTTTAGATTTAAAGGGAACTAGGAATCATTCCAACCAGGAAAATACTTTCGCTTTTTTTTTTTTTTTTAAGTGTCCCTCCAATAACTCCATGTCGTTTATTTGCATTCCCTTCCTTGTGGATTTTTTGTCACCTAAGGAAGTGCACTTGATGAGCGCCCAGGGCCATCAGGAGACAGCGTCAGGGTTCAAAGGTCCTGGGAGAGAGGGAGGCTGGAAGTACCAAAGGCCACTGGGCGGTCTCTGCCTCGGGCCACACAGCTCACCCAGCCTGAGAGAAGGGAGGCCTTCGCTGGCAGCAGACATTGGCCGAGGCCCCGTGAAAGGAGGTAAAGGGCTGAGGGCCTGTTTCCCAAGTACACGTCCTGCACTCCAGAGACAGTCACAGTGGCCGCCGACCCTCTCCCCGACAAGGAAAGCCAAGACCTCACTTTCCTACTGGGACTCCTTCCCGGGTTCCCCATGAGCAGCCGCAGGCCCACCCTCCAGCGTGGACGCTCCTTGTACTGGGCTCCAGCTCCTCCTCAGGTTACCACCAAGGTTTCCATCCCAAACGAATCTTGGACTGCCTCCAGCTGGGTGGGCCTTGGGCAGCGATTCACCTGTGAGCCTCCGTTTCCCCTGCCATCCACATGAGCTCTCTACCCAGCAGCTGAGGATCAAATGCAAGGACAAAGGTAAAGCTCGCACACAGACACAGCTCCCCACCCAAAACCACAGGCTTTTAGTTTTGGACACGGCCTGTCAGTGGAGACGCCTGGCATGTGTGTGTGCTCAGTCATGTCCAACTCTTGGCAAACCCATGGACTGTGGCCCACCATGCCTCTCTGTCCATGGGATTATCCCAGCAAGAATACTGGAGTGGGTTGCCATTTCCTCCTCCAGGAGATCTTCCACCCAGGGACTGAGCCCGAGTCTCCTGCATCTCCTGCACTGGCAGACGGATTATTCATCACTGAGCCACCTGGGAAACCCAGAGATGACTGGACTGAGGCTTATTTCTATCTGGGTCCCAGGTTTTGAGAGCAGGGTTCCAGGAGAAGAATCCAAGGGAGCACCCCTGCAGCCTCGGCCTCAATACAAAGCTGTCCTGCAGAAGCAGGAAAACATAACCTTAGGTCTCAAATAAGGCCCACAGCAATGATACCAAGACCTTCGTTTCCACTCCAGCCTTCCCTTCCCTTAACAGCAATGTCAGACCAGACTTCCTCACACCAAACAAGTGCGAAATTAAGGAAGGAAGCAGAATTCACATGGCAAACTTAATGAAAAACCCAGGAACCATTCCTTTAAGACTCAATCCACCATCATTAACTATCAGGGAGATGATCTAAGGTCAAGGGAAACCGCAAATGGGCAACTGGGACTGGAAACTTGAAAGAGGAAAGGGAAACGCAATTGAGGTTATCAGGGGAAAGGCTGTAAATTTGCCAAAGATGAAATGAGAGATAAAAACTAAAAGGTCTTTGGGGAGGATGCAGTACAAAGGAAGTTATCCCACCCCCTAAACAGAGGCCTGCTGGGGACAGATGTTATTAATAGAAATTGGTGTGCTCACCTTTTCTGCCTAAGGAGGGTCAAAGGGCAGCCCTGATGCTAGGGGAAGCATCAGCCAGGCTGAGTCAGCTGGAAGCAGAGAGCAGGTCCAGGGCACTTGGAGGAGAGCCACGCAACTCATTTGTTTACCTGGCAGACAGCGGGCCTGCTCTGGCAGCAAGTGCTCGTAGGTGTTGAACAATCCCGCACTGGAGATCACAATGGGGCAATAGATGTTCACCAGGTCCTCGCCCTTCTTCACAGCGACACCTGCAGGCACAAGCGCTTGGCTGAGGTTCTGTGCACTCCAAGAAGACGAGAAAGGCCCTCATTCCTACCCCACCCCATCTCTCCCACACTGACCCAGGCAGGTAGGCCCCAGCTAAAACTGCAGAGTGAGGAATCAGCCCACAGCACTGCCTACAAGGCCCAAAAGGCCCACAGTCCCCACAATGGCTTTCTAGCTCCCACATCAGGCTCTCTGCCTGATGTGGGAGCTCTTCTCTTTAGCCACCAGCCAACCTCCACACTAACCCAGACAGAGCCTGTGAGCTGATAGCGTTCATTAAAATGCCAGGTCCTTCTTTACCGTTGCCAGAGTTTTTGGTTCCAACACACTTTCTTTTAAACCCTCCAGTGACACCTCAACCACTAATTAAACTCCAAACCCTCCTATCAGCCTTCTGTGATGTGCCCCCTTCTGTGCATCCAGCCTCATCTCTGACCATCTGATCGTTTTCAGCAAACTATTAGATAGGCCTATACGCAAATAGCATGTGTGTACATTCATGGTCAGTTGTGTCTGACTCTTTGCAACCCCATGGACTGTAGCCTGCCAGGCTCCTCTGTCCATGGGATTTCCCAGGCAAGAATACTGGAGTGGGTTGCCATTTCCTTCTCCAGGGGGTCTTTCTGACCCAGGGATCAAACACACATCTCCTGCAGCTCCTGCAATGCAGATGGATTCTTTACCAACTGTGTCATCTGGGAAGCCCCCAACAGCTGACAGTCAATCATTTTTTAACCTAGAAATGTGACAGTCCCTTATGACTCAACCTAACATTTTCAGATGCCTAAATATATTCAGCTCATGGGACTTCTCTGGTGATCCAGTAGCTAAGACACTGAGCTGCCAATGAAGGGGGCCCAGGTTCGACCCCTGGTCAGGGAACTAGATCCCACATGCCACAGCTAAGAGTTCACATGACACAAGACCAAAGATTCCATGTGCCGCAACCAAGCCCTAGTGCAGCCAAAAAAGAGAAAAGACACTCAGCTCTTTCATGTCTGTGCCTCTGCACACTCTGTTCCCCCTGCCTGGAATGACCTCCTCTCCCCTCTGACCAGCTTCCTCTCACCCATCACGGCCTCCCTCTGAGAGTCCCTGTCCCGCCATCCTGTGCCACCTCCAGCCTCAGTGCGTGCCTCCATGTGGCACCGTGATTATATCTCAGTCATCTGCCCTCTGACACTGGAAACTTCTTGAGTTAGAGATTAGGATTTACTTATCCTTTATCTCCCTCTTTTATCACATAGCGTGTAAAAAACATAAATATATCCAGAACTGAATTTAATTCAACTGATAAACCCTCCTTGGTTCACAGACCACCTGATGGCTGGAAGGAAAACTGGTTTGTGACTGTGAGAGAAAGTCTTGCACAGCTGATGGCCACCCCCACCTCACTGCTGGGAACTTGCCAGTCTCTTCTACAGATACATCCTCAAAGATCACTGATGGCCTTTTCTCCCTTGACTTTTGGGTGCCTTGGGCCACCAGCTCACCACCTCCTCCTTGAAAGCTTACTCTGGTGAATTCACCATCACACCAGCCCTGTTTCCCTTCAGGCCTCTCTCTTTTCCCTTTGCTAAGGCTTCTGAAGTTACCCTAGATGGCCTGTCTATTTACCAGAGCCCTTCCCTACACAGACCCTCTCCTTGTAGAGTTTATCCTTGGTGGAATTTTGACTCTCTGCTCAGGTGACAGCAAACACCTGAGCCAGGGTAGAGTCTGAGCCCCACTCTGCCATTTACAGGGCATCCTGGTGGCCTCCACACCACCCTATGGAGCACTCAGGTTACAACTCACTCCATCAGTCACTGAACAAACATTTACTGGGCTCCAGTATGTGCTAAAGTCTATAGACATGACGATAAAAAAGACACTACCTCTACACTCAAGGAACTCCTGGATTAAAGAATAACCAGTCACCACAGGATGGGAAAAGGTCAGTTTTCATTCCAATCCCCAAGAAAGGCAATGCCAAAGAATGTTCAAACTACCACACAANAAAGACTCTGATGCTGGGAGAGATTGGCGGAAGGAGGAGAAGGGGACGACAGAGGATGAGATGGCTGGATGGGATCATTGACTCGATGGACGTGAGTCTGAGTGAACTCCAGGAGTTAGTGATGGACAGGGAGGCCTGGCGTGCTGCGATTCATGGGGTCGCAAAGATTTGGACATGATTGAGCGACCAAACTGAACTTGTCTCCATTGAATAAATGATGAAATACTGTTCTCTGGGGACCATACCACCCTTTATCCTTCCTATGTCCTTTTCACTTCCAGACCAGGTCAATTGCTATTCCCAGGCGCCCCAAGCTTGAGGCAGATTCCAGCCTATAACCCCCGATTTGGAGGTCTCTGCCCTTTGTGCTTTCTTTGCTCTGCACTCCCAGTCTCTCTCACCCACACCAAAGACTGTGAAGATGATGCAGGGCTCTCACCACAGGCTTTCCCAGCTGAGTCGAGCAGGATGCTGTGCACAGGGGCCCTTGTGAGGACAGCGCCCCCGGCTCGCTGAATCACAGGGATGGTGTGGAAGGCAATCTCACTGGAGCCCCCTCGGGGATAAAAGGCCCCTTCTAAGAAGAACTCAACCAGCAGAGCGTGCATGGAAAAGGTGCTGTGGCTGGGGGTCACACCTGTAGAAGGAAGGAGAGGGTGATGAGGCAAGAACAGGCAGCAACACCATTCAGAGCAGAACATGGGAGGGGTGGGATGGGGGAGGGGAGGGAGGTTCAAGAGGAAAGAGATACGTGTATAATTATGGCTGATTCACACTGCTATACAGCAGAAATTAACACAATATTGTAAAGTAATTTTCTTCCAATGAAAAAATAAAAAAGGAACACGGGTTCCTGTCAGAAAACATGCAGCCTTTGGGAATTCCCTGGTGGTCCAGTGGTTAGGACTAGGTGCTTTCCCTGTTGTGGGGGGCCTGGGTTCAATGCCTGGTTGGAAAACTATGATCCTGCAAGCTGCATAGTGTGACAAAAAAAAAAAAAAAAGAAAACATGCAACTTGAGTCTATGCCTCCCAGGATCCAAGTGATTCTCAGGGCAGCCTCTTTCTATCCAAACAGGCAAACAGGGAGCGTTCCAGGTCTTGGGCCAGTGGGAATGACCTCCCTGCGAACTGTCATGCTGTCAGGGAGGAGAGTGTGGACTGGAAAGAAAACCATCCAGGATGTCGGTGAGGGGGATTTTTCTCAGGGTATCCAGCAGGGAGGAAGACAGGCATTTCTACCCTAAGCTCCAGAGGACCTGGAGTGTGAGAAGCTCCACTTCAGTCAGCTGGGCAGGCTCAGAGGCAAAGAACTGATGCTTTAGAACTGTGATGCTGGAGAAGACTCTAGAGAGTCCCTTGGATAGCAAGGAGATGAAACCAGTCAATCCTAAAGGAAATCAGTCCTGAATATTCATTGGAAGGACTGATGCTGAAGCTCTAATACTTTGGCCACCTGATGCAAAGAGCCAGCTCATTGGAAAAGACCCTGATGCTCGGAAAGATTGAAGGCAGGAGAAGGGGGGTAACAGGGCATGAGATGGTTGGATGGCATCACTGACTCAATGCACGAGTTTGAGCAAACTCCAGGAGATAGTGAAGGACATGGAAGCCTGGCGTGCTGCAGTCCATGGGGTCACAAAGAGTCGGACATGACCGAGCGACTGAATAAACCAGGCTCAGGAAGAAAGACTAAGAGCCAGGGGCTGCCCAGGGCCCAAGGCCAGGACCCACCGTAAGTGGGGAAGATGTAGCTGAGCACGGCCTGGAGCTCTGGGGAGGCAGGGAGCTGCCACAGGACCTCAGCCAGGCTCTGGGTAGACGCACGAAGGAACGGAGAGAAGCGGGTGAGCAGCCCATACTTGGTGAGGAGCTGAGCCACAGGCAGTGGGAGGATCTTCAGCAGGATAGCATAAAAGGATCCACTGGTTACAACCTGGGAGGGGAGTAAACAGGGAGGAACAGGGCTCACCTGCAGACCTGCTGTGGCTGAACTGCCTGCCCAGCAGCCTGCAGTCCAAGGGACCAGCAGCACTTGGTGGTGGTGGTTTAGCTGCTGAGGCATGTTCGACTTTTTCCAAGCTATGAATTGTACCTCTGTCCATGGGGATTTTCCAGGCAAGAATACTGGAGTGGGTTGCTGTTTCCTTCTCCAGGGGATCTTCCTGAGTCAGGGATCCAACCTGTGTCTCCTGCATTGCAGGTGGTCTCCTACACTGGATTCTGAGCCTGCTAAGCCATCAGGGAAGCAGAACTTGGCTAAATTGGGATCGTAAAACTCTGTACTCTAAGTTTTTTTTTTTTCTTTTTTTCCCATTCTCCCCCTCAGATGAGTCCTTTTTTGCTTTTCAGTTGCCTGCCCAAAGCCCTTTTGAAAAATTCCAATCTGGTCTCAGATGAAGTGAAAAGGGGTTACAGATGTAACCACACAGAAGCTAGCCTGGCCAGGCCAGAGTGTGAGTGCCAGCTGCTGAGCCCAGGCTCCAGAGAGAGGGCCTGGCTGAGCACAGAGGTCAACTCGGACCAGGACTGAGTTCCAGACAAACATGTCTGTTCCTCCTTCCTGCCTCCCTCACCCATCACTCCACTAATGAGGAAGGTGAGCCTTGTTGGGAATAACGCATGTCCGTGTTACCTTAACCAGATTCATATACTTGTCAATGGCAGCTTCTTCCTGGGGAAACTTGTCCTTGAGGCCCTGAGTGTAGGCTTTCATCCCCGTGTACATGGGAAACTCTTTTCGGCCATCAGGCCCTTCTAGTACCATGATGTCAAAGGGAGAGGCCAAGGCAGCCCAGTCTAGCTGCCCCTCAGTGATCTGGTCCAAGATAAAACGTTCAAAGCTGCCCTCCTGCATATGCCCAATGTAATGGATTCCTGTTGAGAAACAAAAAAACAAGGCAAGATAGGGATAAAGGAATTGAGCCCTGGAAAGGCTCCAACAAGGAAGCAAGGTGAAAGAGGCATCCTCCAGGGCCAAGTCCACGCCCACAGAGGAGGTACCCACCCTTTCTGTAAAGGGGAGTTGCAGCAGAAACCACTAGATCCCCGCCCAGTTCAGCAGGTACAGCTGTCAGACCATGGAGATACATGTGGTGTGTCTCTAACCCCTTTTCCCTTCATGTAAGATCAGATTGGAATTTTTCAAAAGGAATTTGGGCAGGAAAGCTGTCAGACCAACAGTGCGCAGGGGGAAGAAAACCTGGGCCTCCAAAACCACTGAAAAGCCCAGGATCGTCCTACTACGGCTGCTCCAAACCTCCTGCTCCCACCCCTTTGCCTTGGCAGCCTTACCCGTGTCAAATTCAAGGCCATTCTTTCCAAAGGTATGACAACAGCCTCCTGCCTTGGTATGTTGTTCCAGAACGAGAACTCGCTTGCCAGTTTTGGCTAGGATCGCAGCTGCCGCCAAGCCCCCGAAGCCACTGCCAATCACCACCACATCCAGCTTCTTTGGCACTCGGCTGACAGAGAAAGCTGCAGCAAAGGAGGAGATGGAGAGGGCAATGAAAAGATAATGAGGTGGAAACCAAGGCAGAATGTTCTAGCTTATATGATGCTCCAGAAAACTTCTAGAGCAGTTTGGCACAGGGCTCCTCACTAAAATATCAAAAACATTTCACCTGGGAAATTCTCAGGACCCGCCGGGAAAGGTTGACCAAAGTGATTTAGGTTGATCTGAACTGATTTAATCAAAACCACTATGTAGCTGAGGATTTCCCCTACTTGCAAAGAAAGAATAATTCATAAACTGTCATACACACACACAAATGCTGACCGTGATCCAGGCTGAGAATCCCCAGTACAGTCAGAGACCGAGCTAGGGAAGAAAGAAAACAAGGAGATGAGGGACAAGAAAAGAGTGTCATGGGGCTGGATGGCGGCTCATGCAACAGTCTATTCACAACCAGGTTATCTTCAGAAAATGCAGGATCTTCAGGCAGCAGTGGTGCAGCCCACTCAGAGCATGGTTCTTGAAGATCTTGATAGAGGCAGCACAGAGCTCCTCTGAGAAATCACAGCACCACCCCTTCTCACTGGGGAAGCCTGGATGTGGGATTGAGGAGGAAGCACCTAAACAAGGCAAAACTGGACAGCCCATGGTGCTGTATGGGCACTTGCCACACAAGATCTATTCTTTCAAGATCACTCCAGAAGAACTGAGATGTGGAATTTTTCAAGATGCCAGAGAACTCAGTAAACTTTGAACTTTTCAAACATTTTTTAAAAGACTTACAGTGAAAAGTACATTTCATAATCCAGAACCTACATCAGTATATAATATACAGAAGTTTCACAATACTTACCAGAACTATATAGAATACATTGATATTTTCCATTTGACTGAATTTTAACATGCTAGTTGCAACTCACTAAATTGATATCACGACCCACTATGAGAGATCAACACTTGGTTTCAAACACACGCTAATCATCTCATCTTTAGACCAACCCAGATAAATGGAGTGATTTGCTAATGGTTACACAGTAAATCAGGCTTCCCTGGGGGCTCAGACAGTAGAGAAAGTGCCTGCAATGTAGGAGACTGGGATTTGATCCCTAAGTGGAGAAGGTCTTCTGGAAAGGAAATGACAACCCACTCCAGTATTCTTGCCTGGAAAATGCCATGGACAGAGGAGCCTGGAGGGCTATGGTCGCATAGGGTCGGACAGTGACTAACACTTTTACTTTCACTGTTTTCACAGAGTAAATCAGTGTTGTTTGTTCAGTTGCTCAGTCCTGTTTGATTCTCTGCGACAGAGACAGTGACACAGTCCAGTTAAAACTCTCATTTCAGAAATAACAGGCCTTCTACTTACAACAATACTGTCTTTATATGTATTTTTTAAGCAGCTGAACTCTTTCTTTAAACTCTAAGAGAAACCCACAAATACTTTTTAAAAGATGACAGGGAAGATCCTCCGTAACAAAGAGCTCGGAGCCCGAGGCACGCCACTGAGCTTCGCTTCAACCACAAGAGATGGGACCAGCATAATCACATCCCTTGATGAACCAAATGCAATTCCCTTCAAAGGTTTCTGTGTAGCTCTCCCACGCCCTTGAACCCCTGGGGAAGATAAGTGAAAATGTTACGGTCGTAAAGCCAAAGGGGGAAAGATCTCTTCTTGTTTAAACCGTTAGCCATGGCTATACCAAAGAACTTGGCTCGCTGAGGACGATGCCCGAGACCCAGAGGCCACACTCGCTGAGGACGATGCCTGAGACCCAGAGGCCACGATTCCCTGGGCCTGCGGGGACCAAGGCTCTCGCCAGGAGTGGATTCTAAAGCGGGCGCCTATACATGCAAAGATGCCCTCCCAGCACTATGCATCTGGGAAACGCTAATCCGTGAGGATGCTCGGGCGCAGCCTAGGTCCCCGAAGTGTCTCCCCGCTCACCTTGCTTGAGAACCTTCTTCCTGGCCTCCTTGTCGGTCACCAGAGGCGCGGGTGGCCGTTTGACATCCTCCAAGAAGGGGTTCGGGGAGCTGCCTGAGAACAGCCCCTTGTAAACTTTGCCGAGGATGACCAGCAGCAGTGCAGCCAGTAGCAGCAGCGACACCCACATGGCGCCGGCGCCGGGTACCGGCAGCTCTCGTTTGGACGGCGCCTGGAGTTTGGAGCCACAGGTCTGCTCAGTTAAATAGTCCTCCCGCCAGGAAGGCGGAGTCAACCGTGCAGGCTGATCAGCCCGCGGAAAAGCGAAGTCGCCCGCGGAGATTGACCCTCGCGGCTCGCCGTACTCGCTTCGCCTGCTGCGCAGAGGGCAGTGCTCCTGCGCAGAGGAGGCCCGGCGGAGCTGCGAGACCCCAACAGCAAAGAACTGGGAACTCGGGGACTCAGCCGGCGATCCCCGGGCGGGGGTCAGAGGAGGAGGGATGTGGGGCGGAAATGGTCGCCCTGGGGCGAGACAAGGTTGAAAGCTGTAGGACCGAGAGAGACTCCCGATCCTGGCAGACAGGAGACCTGGGTTGTGGTCTGCGCTCTGCCGCGGACTCGCTGGATGACCGGTGGCAAGTAGTTTTCCTGTTTTCCCCGCCGAACAATTGAGAAAGTTTCTGGCCAGAATTCCCACGCAGCTCCTGTCTGGCTGGGTGTCTCGCAGGATTGAGATCTCCCTTTACATCCGCGCATCGCAGCCAGCGAGCACTGGACTCTGGGACCCTCAAACTGGTCAATAGTTTTTGGCCCGTGCGCCCTGGGACGGCGACGCCTACGACCGGGGCCGGGTAGGGGCTGGAGAGGGCGGGGAGCGCCCAGCGGCAAGGCCGATGAAAGAACTATCCTACCTATGTATACATTTATACTTAAGGTGTGGCCCCAATTTCTAGATTAAATGTCTATTTAGCGTTTAAGCCCCAGCAAGCTTAAACTTAAAATCATTCCCTTTAATGTAGCTCCTTTCCTAAAGTGGGTGCACCATAAAAATTAACAAGGATCTACTGTATAGCGCAGAGAGCTATATTTAGTATCTTGTACTAACAGAGGATGAGATGGTTAGATGGCATCTCCGACTCTATGGACAAGAGTTTGAGGAGGTTCCGGGATTTGGTGACGAACAGGGAAGCCTGGTGTGCTGCAGTCCATGGGGTCACAAAGAGTCGGACACAACTGAGCTACTGAACTGAACTGAGTAATCTGTAAAGGAAAAGAATTGGAAAAAGAATATATTCAGTTATGTAGATTGATAGGTAGATAGATAGACTCAATTGTGTCTCAGTCTTCGCGACCCCATAGACTGCAGCCCGCCAGGTTCTTCTGTCCATGGAATTTTCCAGGCAAGAATACTGGAGCAGATTGCCATTTACTGCGCCAGTGGCTCTTCCCCACCCACAGGATCAAACTGGTGCCTCTTGCAGCTCCTGCATTGGCAGGCAGATTTCTTTACCACTAGTGCTACTGGGAAGCCCATATAGGTGTTATATATCTGAATCACTTTGCTATATATCAGAAAATAACATTGTAAATCGACTACATTTCGATTTTTTAAAAATTATTTCTTTATTTGGCTGTGCCAGGTCTTAGTTTCCTCATGCAGGTCTTTAGTTGGCACCTTCAAACTCTTGGTTGCTGCATGTGAGATCTAGTGCTCTGGCTAATGACTGAACCCAAGCTGGCTGCATTGGGAGCGTGGAGTCTTAGCCACTGGACCACCAGGGTAGCCACTACTTCCATTTTTTTTTTTAATTTTAATTAACAAAATACACTGGGTGCACCACAGATACTTGATTTCAAAAGGATCCATCTTTATAGGAAGGCCATTTCCTCAGGCCCAGCCATAAGGAACTTCCCTAATATTATTAGGAGTGACGTTATAACATCTAGTACTTGCTCGTTGGACAGTTTCTGCTCATTTCTTTCTCTAATACAGATCGTGAATGTCCCTCTTGGAGTCCTGGCAGGGCTCCAGCCAGAACTGAGCACTAGCAGGCATGGAAAGCTGGTCGTAATTCTACACTGCTGGACTCAATTCAAGCCCAGTCATAGAAGAGCCTCCCTGAGCTGGTGGTCGCCATACCTGCCAGTCATCTTCCCAAGGTTGGTCCATCTGCGAGTGTTTTGTCATATGCAGAACACTTGAGAAGGTCAAGGGGGATGGAGTGGAAAGGGAGACAGATGTGAGGCACCAGAGGACATGGAGAGAGTTGGTTCTATAATTGGGGGGCACTGCCCTCCCCCTGTTGCAGTGAGCCAGGTGTCTAGTCCAGCAGTCAGGAGGTATTCCGGCTCTTGGTGTTAGGAACAGTCAGTGCATCCAGCTTCCTGATAGAGTCCATCTTGTTACTGGCCTCCAGTTTGTAGGGAATCCAGATTGTGTTCTCCAAAGAGCTGACCTCAGAGCAATGCCACCTTTCTTTCTTAGTCAGCCTTTCTTAGTCAACTGAGGAATTCGCTGGTGGTCCAGTGGTTAGGACTCCGTGCTTTCACTGCAGATGGCCGGGGTTCAATCCCTGGTTAGGGAATTAAGATTCTGCAAGCCACACAGTGCAGAAATGGGGAATATAGGGTAAAGGTAAACCAAGTCTGTGAGGTATACTATCCGTCACCTGCCCACTTACCCAGATTCTTGTTATGACAGGCACTCATGATGTCCAGTTCTCCCATGGTGAGGTGTGGGCCTGCCCAAATCACTTCCTGTGGTGGACTCATGGGAAGAAATACTTAGAGTTAGCTTCACTGGCCAGGAAGCTGCCACATGTACAGTACTGGTGCTCACTGAGGAAGGGGAGGCATTGTGTTGCATTTTGAGTTTCTGTTAATACCATCATAGGAACCAAATTGAGTGTTAGGCCCAGCCAGGTCTGAGACCTGAGTAAAGCCTGAACACTTCAGCTAAGACCACCCACCAATGTGTCACCCTAAATTATCCTCACCCTTTTGAGACACGTGGACTTTCCTGGTGGCTCTGACAGTAAAGAATCTTCCTGTAATTCAGGAGACCTGGGTTTGATCCCTGGGTCTGGAAGATCCCCTGGAGGAGGGAAGGGCTGTCCACTTCAGGATTCTTGCCTGGAGAATTCCATGGACAGAGGAAACTACAAGCTACAGCCCCTGGGGTCACAAAGGGATGGACAAGACTGAGCGACTAACACTTTCAGTTTTAGATAATGCCCCAGATCTCAGTAACTTCATTGTCAAAAACAGGTCCCTGTAAAGCAGTTATCCACCAATTAAGAATAAATTTAAAAAGCAAATAGAAAGATAGATCCCTACCACTTACAGTGGCACTGTATCCTGGACACTGAGAATCCAGCCCTTAGACTCCTGTAGGGACCCCTTCTTTCTGTCCCGTTACATGGATAGTAAGAGGCAGGCATTCACTAAGGCAGCCTGTTTATTCAGAATATGTTTACAGCTGCTTGAAGATTTTTTTTTAATGATTTAAAATCCCATAATCATTTTATTTTTATTTATTTATTTGGTCATGGCATGTGGGCTGCCATGTGGGACCTTAGTTCTCTAACCAGGGATCAACCAGTGCCTCCTGCATTTGAAGAGCAGAGTCCCAACCACTGGACTACCAGGGAAGTACCTGTTTGAAGATTTTTCAAGTCAGAGGCATAACTGAATGATGAAACTAGTTTCCTTCTTTAATTTTTTTTTTCAGGGCTGAGACTCCAGAGTGAGTCCTCAAGGGCTTCTTTCAGGACTCACAGAAACCTCCACCCTGGTGATGGCACTCAGGGACTGTTTTCTTGTTCTTAGTCTGAACGACTGCCAAGAAGGAGGGCAACGGTAGAACAGCCAAATCCCAGGCTCTCTCCATAGCTTCTAATCTCAGACCTTGTTAAACTCCTTTCTGAGCCCAAGGACAAAAGTCACTTGAACAAATGAGTTTGAGTCATGAATGAAAACTCTCACTCTTTCCATGAGAAAGAATTAAGAGATGGACAGGTAAGCAAGCATATCCGTTTGGGAAAGAAGGTGTTGGTATGGGATGTATTGTTAATAAGAGAGAGCATATATCAGGAGGGTGTGGACCTTCAGAAATGTGTAGGAAAAATTCTCTTTACAGTTCTCTTATTATTTGAGAAGAAGCTCTTAGTCACTTCTGGATTTCCTGATGGTTTGCTTTCTGAGTAGGTTATAGGATTTGGGTTTGGATTTGCTTGGGTGGGAGGAAAGTTTCAATTGGAATCTCCCAGGAAATATATATTTCAATCAATTTAGGTTGTTTACTGGCTCTTTCTCTCTCAAATACCCATTTTGACCTGTTTATCCTCAGGATCCCTGGTTCCATGTGTTATGTCTCTGTGTGAGCCTGGCAGCTTACCCTATATTCCCCATCTTTCTCCCTTCCTTGCCCAGAAATGGTCTTAAGTGGAGCCTTTGAGGTTCAGTGGCCAGAATGACGACAAAGCCTGTACTTTGGGATTCCAGGGAGGTTTTCTTCACTGTCCTACAACAGATGAACTGTTCTTCCAGAGGGGAGAGAAGGATGCGATGAGTCCTCGGCACACAGACTCCTACAGGGAGTTGTGCAGCATGGTGAATTACCAGATACTATTGAGAATGTATCTTGAGCCTGTGAGTGTGTCTGACTCTTTGTGACTCCATGGACTATAGTCCGCCAGACTCCTCTGTCCATGGAATTTCCCAGGCAAGAATAGTAGAGTAGGTGGCTATCCCCTTCTCCAGGGAAGAGGGATCGAATCTGGGTCACCTGCATTACAGGCGGATTCTTTACTGTCTAAGCCACCAGAGAAGCGTGTCTTGAGCCTAGTGCTATGCAGATGGTCTGAGAAACATAAAACAAGTATATGAGAAGAGTCTGGCTGGGGAGATGGGTCTTTTGCAGAGGACCTTGTACCACATACAGAGGGGCTATGGGACTTAGAGATGTGAGGAAACTATTGTAACTGCAGGAAACCACTGTAGCTCAGCCACCCTGAGGAGATGGAACTGATCTTGAAGGGTCCAGAAACACTGAGAAGGTGGAGGTGGGGGCGAGAGGAATTGCAGCAGTGTGTTCACTTTAGCTAAGTGGGAAATAATGGTGCTTAGACATCAGGAGGAGAAGGCAGTGGCACCCCACTCCAGTACTCTCGCCTGGAAAATCCCATGGACGGAGGAGCCTGGTACACTGCAGTCCATGGGGTCGATAAGAGTCGGACACGACTGAGTGACTCCCTTTCACTTTTCACTTTCATGCATTGGAGAAGGAAATGGCAACCCACTCCAGTGTTCTTGCCTAGAGATTCCCGGGGACGAGGGAGCCTGGTGGGCTTCCATCCATGGGGTCGCACAGAGTCGGACACGACTGAAGTGACTTAGCAGCAGCAGCAGCAGCAGACATCAGGAGGCCTGTTGTGGAGGAGTAGCTCTGCTGTGGTGTGTTTATGGGTTCATTCTTCTAGCAAAAATGAAGGCAAAAAGAAGTCAAAAAATCAAAGTTGTGTCTATGGAGTGTTAGTTGGCAAAAATATTTAAGTGGGGTTAGAGTAACAGAACAGTCTGGGATTCCAGGGCCTTGACATAACAATGATACCTTTATTAGTTATTTTCCCTTAATTATTATTTTTCTTTTTTCTCTGCCTTAGAGAAAATAATACTGCACATGGTTCAAAATCCAAAAGTATGGAGGATGTACATATAGTGAAAAAACTATCTTCCACTCTTGTTCCCCAGCCACCCTGTTTTCCTGCTGAGGCAAAGTTGGTATTTCCTTGAAGACTATAATTCTGGAAATAGTCTCTGTAAAAACAAGCAAATATATTTATGTGTTTTTTTTGTTTTTTTTTTTAAGAAAATCCAGTGGTAAAGTATACTCTGCCCTTTGCTTTTTCACTTAATATAGTAACATCATGAAGATTGTTCCAACTCATTCATAAAGTACTTCCTTACTCTTTTTTTTTTAATGGCTGTATAGGATCTCATTAAGTGGATATGCTTTAATTTATTTAAAATTAGTTCACTAGTGACAACTAGATTTATCATAATGACCACTTTGAAATGTATAGAAATATCAAATCACTGTGTTGTGCACTAGGAACTAACCTCATATTGTAAGTGAATTATAACTCGAAAACAAACTTGTAGAAAAAGAGATTAGATTTGTGGCTACCAGAGATAGGGGAATGGGGGAAGGGGCATTAGATAGTGAAAGGTGCAAACTTCCAGTTAGAAGATAAGTACTAGGAATATAACGTACAGCACGAAAAGGTAACACTGATGTATGTTAGAGTGAGAGTTAAGAGAGTAAATCCTAAGAGTTCTCATCACAAGGAAAAAAAATTTTGTTTGTTTGTTGATGTAATATCAGTAGATGATGATGGATGATCTCTAACCCTATCCTGGTCATCATTTCATAATGTATATAAGTCCAGTCAATATGCTGTCACCTTGCATCTTATACAGTGATGTATGTCAATTACATCTCAGTGAAACGGCAGGTGGGGGGTATAAATAAAGTAAAATAAAATAAGAAGTCCATCAGTGGACATTCAGAGTTTTTCTAGCCTTTTGGTTTTATAAACAGTACTACCATGGATTTCCTTCATGGTCTAGCGGTTAAGAGTCTGCCTGCCAATGCAGGGGACGTGGGTTCGATCCCTGGTCCAGGAAGATCCCACATGCCACGGGGGCAGCTAAGCCCGTGTGCCACAGCTACTAAAGCCCATGTGCCCTAGAGCTTGTGCTCCACAACGAGAGAAGCCACCGCAGAGAGAAGCCCTCGAACCACAGCTAGAGATGGCATGGTAACAGAGAGAGACCCATTGCAGCCAAAACAAAGAAACAAAAACAGACAAACAAAGCCACAAGTAACACTGTAAGCATGCCATTTTGCACACGGATGAGTATATATATTACATAAATTCCTCAAATGCAGTTGCAGGCCCCAAATAGACACAGCATACATGATTGTCCGATATTATCAAGCTGGAGAGGTGGTAACAGTTCACTCTCCAGTGTCTTACAGCTCTTGGTCCTCTAGCCAGCACGATGTCACCACACTTTTTGATCTTTGATAACAAGATAAGTGAAAAATGTTATTTCAGGGGTAGTTTTAGTTGATTTTAGTTGACATTTCTCTTGTTATGAGTAAGGTTGAGTGTTTCTTTATATGTTTAAGAACTGTTTATGTTTCCTTTTATGCAAACCATCTACATCCATGCCCATTTTTCTACTGGTTTCTTTTTTTTTTTTTCTCACTGACTTGTAGGATTTTATTTCATTTTTTTAACATTAAGAGCATTAGGGCTTCCCAGGTGGCTCAGTAGTAAAGAATTTGCCTACAATGTGGGAGACCTGGGTTTTATCCCTGGGTCAGGAAGATCCCCTGGAGAAGGAAATGGCAACCCACTCCAGTATTCTTTTCTGGGAAATCCCATGGATAGAGGAGCCTAGTGGGCTACAGTCCATGGAGTTGCAAAAAGTCAGACACAACTTAGCAACTAAACACCAAAGACAGGAAAATTAGCCTTGTGTTTTGATATGAGTTCCAAAAGGTTTGTTGGGTAGTTTTTAAGCTCTAGCAGGGGAAAGATTTGGCTGAGCAGAACATGAGGAAACCGCCTCACTCAACTTTACTTAGAGCCCTGAGACTTTGAATGGGGCCAAGAAATTTGTATGAGAGTATATTAACATTAAGCTTTTTGCAGACCAGGTTAAACAGGAGTTGTCCCTACGGTATTACCTGTAGTTGACTTCTCCAGGGTTAATCCATTGTGTGTGTGTTAAGGGAAAGGGTGTGCTGTTCAGGCTCTCATCTCTGGGGGACTGATATGTGCCTGAGAGACTGACTCTTCATTTCCCTTGCAGGTTGAAAGTGTGCCTGCTGGGTCCTCTCCACCATGTGACGAGGACAGCAGTGCTCTTCTGGCCTTCAGAGGAATTTCTGTACGTACTGCCCGCAGCCCAGTGTCTTTTGTCAGAAGACGCTCGTGTAAGGTGCCGCTATGTGGTGCCAGGTGCCGGGACACAGGATGGCACAGACCTTGCCCTCCAGTAGTACATACTTTAGGGGTAGGAGTGGGAACAGACATGCAAAACAATCTCTGCCTAATCAGAAAATTGCTGTAATGAAGCAGAATATAAAGTGCAGTGGGATATCAACAGCTCGCCACTGTCTCAGCTGAGCAAATTTTTATCCACTTACTCGTCAGTGAGGGCGTGTACTTGTCCCTACATCACCCAACGTCTCTGTCATAGTTGGTATTTTCCAGGTACCTCTCGTTAAGATTGGGCTTCCCAGGTGGCTCAGTGTAAAGAACCCAGCTGTCAATGCAGGAGTGGGTTAAATCCCTGGGTAGGGAAGATCCCTTGGAGGAGGGAACAGCAACCCACTCCAGTATTCTTGCCTGGAAAATTCCATGGACAGAAGAGCCTGGCAGGCTACAGTCTGTGGGGTCTCAGAGTCAGACACAATTGAGTGACTGAGCATGCACTCATTAAGATTGGCTTTAACCCACCCATCTGGGAAGACAGGTTCTAATGGTCTCCAGTTTCAAGAACATTTGGTACAGTGGGCAGTTTGTGTTTGTGTGGATAGGAGGACTTGGACTCCGCCCTCACACTGAAGGTCACCTGCCCCTACAGATCTCAGAGTTGAAGAACCACAGCGTCCTCCAGGCCCTGACAGCAGAGGCGAACGGCTGGGAGCCCAGTGGTAAGGTCCCCTTCAGGGCCCACAGAGCCTGGGTGGGACTCAAGGCAGAGCTTGTGGGTCTTTCCTTTCCTTCCTTGAATTTCTTCCCTTGAATTTCTCTCACTACTTTTCCTATAGAATTTTATAGATTTATCCTTATTCAAGGGAAATTGGAACTGACACTGGATTAGGAGTCAAGAGACCTGAGTTCATTCTTTCTTTTTTAAGGGTTTTTTTTTTTTTTGAATGTGGATCATTTTTAAAGTCTCTTATTGAATGTGTTACAATATTGTGTCTGTCACATGTTTTGGTTTTCTGGCTACAGTGCATGTGGGATCTTAGCTCCCTGACCAAGGATAAAACCCACACACATCCTCTGCTTTGGAAGGTGAAGTCTTAACCATTGGACCCAGGGAAGTCCTGAGAGACCTGAGGTCTAACTTGGTCCCCAAAGCCCTGCTAGTGGCTTACTTGCCTTTTTGGGAAAATCATACTATCTCTGTGTCTACAGTGGAAATATCAGTATCTCCTTTGTGCTCTAAAGGATGTTGTGATACTGAAATGATACAGAGTGGATGAAAAGGCTTTGAAAAGTTAATCTTGTTTTACCTGCTTGACATAGTGCTTCTCATACTCGATTTAAAGCTCACTCTGCCTGCTATTATACTGCACAAGAAAGCACACTCCACCAGTTGAGAAGGACCACTTCTGGAGTCAAATGTCTCTGGCTTAAGTCTTGACTCTTTTACCCACCAGCTCCATGACCCAGAGCAAGGAACTTAATCTTTCTAACCCTCACTTTACTTATCTGTAAAACTGGGGTTATATCAGAACCTGTATGATATAAATTTTACAAGGATTAAATGAGATAATGGAAAGTGCTTAACACACAGAATCACAGCGAGCACTCACTGGTGTGTTTTGTTATCTTAAAATCTTGCAGATTGAATTGTAATCTCCAAGAATGTGGGAGTCTATTAAAAATATTCCAGTGTAGAAAAATTATTTGAAAGTCTCAGAAGTTTCTTTTTTTTAAAGAGAACCATTTTTTAAATTTTATTTTTAATTGGAGAATTATTACTTTACAGTGTTGTGTTGGTTTCTGCCACAAACAACATGAATCAGTCACAAGTATACATATATCTCTTCCCTTTTGAACCTCCCTCCCCTGCCCTACCATGTGGATATTGAATTTGTTACAACATTGCTTCTGTTTTATGGTTTTGATTTTTTTGGCCTTCGGGCATGTGGAGTCTTGGCTCTCCAACCAGGGATCCAACCCACACTCTTGTGTCAGAAGACAAAGTCTCAATCACTATGATGGCCAGGGAAGTCCCTATAAAGTTTCTTTTAATTGAATTTTGTCTTTACCACGTGTTGACAAACCTAATATTGATTAGAGATGTTGCCTTAAATACCAAAATATCTTCTGTTTCAGTACAACTGGCAGCTATGTGCCAGATATTTTTGATCATATTGAACAATTACACTGAACTTTCCAGGTGGTAAAGTGGTAAAGAATCCGCCTGTCAATGCAAGAGACTCGGGACACTGAGGTTCGATGCCTGAGTCAGAAAGATCCCCCAGAGAAGGAAATGGCAACCCACTCCAGTATTCTTTCCTGGAAAGTTCCATGGACAGAGGATCCTGGCAGGCTACAGTCCTTGAGGTCACAAAGAGTTGGATATGACTGAGTATGCACACATAATTGTTTGAACAATTACATTTTTTTTCCAGACTGCACTCAGCTAATTTAAATTAATAGGCTGACTAAATCAGCAGTGCCATTTACTATGTGAATAAAGAGAAAAGGGCTTAAGTAAAGGAGGTAATTGACAAAAGGAAAAATGATAAAGAGCCATACTAATGTGAACTGTCTTCCTAGAGATTTGAGTTTTGGCTCCATGCTTTTCTGTTTGTGTGGGGAAAACAGTATTTATGTCAGGATTGTGTGCAGAGGTGAGAGTCGTCTCCTTGAGTCCTAAAGGAACTAGGGAAGGAGCAATATGCTCTTACGTGGGTTGGGTGTTTGTCTCTAGTTCAGGCACCCGATTAAAGTTGCCCCTTGAGACCGTGTGCTTCCTTTTAATTGCATTGCTATCACAGTAAACTCCACACCCTTGCCCATGAGGTTCCTACTCCTGGTTCACAACCTTTGACCAACTTGTTTATAGGCAAGGATGCATGGGGTAAAAGATTAATTGCATTGTGATGATCTGAAGGTTAACGAGTCAGTGAGGCTGGATGTAGATGAGCGGTGAAGGGTGGGGGAACTCTTATCATCCTGATAAACTTCCATGGCTGCCATTCCACTCTTCTTGTTCAACCCCTTTGTCGTTGTAGCTCACTTCCTGAGGGTCCAGCGTGCTGGACATAAGTCTTTATTTTCCTCATGGTCCCAGGTTGAATATCCTGTGTTCTGTTGAAGTTACCTAGTTTGGAAGCCCTGTTGTACCATCTGCTGCCCTGGGCAAGGACTGGCAAGATTGAATGTCCTAGAGTCCAGATCCATCTCATCTGCTACCACTATCCACAATCCTGCTAGACCCGAGTCCACAACTGGGTCAGCCATGCTAGCTGAGGTGTATTGAGCAAGTGACCTTGGGCCACGTGCTCCCCTAGACTCTGTTCTCATAGTAATCTCAAGAGTGATTACAGATGGTTGAGTAAGTTGCCTGAAGAAGCTCGTGAGGGAGCTAAAAAGTTCACAAGCTATTTGGCTCTACAGGGTGCTTTCACTGTGGTCCTCTTCTGCTCCCCAGCAGCCTCAGCCTCATTATCCATTAGTGCTTTGAGATTGGGGTAGGTTTTTCTTTAATTTTGCAAGTGTGTATTGGTCGCTCAGTCATATCTGACTCTACGCCCTATGCACTGTAGCCCACCAGATTCCTCTATCCATGGGATACTCCAGGCAAAAATACTGGAGTGGGTTGCCATTCCCTTCTTCAGGGGATCTTCCCAAAGCAGGGATCAAACCCAGGTCTCCTGCATTGCAGGTGGATTCTTTGCTGTCTGAGCCACTAGGGAAGCCCTTTTGCAAGTGTACTTCCAAAACAGTTCACTGTCACAGAAAGTCCTCAGCCCTGGTTGCAAGGCAGAGGGGAGCTGTCCTAACTTGCTTACACTATCCAGGCTGGAAGGCTCACCAGTTTGGTTTGAACAGAAGCCTCCCCATCCTCCCCACTGTTTGCCTGTGTCCCCTTTAGCAAAGGGGAAAAGCCAGTGATAGCCATGACACCAGAATTCGGTCCAGAGAGTGGCAGCTGTGGTGTGGAGTGAAGGGCTGTGCAGTGATGATAGAGAGCCTGTCCTGCTACTGTTTCTGTCTTCTGTCCCCCCTCCTTTCATTGTGCTTTTCATTCATTCATCAAACATTCATTATGAGGACTTCCCTGGTGGTCCAGTGGTTAGGACTCCATACTTCCACTGCAAGGGGCACAGGTTTGATCCCAGGTAATTGGGGAACTAAGATCCCGCATGCCAGGTGGCGTGGCCAAAAACAGCAACAGAAACCATGGTGCACCCATTGAACCCCAAGAACCCTGCCCTACTGTAGCTCCCAGTGCAGTGGGCAGGACAGTTGCCACACTGTGACAAGAACGGGGTGTTGGGGACTCTCATAGTGCTGCACCTAAAAGCAGACTCCAGAGGCTGAAGAAGGTAGGGGAGGGTGGTGCTGGAGTTGGCTGCAGGCTGAGATGGAGCTGCGCCAGGAGGGGTTGGGGTTTCATTGTGAGAATTACGAAGAATCCATAGAGGGTTCTGTGCAGCGGGCTGGCATCAGGTCTGGCCTTTTTGAAAGCTCACTTTGGCATCTGTCTGGCAAGATAGCCAGATAAGGCCAGGGGCTACGACAGTGATCCAGACATACCTAGATCTCGGGGTGTCCTTGTCTCACTGTTGCAGTTGTGAGTGCAGAAGTCCTCCAAGCCCGAGAAGAATGGGAAGCTGTGGACAGCATCCATCCAGAGTCAGGTAACTAGAGGAATGGCACCCTCCCCACACAGCCTGCTGCTGCTACAGGCGCTGTCCACACACGAGGCCGATGCTCTGTTCCGGATTAGAAGACAGAACTCCTGAGTGCTCTCATTTTTGATATGTGACATAGAATAAAACCTCTTTTCCCAATTCAAAGGTGATGCCCTCCAACCTCTGGAGGAAAGGGAGATGAATGCCACGGGGTCTGAGAGAAAACAAGGAGGACCGTGGTCAGGGTCAGCTTCTACAGGATGTTGAGGTCGGGCAGAGGATGGAGCTGGGCAGCCAGGACCCCTGCATCAGGTTGAGCAGATTGTTCATTGTACAGGGAAATCTCTGGAGATGGAGGTTGAAGCTGTCTGCTGGAAGGCACTGGGAGCTGTCAGAACTGTGTCTCGTTCCTTTGGGAGATTTGGGTGGAGCTGTGGGAGGGGAGAACTGAGACCTAAATCTAGCCTGAGCCCCACTTGAGCACCTGGAGAGACGTTACAGGGGCTGTATCACCATCACCTGAATTGCTGGTTGATGAGCTAATTCCCTGGAACAAAGGCTGGAGGAGAGATCATTCATCTCCAGGGCATGAGAAGGCGAAGTAGAAACCGAGAAAGGCCCCTAGACAGACCTGTCACAAGTTTCTGTGTGGGTACCTCCTCCAGGCAGTGGCGCACCCCACTCACAGATGAGTGGACTTGGGGGCTCCTACAGATCAGCTTCTGCTCTGCAGGGCTCGGCCTGGCCCACCTCCACCCAGCCAGCTCTGAAAGGGAGTCCACCCTGTGAATAACACCAGACCCTCTGACACTGGGTTGGTTGTAGCTGTAGGTGTCTGACACTGACAGCTGGAAGCCTGTGCTGGTCTTAGAGGTGACAACCAGAAGGCCCTTGGTACATGTTTGCTGATAGAGTGGCTCCTGTCACAAGTCCTGGAGTATCTTCCCTTTTGCCACAGGGAGCCGGGCCAGCATGGACCAGCCTGGGCAGCTCATCTCCTTCAGTGAGGCCCTGCAGCATTTCCAGACAGTGGACCTCTCCTGCTTCAAGGTATGACACCGGGGCAGAGTGGGGGGGTGGCACTGGGGTCTTGAGCAAAGTGCTTTCTTCCCCCAAGCCAGGTTTCTACCCCATCAGGATAGGCCATGGGAAGATCCCCTGGAGAAGGGCATGGCAACCCACTTTAGTATTCTTGCCTAGAGAATCCACATGGACAGAGGAGCCTAGCGGACTACAGTCCATGGAGTTGCAAAGAGTTGGACACAACTGAGCGCCTAAGTACAGGATAGGGCACTGGGCAGGCAAGAGGGAAGCTTCCAGTTGAGGGCTCTTTCCCGTCTGAGAAATCTCAGGGTACAGGATCACAGGTGGCCAAGGACCCAGATGTCATGCGGTCTCAGGGATTGTGTCCCGAGAGCTCTAGTGATCCTGTCTTATGGGGTCTGTGGAGCTGTTCCCCACTCTCCCATCCTAGGGAAGGGGGGCGGTGGTCTGGAATCATGCTAGGAAGCAGGGTAGCCTGTCCAGAGAGCTGAGTGATTCATGGCCAATACAGGAAAATTTTCCATATCCTAGAGGAACTAGAAGCTCTTTGGGAATTTAAAAAATATGTGGAGTTGGAAAAAGAGTGCTGAGGAAATGAAAAGCTGGCAGACATCTTGAGTGCCTAGTGGTAAGTTTGCTGCTGCTGCTGCTAAGTCGCTTCAGTCGTGTCCGACTCTGTGTGACCCCATAGACGGCAGCCCACCAGGCTCCACCATCCCTGGGATTCTCCAGGCAAGGACACTGGAGTGGGTTGCCATTTCCTTCTCCAATGCATGAAAGTGAAAAGTGACAGTGAAGTTGCTCAGTCGTGTCTGACTTTAGCAACCCCATGGACTGAAGCCTGCCAGGCTCCTCTGTCCATGGGATTTTCCAGGCAGGAGTACTGGAGTGGGGTGCCATTGCGTTCTCCGAGTGGTAAGTTTAGAGGACTGTGAATTCAAATGTTCAACCTAAAGCCCGGCTGGAAGAAAGAGGCTGAAGATAGAAATCAGACTGATCCCAGAGAGCCGGAACCTGTTGAAGTCAGAGTATCCTAAGCCCTGCTACAGCGGTGGCTCTAAACACGGAGGCATCAGCAGGCGCTGATGTAGCCAGCGTGGTGTGGACAGAAGGCGCCAGCCACCCCTCAGGGGTATCCAGCTCCAAGAAGGTGCCCTAGACTCCCCTTCTCACCGACTGTCTTATCCTGGAAGTTGAGAGGGCTGTTAGACTATATATCTTTTACAGAGACAAACACAGACATACAAAGGGTGGAAGCAGCCCTGCTGGGAGACTTGGCCTGGCATCTGTGTGTCTGTCTGTCTATCAGATGCCAGTCCCCATAGCCAGTCCCCTCTAGCTTCCTTGGAAGTCAGTGACAAGAGCCATTTCTGGAAAAGCCCAGAGGCTAAATACAGGCTGATTAGATCTGGGCTTAGGGACATCTCTTTCTGCTTACAAAGAACCTGAAAGCTGGAAGAACCTGTCCCTGGAGATTTATTTTTTCTTATTTTTTTAAATCTTTATTGATTTGTTACAGTATTGCTTCTGTTTTATGTTTTGGTTTTTTGGCTTGGAGGCGTGTGGGATCCTAGCTGTCTGTCCAACTAGGGCTCAAACACTCCAACCAAGACCTACACCCCCTGCAACGGAAGGTGAAGTTCTAACCACTGGACTGCCAGGGAAGTCCCCTGGAGATTTATTAATAGCAGATGCTTCACAGCTTCTGCCCTGTTTCCCTAGCTCAGAGGCCAGCCAGTTAGTTGGGAACCATTCGTTTCTACAAGACCAGTCCTGTACTGAGCCTCATGGTAAGTTCATGAAAGCAAATGAACTCAGCACTCTGCCCACTCCTGCACCTTTCTCTCCAGAAAAGAATCCAGCCCACCATCCGAAGGACTGGGCTCGCTGCCCTCCGGCACTACCTCTTTGGTCCTCCGAAGCTCCACCAGGGCCTCCGTGAAGAAAGGGACTTGCTCTTGACCATCGCTCAGTGTGAGTGCATGGCCGCAAGGCAGGTGCTGCGTGAGCAGTCAGGCAGAGAGAACGGTTTGTCCATCCTGTGGCTGAGACTAAACCGAGGCTCTTGCATTCACCATGTTGTGGGGAGGGCCAGGTGTGGGCGTCCAGGCTGGGTCTGTCTTGGCTGTACGTTCTCTGGGAAGCACTCAGTCCTCCCCTGAGGGCCAAACCAGCAGAGCATGGATGTGTTGTGGGGCAGGTGGCCTGGATAGCCAAGACCCCATGCATGGCCGAGTCCTGCAGACCATCTATAAGAAGCTGACTGGCTCCAAGTTTGACTGTGCCCTCCACGGAGACCACTGGGAAGATCTGGGCTTTCAGGGTAAGAGAGAGAAATGGTTCATCTTCTCCCTGACTCCTTATTCCAAGACTAGCATGAGAAGCCAGATAGTCCTCTTCCTGTTACCCCAGCACCATGAAATGGGATATCTGGGGCAAAGCATTCCAGGAAGAGGGGACAGCAAATGCAAAGGCCCTGAAGTGAAATGTGTGTAACTCTTTTTTGAGAAAAAACAGTGGCAGAAGTGGACAAGAATAGTTCACTCGGGGCCTTGCAGGCCAGTGTAAAACATTTACTCTTAGTGGAATGGAAAGCATGGGAATGATATGATTTAGAATCCAGTGTTTGGGTTTTTTTTAATTAATTAATTTGGTTGCTCAGATTCTTAGTTGCAGCATGTGGAATCTTCAGTCTTCCTTGCAACAGGAACTTTTAGCTGTGGTATGTGAAATCTTGTTCCCTGACCAGGGTTCCAAGCCAGGCCCCCTGCATTGGGAGCTTGGAGTCTTAGCCACTGGACCACCAGGGAAGTCCTCTGGTGTTCTCTTTTTGTTCTTTTTTTTTCCGTGTTGATGAAAATTATGTTTTACATTATTTCACTTTTTGAGTGACACAAAATTATTTCACCTGTTTTTGAATTGTCCATTTTTTTTCTAAACCATATATAAAATTACATTTATATAAAACAAGAAAACATCTTGATTTGAAAAGGAAATTTATATGCTCAAAATTTATTTGTACTCTGTTGGTTTTGACAATGTGTTTAAGTCCCTTTACTGTCCCTCGTCTATAATATAATTGACTTGTACATGGAGAATCACATCAGTGTTATGATTTTTCTTCCAACCATTAGTTTAAATAACTCAAGAGGAGAAGGAAATTCTGTTGTATTTACCCATATGTTTACTCTATCCCTTATTCTTTCTTCCTTTCTGATCTCCTAAGCTTCCTTCTTTTTTCGCTTCCTTCTGTTTCAGGAACTTCCTTTAGCCACTTTCTAAAGTAGGTCAGCCAGCATAAATCCTCTTAGCTTTTCTTCACCTGAAAATGTCTCGATTTCCCCTTTATTCCTGAAGGATGATTTCTATGAAGGTAGAATTCCAAGTTGACAGATCTTTTCTTTCATCCCTTGAAAATAAATAGGCTGCTTCCTTTTGGCTTCCATAGTTTCTGGTGAGAATTCTGCTGGCACTTGAATTCCTGCTTTTTGGTGAATGAGGAGCGGTTTCTCTCTCTACTTTCAAGGTCTTTTTTGCTTACTTTTTTAAAATTTTGTTTGTAGGAGTTTGACTATGATATGTCTTAGTGGAGATTTCTTTGGGTTTATCCTATTAGGGGTTTTCTCAGTTTCTTGAATCTGTAGGTTTATGTCTTTTGCCAAATTTGGTAAATTATCAGCCATTATTACTTTGAGTACTTTTTTCAGCCCTTCTCTTTCTCCTCTCTCCTATAATTCCAACCACACAGATGCTAGATCTATTACTGTTCCTCTTAGTCCCAGAGGCTCTGTTCGTTTTAAGGGGATGTCTGTATAGCAGCAGCAGTTGTATAGCCCGGAGGTCTCTAAGGCTCTGTTCATTCTGTTTTGTTTCTTCTCTCTGTTATTCAGAGTGAGCTGTTTATATTGTTCCATCTTCAAGTTCACTGGTTCTTTCCTCTGTTGTCTCTATTCAGCTGTTGTGCCCACCCAATGAGTTTTTAATTTTAGTTATTATATTTTTCAGTCCTAAAGTTTCTGTTTGGTTCTTTACATCTGATATTTCTTTACTGAGACCTTTATCAAAGGCATTTGCCTTTTACCAAAGGCCTTTGTAGGTTTCTATTGTTGCTGCAGAAAATTACAACAAATTTAGTGGCTTAAAATAATACGAGGGACTTCCCTGACAGCTCAGCAGTTAAGGCTGTGTGCTTCCAATGCAGGGGCCACAGATTTGATCCCTGAATGGGAACCTTAGGTCCCAAATGCTGTGCAGTACAGCCCCCAAAGAAAAAAGACTCACAGATTTACCACCTTCTAGTTCTGTAGTTGAGAAGTCTGACACAGTCTCTCTAAGGCAAGATCAAGGTCACAGCAGGGCTGTATTCCTTTTTAGACTCTCCAGGAGAGAATCTATTTCCTTGCCTTTTCTACCTTCTAGAGGCCTCCCACATTCCGCTTCCTTCAAAGCCAGGAACACAACATCTCTCAGAGCCTAATCTGTCTTAACATCCCACTTTCTGATGCTGTGTTTCTGCCTCCCTGTCACACATTTAAGGATTCTTCTGACGACGTTCAGTTCAATTCAGTAGTTCAGTCGTGTCTGACTCTTTGTGACCCCATGAACTGCAGCACGCCAGGCCTCCCTGTCCATCACCAACTNTGGCTTGGAGAATTTTGAGCATTACTTTACAGCATCCCTGGTAGCTCAGCTGGTAAAGAATCTGCCTGCAATGCAGGAGACCCCGGTTCGACTCCTGGGTTGGGAAGATCCACTGGAGAAGGGATAGGCAACCCACTCCAGTATTCTTGGGCTTCCCTGGTGGCTCAGCAATGTGGGAGACCTGGAATCGATCACAGGCTTGGGAAGATCTCCTGGAGAAGGGAACAGCTACCCATTCCAGTATTCTAGCCTGGAGAATTCCATGGACTGTATAGTCTGTGGAGTCCTAAAGAGCTGGACATGACTGACTACACTGGGCCCAGCCAGATAGCAAGGGTAGTCTCCCTATCCTGATTGGCAGCCTTCATTCTGGCTGTAGTCTTGATTCCCTCTTGCTGTGCAGCCTTTTATTTTGTATTGGGGTAGAGTCGGACACGACTGAGTGACTTCACTTTCACTTTTCACTTTCATGCATTGGAGAAGGAAATGGCAGCCCACTCCAGTGTTCTTGCCTGGAGAATCCCAGGGACGGGGGAGCCTTGTGGCTGCCATCTATGAGGTCACACAGAGTCGGACACGACTGAAGTGACTTAACAGCAGCAGCAACATAGCCAATCAACAATGTTGTGATAGTTTCAGATGGACAGCAAAGGGACTTAGCCATACACATACCCGTATCCATTCTCCCCCAAACTCCCCTCCCATCCAGGCTGCCACATAACACTGAGCAGAGTTTGCTGTGGTATACAGTAAGTCCTGGTTGGTTATCCGTTTTAAATATAGCAGTGTGCACATGACCACCCCAAGCACTATCTCTTCTCCCATCCTCCCCCAGCAGTGTTGCTGTCTATTAATTGTCTTTTGTCATTCAAGTTGAGATTTCCCTAGTTCTTGGTGTAATGAGTGATTTTTTATTTTGTCCTAGACATTTGGGGTAGTATATAATGACAGTGTGGATCTTCTTTAAATCTTCTCTTGCAGCAGGCCTCCTCTGACACTGGGCAGTGGGGGAAAGGCGATGTCACCTCATTATTGCCAGTTGGGGATAGAAATCCAAGTATCCCACTGAGCCTCGACTAATACCACTGGCTGGGAGGGGCAGGGGTGCCTCATTGCTGTTACATGTCGCCTCCCCTGACATCCCATAGAGAGTGGTGGGCTCCTTGGCACCAGGGCAGGATAAAAGTCCCTCCCCTGCATCTCTGGCTGCCCTGGCAGAGCTGAGGGCCACCTCATTGCAGTCAGTCAGAGGAAGTCTAGATTCTCCACCTGGGCTGTGATCAAGGTCACTGACTCAGGGAGCAGGGATTTCACTGTTGTTCAGTGACTCAGTGGTGTTGGAGTCTTTGGGACCCCATGGACTGTAGCACACCTGGCTTCCCTGTCCTTCACTATCTCCCAGGTTTGCCCAAGTTCATGTCCATTGAGTCAGTGATGCCATCCAACCATCTTATCCTCTGTCATCCCAGAGTTCTCCTCTTATCTTCAATCTTTCCCAACATCTGGGTCTTTTCCAGTGAGGCGACTCTTCTCATCAGGTGGCCAAAATACTGGAACTTCAGCTTCAGCATCAGTCCTTCCAATGAATATTCACGGTTGATTTCCTTTAGGGTTTTCTGGTTTGATCTCCTTGCTGTCCCAGGGTTTCATTAAACTCCCTCAGTTTTCTCTTGATTTTTGTCTTAGGAACAAATCCAGCCACAGACCTCAGAGGAGCAGGCTTCCTTGCCCTCCTGCATCTCCTGTACCTGGTGATGGACTCAAAGACTTTGCTCATGGCCCGGGAGATTCTCTGCCTGTCTCGTCATCATATCCAGGTGGGGCTTTGGTGAGAAGCCAGGAGAGAAGGCTGCAGGGCTAGGACCTGGGCACAGGGCTGTCCTGAGTAGAGGGGGCAGCTTCTCAGGTAGATCTCCAATTGCTGAGGGCCCTCAGGACAGCTGAGGCAAACAGGCATGGGCACCCCCATTTCCCTGACCTGGCTGGAACCTGAGCTCCAGCACTCATTAGTGTATGTCTCAAGCCAGTGCCTCAGCTGCTCAGAGCCTTGGTTTCTTCATCCATAGAGAGGAGATCATGGAAACTGCAGCCGTGTAGTTGGGGAAGTTAAATGCGGTAATATACACAAGCACTGGACACAGCCCTGGAGTCAGTGCTTCTGCGTACTGCCCTCCCGACTCTGGCGTGTTCTCCTGGCCTGGGGGAGGGCGCATTCAGCCTTTACGTGCCCAGAGGAGAGGTTTGGCCTCCCAGGGCCAAGTGACACACATGGGCTTTCTGAAAGCTCAGAAGCGGCTCCTGTAGCCCTCAGGTTCTGTCCAGGCCTCTCTTCAGGGTTTCCCCTGTAGTAAAGGTGGTAGTCCCTCAGTTTTAGACAACAGACGGACCCGTTTCCTGCCATTTGTCTATCCCAGACTCATGGAGCCTGGAATTCTCTCATTTACTAAACAGATACTTATTCAGCATCCCCTGTGGTAGTAATTGTTCTTGGTGCTTGGGATGCATCAGTGAGATCCGTCTAGCAAGGAAGACAAGACAGTAAGTCTAGTACGTAAATAAATAATAGGGTATGTTAAGTGCTAAGTAGGCAAGGTTGGGAGAATATGGGTGGATTACAGTGGTTTTTGTTTTCGGGTTTTTAGGCTGCATCCAGTCTTCATTGCAGCATGGGCGCTTTCTCTAGTTGTGGTGCAGCCTCAGTAGTTGCAGCTTACAGGCTCTCTAGTTGCAGCACTTGGGCTTTGTTGCCCTGTGGCATGTGAGACCTTAGTTCCCCGACCAGGGATCAAACCCACTTCCATCCCCTGCATTGGAGGCATATTCTTAACCATTGGACCACCAGGAAAGTCCTGGGATTACAGTTTTCATGGGGCATAATGAAGCTCTCATGAGAGGGTGTGGAGAAGGCAGTGGCACCCCACTCCAGTACTCTTGCCTGGAAAATCCCATGGATGGAGGAGCCTGGTGGGCTGCAGTCCATGGGGTCACTGAGAGTTGGACATGTCTCAGTGACTTCACTTTCACTTTTCACTTTCATGCATTGGAGAAGGAAATGGCACCCCACTCCAGTGTTCTTGCCTGGAGAATCCCAGGGACGGCAGAGCCTGGTGGGCTGCCGTCTATGGGGTCGCACAGAGCTAGACACGACTGAAGTGACTTAGCAGCAGCAGCAGCATGAGAGGGTGAGACTTAAGCCATGCCTTGAAGTTGGGGGGATGGTTGTTAGCCAAGCTGGTAGTTAAAGGAAGAACATTCCATGCAAAGAAAGCATCGAGAGCAGAGGTTCCAGGAAGGAGTGTGTCTGGCATGGGAGGGGATAGCAGGAGGCCAGAAGGAGCAAGGAGGACAGCGGGAAGGAGGTGATGGGGTGACGGGGGCCAGATGGTGTTGGGCTTGATAGACTGTGATGAGGACATTCGCTTTTTCTCTGAGTCAAATGAGGGTTTTGAACAGCCTGGAGTGACAGGGTCCAGCTTACATTCTTGAGTGCATCCTACCAGCCAGTGGGTTGAGAGTGGTCTCCCGTGAGGACTTTCACAGTCAAGCTAGAGGTGATGGTTTAGTCCAGAGTATTTTTCAGAGGAGGTAGGAAGTGATCAGATTCTGGGTATAGAATCTTGAGTGTATAGGCTGTAGAGAATACAGCCAGCGTATTTTTGAATGGATTGGATGCAGGTGTAAGAAAGAGAGAGGAGTCAATGGTGTTTTTTAGCTTGAGCAGCTGCAAAACCAGAGTGGCAACCAACTGAAATGGAAAAGAGCAAGTGTGGGGCGGGGGTTCCGTTTGCCATATGAATTTTAGATTGAGGTTATGCATTTTGGGCAAGAACCCTAGGAAGTGACAGCCCTCATGTCGGGAGTACCCATGTCAGTGTGTCTTACTACTGGTGAGGTTAACCCAGAACGCGTGGCTAAGGTGGTAGCAGCCAGGTCTCTCCTCTGTAAAATCGTTATTTTTCCCTTTGTAAATAATCACTCATGGGGGAATATACTTTGAACATGAACATGTTAGTCACTCGGTTGTATCCGACTCTTTGCAACTCCATGGACCATAGCCCACCAGGCTCCTCCGTCCATGGGATTCTCCAGGCAAGAGTACAAGAGTGGGTAGAAGGTCCCTTCTCCAAGGGATCTTCCCAACCCAGGGATTGAACCTGGGTCTTTTGCATTGCAGGCAGATTCTTTACCATAATTAATCACTGTCTTGGAGGATGATACCTTGAAACTATATAAATATCCTGTTATTCTTCAGACTTGGTTCTAATGGTGATTTTCTGTTGCCCTCATTCCCCTTACATTTATTAGTTGAAATTCTTCTATAAGAAAGAGGTATCTGTGCTATTTATTTATTCAGGTGCTTTTTATGTCAGATATTTATTTTATCTATAGGTTATAATCCAGTACTGTCATTATGTATTATGTATTTTGTTGCTCAAATTGCTCCAGCCATGCCCACTTTAAGAGCTCTTTCAGGTTGGTACCTGTGCCCTTTGAACATGCCCTGTCCTTTTTTGAGCACTTTTCTACTCTAGATCCGAGAAGACACCCTCAGCTCATGTATTATTTTCTCTGTGTGATTCCCAGCCCTGAAACCAAACACTTCTCCACGGAGCTTTTGTTCTTTAGCTGGAGAATGGGATCTGAAAACCAAGATCTGAATGCTGGTGTTCCCATTGCCATTACGATCTCCCTGCTTCTAGGCCCTCTCAGCGGCCAGAGCTTAGGAGATACGTATATGTCACTGATTCCCTCGACTCTAATAGGAATGGTCACCAGGGCTAAGTGGACCCGCCCAGCCACCAGTGCACTTCACAGAGAACAGGAAGTGGGGTGTAATGCTACTTGAGAGAGGGGAGCTGAGAATGAGTAACTAAAGGTGAGACTTGCAGCATTTTCATCAGATCACTATGTCTTAGAGCCTGGGCAGGCCAGCCTGTGCTGCAAGAACAGACTGCTCCAATAACCATGTTGTTGGTCATTATTACTTAATTCTCAGAACCTCAGCTTCTTCCTTTGTAACATGAGAAAGTAATTCCAACCTTGTATAAAGTGCTAAGCACATTAGTCACTCAAGGAGTGTTAGTTATCATAGTAACTTTTGATTTCCATGAATAAAAATACATTTTCATATACATCTTATGGATAATATTTACATATGTAATACATAGTTGTGTTTTCAAAATTGTATCTGTACTTGCACAAGCGTGCAGAGACACACACACAACGTCATACACACATATATACAGCCGTGGTAAAGTAAAGTGGATCCATTTGAATCTAAAACTTCTTGTGTGTGTTTAGTCACTCAGTTGTGTCTGACTCTTTACGGCCTCATGGACTGTAGCCGGCCAGGCTCCTCTGTCCATGGGATTCTCTAGGCAAGAATACTAGAGTGGTTTGCCATTTCCTCCTGCAGGGGATCTTCCTGACCCAGGGATCAAACCCTTATCTCTCATGTCTCCTGCATTGGCAGGTAGGTTCTTTACCACTAGCACCACCTGGACTGCAAAAACAAATAATCACACATTTCCTATCACGTGGGCAGTTTTCTCATTTCTGATATTCACTGAATATCTCTGTTATCTTTTGAGGAAAAAGCACTCATTACATCTGATGACTTCACATTCGCCCGTCTCTTCCAGGAGACACTGGAGGAGGCAAGAGGGTACTTCATGAGGATCTGGTTCTGAGATAGATCAGGACCCACAAGTTGAGAACGTGGGTGTGTTCCATGGTCTTCACGATGTAGGGAGGTAATGTCTGGGTCAAGTTTAAGAACCAGATCACTGAGCTTATGAAACAGTGCAGTCTCCTGCAGTGCTGCTGCTGCATCATAAGAGTTCCAGAGCTTCCTTGGTGGTCCAGTGGTTAAGAATCTGCCTGCCAGTGCAGGGGACATGGGTTCAATTCCTGGTCTGGGAAGATCCCATAAGCCACGGAGCAGCTAAGCCCGTGCACTGCAACCACTAAAGCCTGAGCTCTTGAGCCCGTGCTCCACAACAAGAGAAGCCACCACAGTGAGAGGCCTGTGCACCGGAACTAGAGAGGAGCCCCTGCTCTCCACATCCAGAGAGAGCTCGTGCCCAGCAACCAGTGCAGCCAAAGATAAAAAGTAATTAAAAAGAAAAGGTGTCCCGAAGGTTGAGGGGCAGCTTAACAATAATGGACTAGCCTCTTGTTGTAGAGGCAGTGAAGAGAGACCCAGAGAGGGAAAACGGCTTGCCCAAGGTCCCACAGTTCATGAATATTTCCTAGAAATCATCTCAGAGCTCAGTGCCTCCCTTCTGGTGGGGTATTAAGGCTCTCTTGTAAGAGCTTCCTGTAGAAACAGGGCAGCCAGGGTAGAGGGTTATTGCCAATTCAGCATCCCTCGTTTGTTTTCAAGGACAGGCTTGACTGAGCTGAGCGGGGCAGGTCCCTGGATATCCAAGGGAAGAACATGCCAGGCTGAGGGAAGAGCAGGACGAGAGAGGAAGCCCCGGGTACTCCATCTGGATATGCACCAGCCTGACCACTTTGACTAACCTGTTCATTATCCCTTTGCCCGCTGGCCTTTGTGCAATTTATAGTGAATTTATATTTACTCCACAGTATGCATGCCAGACAATAAAAGGAACAGCAGCTTAAAATAATAAGAGGGCAGATGTAGGTGTCAGGAATCTAGATCCTAGTTCCACCTGTGGTATGATTACTTAGCTGTGATTTGAGGCAAGTCACCTATGGGTTTCCTGGGTGGCGCTAGTGGTAAAGAACCCACTTGCCAATGTAGGAGATGTAAGAGACTCAGGTTCAATCGCTTGGTCTGGCAGATCTCCTAGAGGAGGGCGTGGCACCCCGCACTCCAGTATTCCTCCCCGGAGAATCCCACAAACAGAGGAGCCCAGCAAGCTACAGTCCATAACGTCGCACAGAGTCAGACACGACTGAACGTCTTAGCACAAATGCACTTACCCTCTCTGGGTATCAGTTTGCTCTTTTATGAAATAAGAGATTTGGCCTAAATGATCCTAAGGTCCCTTCCACCTTTATAGTTCTTTGAACTTTTAAATCCTTCAGTGTCTTAAAACTTCACTTCAAGCCCTTATGAATCTTGAAAATAACAGTTTTCCAGGAGGCACATAGGCAGCCACAGTAACAGCTAACTTTGGACTGACTTTTGATAGACCTTTGACCGCCAAGAGTAAAGAAAACCAGAGACCTAATTCAGAGGCTGAAACTACAACTGGTAAATATCTGGGGGAAAAGAAAGTGCATTAGTTTAAGGGCTCGACATTCAATTTTGGAAGAACTTACCCTAAGGCCAAATACAGTTAGCCACAAGGTGGCGCTAGTAGTAAAGAACCTGCCTGCCAATACAGGAGAATTTTTTTTTTTTTTTTGCTATTAATCACTTGGTATAATCTTTAATTACAAAGACTTTTCCAATCACATCATATAGAGATTGTTTTATCCACTGCTCTGTTTCGCTGCCAGTCTCTTGTCTCTCTCCTCAGCAATGGTAAGGCGAATACCCTCTCCACAGGGAAGAGAGATCCATGGTTTGTTGCCTTTGCCAATAACAAAAATGTTTGAGAGCCGTGTGGCAAAACTGTTGCCGTTTGCATCTTTCACATGAACCACTTCAAAAGAGCCTGGATGTCTCTCCCGGTTTGTAATCACACCAGTTCTTCCCAGGTTAGCAGCTCCAGTCACCATGCACAGGTTACCAGTGTCAAATGTGATGAAATCAGTAATCTTGCCAGTCTCCAAGTCAGTCTGAATGGTGTCATTCACCTTGATGAGGGGATCCGGGTAACCGATGGTACAAGCATCCTGGGTTACCAGATGAGGGATTCCTTTTGTCCCCACAAATATCTTTCTTACTTTGCACAATTTATACTTGGCCTCCTCAGGTGTAATACGATGAACAGCAAAGTGACCCTTGGTGTCATAGATCAAACGAAAATTCTCTCCAGTCTTATCTGTGCTGATGACGTCCATAAAACCAGCAGGGTAGGTTATATCTGTGCGGACTTTGCCATCGACCTTAATGAAACGCTGCATGCAGATCTTTACTTCATCTCCTGTTAGGGCATACTTAAGTCTATTCCTTAGGAAAATGATTAGGGGAAGACATTCCGTTAGCTTGTGGGGGCCGGTAGATGGACGAGGGGCAAACATACCAGTTTATCCAGCATCCAGTGTTTTGGAGCTGCTATGCGTTTCAGGTGCTTCTTGGGACCCCTAGCCATGGCTGCGCTAGGCACAAAAAGAGCTACAGGAGACTTTTTAAAAAATATTTATGTATTCCTTAATTGGCTGCATGGGGTCTTAGTCGTGGCATGCAAACTCTTAGTTGAGGCATGTGGGATCTAGTTCCCTGACCAAGAATCAAACTTGGGTCCCCTGCATTGGGAGTGCAGAGTCTTCCCAGGGTCACCAGGGAAATCCCAATATAGGAGACTTAAGAGATGTGGGTTTAATTCCTAGGTCAGGAAGATTCCCCTGGAGGGGGAAATGGCAGCCCACTCCAGTATTCTTGCCTGGAGAATCCCATGGACAGAGGAGCCTGGCGGGCTGCAGTCCATAGAGTCACAAAGAGTTGGACATGACTGAAGCAACTGAGCACAGCATAGTTCCCTAAGGAGAGAGCTGAGGCTTCAGGAACCTGTGATACATCCTGCTAAAAAGGCATTGGCCAGACACTACAAATGCTGGGGGACCTGGAGACTCCATGGCAGCATGTGATCCATGCTCTCCTGNGAGTCACAAAGAGTTGGACATGACTGAAGCAACTGAGCACAGCATAGTTCCCTAAGGAGAGAGCTGAGGCTTCAGGAACCTGTGATACATCCTGCTAAAAAGGCATTGGCCAGACACTACAAATGCTGGGGGACCTGGAGACTCCATGGCAGCATGTGATCCATGCTCTCCTGAGGAGGGGAGTGCTCCAGTTCAGATGGCGAGATTCAGGGTACATCGGGCTGATTGCTGGCAGGCAGAGAAGCAGTTCACCACAGCAGTTACTCAGTCAACAGCTGGTATCATCTCCATGCCATTTCCATCTGTTATTTTATCCCATCAACATGATGCACCTGCCAAGAGGCTGAGCAGAGATGATCCTTGGAAATCTTCATTTCTCAGGGAAGGAACATGAGAATCAGAGAGGTGAAATGTGTCTACACAGAGTGGGACAGTTAGGAAGTGGTGAGGCTGGCGTGAGGACCCCTGTCTCCTGACAGCTTGCCCAGCAGTGTGCTCCTTACATTGGGGATCTCAGCAGCCCACCTCACAGTCACCTGAGGGAATGCAGGTGCCCAGGCCCCTCCCTCCACGGAACTACTGAACTGGAATCTCCAGGGGGTGGCGCTGTGTTGGCAGCAGCTGCCAAAAAACCCCCATCCGATCTGGATTTGATCTTCCTGCTTCAGGGTTCAGAGGTGAGGCATGAAGAGAAATTAAATTTCAGATGAAGACTCAGAAGTGTCCAGGTCTGATTCCCTCTGCTGTTCTTTTAGTCAGTTCCAAAACACCGCTCAGTGTAATAGTTTAGCTTAAAGCCACACTTTTTGGGTCCAAGGGAACTGCTGAAGGAAAGGAGATGTTTTGCTCTGAGTTCCAGTTTTTCATGCCTTTTTAGTAAGTTTTTTATAAGAACGCTTCCGAGGGAATTCCCTGGTGGTCCAGTGGTTAGGACTAGTGCTTTCACTGTGGGGGTGGCAGTGGGAGCTGTGTTCAAACCCTAGTCGGGGAACTAAGGTCCCACAAGCCACACAGCCAGAAAAAAAAAAGATACTGTATTAAATAAAGAACTTTGAAAAAAAAAAAAAAAGAATGTTCCCAAGAGTGAATAAGTGCTAAGTTCAGATCCTGTGTTAATTATGTTGCTACGTGTTCTCATTCCCATATTTATTTTTAGACTGAAATCAAGGGAAGCATGATATTACACAAGTATTGTGATAATTAGGCAGTCAGCACCTGAATGTACAGATGCAGCGCTGCTGACCTCAGCTGTGGATAATTATGAACATTTGTTAGCACCTCCTCAGGCCAGCGCTGCCCTTAGCATTTTGCTTGTGTGATCTAAATGACTCCTCAGAGCAGCTCTGCAAGGCAGGTTGTGGGCCAGTAGAAAATGTAGCCTGTGGATCATAAAAGCTGTCTCAGAGTTTGTGTAATGGTTAACAAATTGACTCCACCCAGCATGGCCCTCGTGTCGGGGTCCCAGGACTACTGCCAGGTTCATGGTTCACGGAGAGGACTCCCAGGATTTGGCCGATAGTTGTTCTCTCAGTTGTGATTGACTGTGGCAAAATCAGCAGAGGGAAGAAGTGTGTGGCCAAAATCCATCAGACACCAGACACAGGCTTCCAGGAGCTTCCCCTCCCCGTGGAGGCACATGGGATGCACGGACTTCCAGCAGCATCAAATTGGCCAACACGTGGAATGTTGCCAACTAGGGTCTGAAAGGTTGTTGCTGAGCTGTGAAAGATGGGATTTTTAGCCTCCGAAGGAGAGGAATTCAATCTGGGGCCAGTAAGGAGCCTTTGTGTAGTAAAGTTTTATTAAAGTATCAAAGACATAGAGAAAGTTTCTGACACAGACCTCAGAAGGGGGCAGAAAGAGCGCCCCTCTGCTAGCCTTCAGCAGTATGTTATATACCTATCAGCAAGCTGCTGATTAGAGAAAGGAAATGTCTCAAAACTGAGAGGGGCACTAGGCCCCTCACCCGCAACATGCATTTTGCAATAACACTGGCACAAGGCGAGTCATCCTGGGCCATTGACATGAAGAAGACATGAAGAAATTGATCTTGGTCTTGAAGATCAATTGATCTTGATCAATCTTCAACTGATCTTGAAGAAAGGCAGGTTTCCAGGTAAATATATAGTTTCATTAACATAGATTAGGAGAACAATGGCCTACTGGTTAGTTGAACCCTTACGGGTTCTGAGTCATAAGTGGAACTGACCTTAAGAAAGACAGTCGAGGGTAGATACATAGTTCATTAACATAGCTTAAGAAAAACATTTCCATAAGAAAAATGCATTAGCTCAAGGTTTGAGAAAAGTTCAGGTGGAACCAGGTGTCGTCATGGCAACACAGAATTTTAATAGAAACCTCCTTTTAATTTGGGGAAAAATTAAAGGGAAGGGAAAAAAATCTGACACTTATAGTTTGTTTCCTCCTGCCGCTTAAGAGAGAGAGAAAAAAATGTCTGATACTTGAAGCCTGTTTCCTCCATTTGGAGACTTTGGTCTTCCTGCCTGTTACCCTCTCAGATCCTCACTAGTGATTCAGTATCTGAGGTTTCTACTGGGGGCTGGTCGAGCAGGCACCGTGTCTGTGTGTGTGTGTCTCTGTGTGTCTCTGTGTGTGTGTGTGTGTGTGTGTGTGTGTGTGTGTGTGTGGTTNGGTCGAGCAGGCACCGGCTCTGTCTGTGTGTGTGTGCGTGTGTGTGTGTGAAGTTGCTTCAGTCATGTCTGATTCTTTGTGACCCCATCAACAATAGCCCACCAGGCTCCTCTGTCCACAGGATTCTCTAGGCAAGAATACTGGAGTGGGTAGCCATTTCCTCCTCCAGGGGATCTTTCCAAGCCAGGGATCAAACTGACATCTTTTATGTCTCCGGTTCTGGCAGGTGGGTTCTTTACCACTAGCACCACCTGGGAAGCCCACCATCTGTGTATCATGTACCAGAATTCCAGAATCAGATGGGAAGCACGTGTTCGGCATAAACCATATGGTTTGCACAAACAGATTAGGTACAGTGAGTCAGCCTGGGGGCATGGTAGGAAGCTCCTCAAAATCCAGGTTCCCAGATGCCAGCCTTCAAAGCATGCTTTTCTAAGGAGGGCAGCCACAGGTCTGCTTTGCTCACTACTTTCTGCACAGCACTCAGTGTATTTTTTTTTTTAATTTATTTGTTTATTTTTGGCTGTGCTGGGTCTTCATAGCCACGAGCGCTTTTCTCTAGTTGCCGCAAGTAGGGGCTACTCTCTAGTGGTGTCCTGGCTTCTTGCTGTGGGGCTTCCCTGGTGGCTCAGATGATGAAGAATCCGCCTACAATGTAGGAGACCCAGTTTCGATCCCTGGGTCAGGAATATCCTTGAAGAAGGAAATGGTAATCCACTCCAGTACTGTTGCGTGGAGAATCCATGAACAGAAGAGGCTGGTGGGCTATAGTGCGTGGAGTCACAGAGTAGGACACCACTGGGTGACGAAGCACACTCTTGTGGAGCATGGGCTCTAGGCACACAGGCTTCAGTAGTTGTGGCTCCCAGGCTCTAGAGTGCAGGCTTAGTGTTTGTGGTGCTCAGGCTTAGTTGCTACATAGCATGTGGGATCTTCCCAGATCAGGGATGGAACCCATGTCGCCTGCATTGGCTGGCAGATTCTTTGCCACTAAGCCTTCAGGGAAGCCCCAGCACTCAATGTTTATTTCCTGTTAGGTTTTGAGAGGAGAGCCGAGTCTCATGGAGTTTCGGTGGCCTTCCTGAGGACACACAGCTCACAGATGGCCAGGCCAAGGTCTGGAACCCAGGTGTCATGGAAGACCCTGAGAAAAATCCTTGTGGAGCCAGATGACCCTGTACAGTTCAGTGTGTCCACCAGAACTTTCTGCAGTGAAGGAAATATTCTGTCTGCACTGTCCAGTGTAGCAGCTCCTAAACATGTGTGGCTGTTGAGCACTTGAAATATGGCTACTTTGACTAAAGAGTTGAATTTTTAATTTTACTTAATTTTCAACTGATTAACATTTCAGTAGCTTCATGTGGCTGTTTGCTGTTGTACTGGACAGCATGGTTCTACATCATAATGTAACAGATTTTCTTTTGGGGGGAAGCAGATGGAATATGTAGATTTTGGTTCTCATTCTAAACTAAGGGACACACTGGTCTACGTGTTGCTCTCAGCCAACGTCCTTGTGTGGGTACCATGGCGGAAACTAACGTGTAACATTTGCAAATCCTCTGGGAAAAGCCCCTTTTCATTTGGTTGGGCTTTTGTTGTTAAAGAATAGTAAAGGGGCGTCCCTGGTGGCTCAGTGGTAAAGAATCCACCGGCCAATGCAAGAGATGCAGGTTCGATCCCTGGTCCAGGAAGATCCCGTATGCTGTGCAGCAGCTAAGCCTGTGCACCACAACTATAAGCCTGTGCTCTAGAGCCCGGGAGCTGCAACAGCTGAGCGCGTGTGCTGCAGCTACTGAAGCCTAGAGTGCATGCCTAGAGCGCCATGCTCGTCAATAAGAGAAACCACTGCAATGAGAAGCCCATGCAGTGCAACTAGGGCGTAGCCCCCACGTGCTCTAACTAGAGAAAAGCCCACACAGCAATGAAGACCCAGCATAGCCAAAAATAGAACAAATAAAATTATTTTTTTAATCCTTTATAAAGGAATAGGAAGTGGCCACTCTAAAACTACAGTATTCATATGGACTCCATGGGGGATTCCAAGGCCTTTTTTGGTGAAGCACTCTGATGGGCCCCAGCTGCCCCTCTCAGGGGTGTGACCTGCTCAGCCCGTTCTCAGGCCTCTGTGTTACCAAGAGTTGGGGTGCACCCCAAGTCAAGGCTGACTCTCTGCCTACTTGTACTTTGTCAGCTTTTGGGTGAAGAGCTTATGAGCAGTCAAATAACCGGAAGCCTACAGAAGGGAGAAATGATTTTAAGAACCTACAGAATTGGTTAGATAACTGCACCTCACCCCTTCTGTGTCCATCCAATCCCAGGGGGTGATGTGGTCCACAGGCAGCACACAAGACGGGTCTGATGAAGGCCAAGGAGAGCTGGTGGGGTGGGATGTTGAAGGGGCTGAGAACTAACACAGAGGTTTGTGCACCAGCTTTGGAGTGCATTGACCTCAGTAGGAGTCCTGGTTCGGTGCCTTAGGAAAGTTACTTAAGGTCATTAGGCCTCAGTTTCCTCATCTGTAAAAGGGAATATTATAGTGAAGATTAAGTGTAAGCATCAATGATGCCAGCTATTTGCCGCTGGCTGTGTTGTGATTGTTGTCATCTCCCGAGGGCCAGACTAGATAATGGGCAACAGGAAGCATAGAAGGTGAGAGCCTGGAATGCCACTGACCTGGTACCCCGTCCATTCCAGCAATTCCCCTTCTGTTTGATGTCTGTGAATATCACGCGTATTGCCATCCAGGCCTTAAGAGAGGAGTGTCTCTCCAGGTGAGTCTTCACGCTGCTCACTGCCCTGGCTGTCAGAGCCTAGTTCCCTCACCCCACCACCTCATCCCCACGCCATCTTATCCCCCCAGCTCTCTTTCAAACCTTCTGGCTCCGGGGAACCTGGAGACACTACCCCTGCACCAGCTTCCCAACCCATCGCTCCTCCTCAACCCTGACCTCAGATGTGAAGGCTGCCCTGGGAAGGGCTCCCCAGAGGACAGGATGAAGGCGCCCTCAGGTGTCTGTCCACTGCTGAGCAGGTGCCCATCCTTGTCCTGCAGGGAGTGTAACCGGCAGCAGAAAGTGATCCCCGTGGTGAACAGCTTCTATGCCGCCACCTTCCTCCGCCTGGCGCACGTCTGGAGGACACAGCACAAGACCATCTCAGACTCAGGCTTTGTCCTCAAGGGTGCGCATGCTCTTCTCAGGGTGCCTAGCTCCTGC
This sequence comes from Neotragus moschatus, assembly GCA_006410615.1. Classification (NCBI taxonomy): domain Eukaryota; kingdom Metazoa; phylum Chordata; class Mammalia; order Artiodactyla; family Bovidae; genus Neotragus; species Neotragus moschatus. The sequence continues at coordinate 1,734,030 of SJYA01001691.1, read as the reverse complement.
ACTCCTAGTGTCCCTGGGTTCAGGGACCCCAGGGCGGTTGCTCGACTGGTTTTGGCTGGCTTCCCTTCCTCCCAACCCCCATTCATACCTTCTCAGGTTTCCGTTTCCCCAAGTCTCCATCATCCCCAGTCTCCATCGCCCCACCCCTGGGAGCCTGCCACTCTCCTCCCTTTCTAGCCAAACACCTCTGGTGACCATACTTTCTAAATCAGAAGATGGGCCCAACTTTTGGCTCAGTTAGACTGACTATTCAAAATTGAGATTGTCCCAGACAGGGTAGAGTGTGTGGCCCCTGTGTCCGAGTCTGGTGTCTTGGTTCCCCTCTCTGGTGAGCTCTCCATCTTAGAAAACTTCTTCCCTCTTCTCTCCAGAGCCTCTGGGTTGTGCCTCTGGAGCCCCCTCACCACCACCCCCAGCCTTCTGTTCCCCAATCCTCTCTGTTCCAGATTTGGAGATGTCGGCCAAGAAGAGCCCCAGACGGCTGCTCAAAACCCTGGAGATCTACTTGGCTGGAGTGTCAAAGGGACAGGCCTCCCTGTTGGGGACACAGAAGTGCTCTGGGCCACAAGCCCCTCACTCCAAGGATCTCACTTTCATAGGCGTGTGTGACCTGCCATCACACTCGCCCGAAGGCACGTGGCTGATCTGACCAACCCTGCTGGCGACCAACCCCGCTGGCCACCAGCCAGGAAGCCTTGCAAGGGCTTTCAGAGGGCGGACCCTGGCTGGACCTCGCCCCTTCCAGTCCTAGTGGAAGGGATGTAGGAAGTCCCTAGGCCTGGTGGGTGGAGCCAAGGGCCCTCACCTGCTTGAGACATCAAGGGCCATTAGATTAGACTCACTCTCTGGAGCCCTGCTTTCAGGGCAAGGAGAGCTTTGCTATATTACTAGTTGGGCGACAGCTTCCGTAGTCGGATTCCAGGTAATATCAGTGACAGCGAATGGATCATCAGGTGGGAGAACCCATATGCATGTTCCACACAGTCCTCCATCAAAGATGCTCCCAGGTAGAAGCGCCAGGACCTGGCAGTGGGTCTTTCAGGCCCTGGGGTCCACAGGACAAGGACCAGATGGGGGCTGAGTATTTAGAATGTGAAGGGAAAGGGTAGTTGCGACAGCAGCCGACGGGGCGGTGTGAGCCAGAGATTGCATGCCTTTTCTGGTCTGGCGCTCACCCCACCCTCATCTCTCCCCGTGCCTCCTCCCGCTGTTTGTGATAGGGAACCAGGCCCACAGCTGGGCTCCCCCCATGGAGGCCGCACATGTCCCATCAGGGCTGGTTTTCTGGCCTGGTTGAAGGAAGGAGGAAATTCACACACTAGCAGTTTTTGAATAAAATAATAATTCTAGGTTTAGGATCTCAAATGTTTTTCTTCCAGACACACTTTGCATCGTCCTGTGGCCGTTATCCTGGGGTTCCCCGTTAGAGCCAGGGACTCTAGCTGGTGTTGTCGGCACCGGTCACAGGCACCGGGAGAGAAGGCCACTGTGCCCTGGCCACACTCCTGCCGAGTTCACAGGCCGTCCAGCCTCACCGGCTGCCCTTACAGACCCAAAGACTGCACACTGTGGCCACTGGCCGAGGTGGCCCTGGCTGTTGTTAAGGGTGACTGTTTTGAGGCATCCACACAGGGTTTTTCCCACATTTGCTGCAGGGGAAGCTACGTGTCACTTTTCACTCGCAAAGGGGCCTCCAGGGCTTTGGAGCTAGGGAACAGGGGCCAGGGGAGAGTCCCATCTGGCTTCTCTCCTATCTTCTAACCTCCTCCAAGTAGAGTCATGGAAGATAGCTGTCCAGCCCCCGCGGGCATCTCCAAGTCCGACCGGGTACAGGGGGACCCGTCACAAAGGTGAAGATGACAGACGGCCACCCAAATACGGAAGGAACCCCTGGCAGTAGGATGCCTCAAGGATAGGGCTGATAATGGATCTGCTATTTGCTTCGTGTTGTCTTTGCCTCACCTGAAGTAATCCTGTGCCCTCCTCCTTTGTCCTGACCAGCAGAGATGGCAGCAGAGAGATTACTGGGCCTGGTGGGCTTAGAATGTAACCCTCCCCCCACCCCATCCAAACTCTGGAGTGTCAAGTTTAGTGATTCCTGCAGATTCCATTCCCTTACTCTGAGACCTGGAGGCCAACTCAACAGACCCAGACCGTTGGTGCTCAGCCCATGGCACAGCAGGGACCAGCCCAAAAGAGCCTCTGGCTGGAGGGGAAGCCCCATGGCCCCTGCAGAAGCCTCTTCTGGGTTACTGCCAGTGGATGCTCTCCATACAGCTTAGGACCTGGAGACATTAGCAGTAACTGTTCAGGGACTAAGTTGCAATTCTGTGGATGGACAGAATTCTGTGGTTGTGGAGGGATGCCTAAACCCTCTGAAAATAGATAACAAATTTTTAAATCTGCATTTTTCATGGGAAAAACCTTCCAAGGCTTTTCGTGAGAGACCCGAAATGCTTTACAATGCTAAAAATGTCAGTTTCTAGGGGGAAAATCCCTCTTTCCCCTTTGAAAATTCACCCCTGGCACGTGCTCTTTGCATAGGCTATCCAGTGATCACAGAGATGTCTCTGTGTGGAGAGAAAGTTGGAGAACAAGAGGGATATGCGAAGAGCTGACTTTTCTATGCTTCTCTGCACAAAACCACTAAGATGAAATTGATCAGAATTTCTCTTTGGGATAGGCTTCCCTGGTGGCTCAGATGGTAAAGAATCTGCCTGCAATCCAGGAGCCCCGGGTTCAATCCCTGGGTCAAGATGATTCCCTGGAGAAGGAAATGGCAACCCACTCCAGTATTTGAGCTTGGAGAATTCTATGGGCAGAGAAACCTGGTGGACTGCAGTCCATGGGGTCCCAAAGAGTCGGGTACGACTGAGCGACTAACACTACTACTACCACCACTCTGTTTCAGATGGAAGATCCAGTGTGCCAGGCTTTAAAGCCATACAGCTCTGAGGGCCTGGAGTGACCCTGGGTCAGGACGGCGGCAGCCCTGCCAAGCCTCTAGGACTCTGGTTTGTCCAGTCCCGGCTAACCCATCTCCCACCTTGCTGCTGCCCCCAGGTCACGCCCCAGGGTGGGACTGTTTTGGGGTTGCTCCATTCTCCCTCTATTTAGCCCCCTAGTTTCTCTGCTATTCCAGTCGCCACCCCAGTACGCAAGAGAATGAACTAGGGAAACTTCCCTCGTAGTCCAGTGGTTAAGACTGCAGACTTCCGTCGCCAGGGGTGGGTGTGGGTTCGATTCCTGGTCAGAGAACTAAGACCCCACATGCTGTGCAGTATGCCCCCCCGCAAAACAAAAAGGCCCTAGGACCTGGATGAGGAAAAGCAACTTGCCCAGGCTCAAAGAGAGGCAGGTGAGAACCTGAACCCACAGCCTTCCTCGACATTAGTCTGGTGCTTTTCCCATGACCCCATGTGACCCTGAGCCCATGCGGTGTACTTAGGGCGTGACAAGCTGACCTCCTGCGTGGATGTGAAGAGCTATGCTCTTGCTTGGTGAACATACATCATTTGGAAGCTGCCTGGCAACAGCTCACTGGAGCACCTGAGGAAATTCCAGCTTGGATGGAGGCGCACGCCCGCTGCCACAACCTGCCCCCAGTCGAGAATGTGAGACTGAACTGAACCTCAGGCTGAAAGTGATCCCAGCCCTGGCCCCATGCCACCTCCCTGTTGGGTTTGCAGTAGTGCCAACCAGGCCCACTGGGAACGCCTGGCCCCTTCAGGAGCTGGCCCCTCTGCAAAGCCATCTCTGGCCTCTCACAGGCGTGGAATTGTCACCAGGTGGCGCTAGTGGTAAAGAACCCGCCTGCCAATGCAGGAGACTAGAGGAGGCGCAGGTTCAATTCCTAGGTTGGGAAGATCTGGAGGAGGAAGTGGCAACCCACTTCAGTTCTTGCCTGGAGAATCCCATGGACAGAGAAGCCTCGTTGGCTACAGTCCATAGGGGTCACAGAGTCATACACGACTGAAGTGACTTAGCACACATAGAACACATCTACTCCGCCCAGCATGGGGCGGAGCTGGGTGACTAGTGGGGCAGGGAGTATTAGCCCAGGACAGGTAATGCAGGCAAAGAGCAAGAAAAGCACTGGTCTCCTTTATTGACCATGGGCAGGGGCACCTCAGCACCGACCAGGAGGCCAGAGGAGGAGCAAGTGGGTAGGAGGTAGGGGCAGGGAGACGCCGCCCTCACTTCCAGTCCTTGAAGAATTGCTTGAAGATGGCACTCTCACGGCCCTGGGGCAGAATCTCCACCTGTAGGGACGGCAGGGGAGAGTCTAGCTCACAAGGCTGCCACCTCTGCCTCTTCCAGAGCCAGGGAGGAGGGTGCTGGGCACCAGGCCCTAGTCCACAGGCCTTCCAGCCAGTGATGCTCTTCCAGATAAGCCAAGAGACAAGAAAGATTACAGGGACATGGGCTGAGAACACAGTGAGAAGGGGCAGAACTAGCTAGAAACCGTGGTCCAGAGGAGCCACATGAGTCATCCAGAGGCACATCAGGCTAGCTGGGCTCCCAGGGGAGCGCTGCCCATCATCCGCTTAGAAAAGAGCACGTATTGTAGAGTATTAGTCATGAAAGGGAACACATTGCATCAGTGCTGGTGAGGTGGATGAACTTAGAGCCCGTTACACAGGGTGAAGAGAGAAACAAATGCAGTATAATAATGCATACATATGGAATCTAGAAAAACGATATTGATGAATCTACTTATAGAGCAGAACAGAGATACAGACAGAGAGAGCAGACTTGTGGACACAGCAGGGACAGGAGAGGCTGGGACAAACAGAGTAGCGTCAGACACGACTGAGTGACTTCACTTTCACTTTTCACTTTCATGCATTGGAGAAGGAAATGGCAACCCACTCCAATGTTCTTGCCTGAAGAATCCCAGGGTCGGGGGAGCCTGGTGGACTGCCGTCTGTGGGGTCGCACAGAGTCGGACACGACTGAAGCGACTTAGCAGCAGCAGCAGCAGCAGGATTGATATACATATACTGCCACATGAGAAAATAGCTGGTGGGAAGTCACTGTATAAGCCAGGGAGCTCAGCCTGGGCTCTGTGACAACCTAGAGGGGTAGGATGGAGTGCAGGGGCCAGGGATGGGGAGGATGCAGGGCAGAGGGTGGGAGGGAGATAGAGATCCAAGGGGACATATGTATACTTAGGGCTGATTCACATTGTCATACGGCAGAAACCAACAAACACTTATCCTCCAACTAAAAACAAATTTAAAAAAATCTTTTTAAAATAAGTACATTAACAAGTTTTAAAAAAAAAAAAAAAGAAAGAAAATAACATGTACTGTAAAACTCTGAAGGACTGAGAAGGGCCTTCTCACTGGGTGTTTCCAAAAGGGGAGACCTGACTGCTCCTGACTGTGCCTGGGGCTTTCTCACCCTTCTTGTCCAGTCCAAGGGGCAGGGGCCCAGGGAAGAGTCCTAGGAAGAGGGTGTGCTGGCACAGGGAGGGCTCCTCACCTGAGTGTTTGGGGCGTACCGCATGCGGGTGATAAAGTCCTCGGCCACTTGGAGGGCCGCCTGCCGCTCCTTCTCATTAGCTTTGCGCCCTGGATCATAAGGAGGAGAAATTTTAAAAGAGCAGGGACCTTCTCTAGCCCACATCCCATTTGTCTCGAGGAGATTTAAGGAGGTCCAAATTCCATGGACAGAGGAGCCCGGTGGGCTACACAGTCCATAGGGTCACAAAGAGTCAGGCATAACAGCACACACACCCACAGAATACCTGGCACTTTTAAAATAAATGGACCAGGAGGTGCTAAGAACACCCTGAGGGGGCTCAGTGAGAAGTCAGCCTCTCCCAGCTCGCAGCTCCAGATGAAAACTGCCCTTTGCCCGTTCCATTCATCAAAGTCTTCTGCTCGGGCCAGGGCCCCGGGGATATTCAGGGAGAACTAATATCGCCCTCGCGTGAGACACTCAGGCCCCTCTCACCCTCTCCAGGGCCCCTCTCACCCTCTCCAGGGCCCCTAGCCTTTTGAGTTTGTCAACTGTACTGTTATCAAGCCTTTCTTGCAAAATTAAATTGGATAGAAAAAAAGGGCATGATTTACTGCAATCTTACTCCCACAAAGCTAGATGCCAACATCAGCCTAACGATTATACCAACTAAGAGTCAGTAAAAAGGAACAGCAGTATTGCCCTCCCTTCTTGCCTTTAACCAAACCCTGCTCCACCTGGAGGAATTTTTCCAAGAAAACAATGTTGTCAACTGTGGTTGGCTCCTCAGCCAGGCTATTAAAACTCTAGTTCAGTTCAGTTCAGTTGCTCAGTCGTGTCCGACTCTTTGCGACCCCATGAATCGCAGCACACCACCAGGCCTCCCTGTCCATCACCAACTCCCGGAGTTCACTCAGATTCACGTCCATCGAATCAGTGATGCCATCCAGCCATCTCATCCTCTGTTGTCCCCTTCTCCTCCTGCCCCCAATCCCTCCCAGCATCAGAGTCTTTTCCAATGAGTCAACTCTTCGCATGAGGTGGCCAAAGTATTGCAGTTTCAGCTTTAGCATCATTCCTTCCGAAGAAATCCCAGGGCTGATCTCCTTCAGAATGGACTGGTTGGATCTCCTTGCAGTCCAAGGGACTCTCAAGAGTCTTCTCCAACACCACAGTTCAAAAGCATTAATTCTTCGGCGCTCAGCTTTCTTCACAGTCCAACTCTTACATCCATGCATGACTACTGGAAAAACCATAGCCTTGACTAGATGAACCTGAGTCGGCAAAGTAATGTCTCTGCTTTTGCGTATGCTATCTAGGTTGGTCCAAATATATCTGAGATTAATGTGCTGTATCCTTCCTCTGTGACTGCCTGATGCTTCTCTTCCCAGCTCCTAAGTTTCCTGTTTCTCCCACTGGTTTCTCCATTCTTTGCTTGGGGCTAAAGATACTTCCAAACCAGATCAAACTGGTTAATCCTAAAGAAAATCAACCCTGAATATTCTTTGGAAGGACTGATGCTGAAGCTGAAGCTCCAATACTTTGGCCACCTGATGCAAAGAGATGATTCATTGGAAAAGACGCTGATGCTAGAAAAGACTAAGGGCAGGAAGAGGATGAGATGGTTGGATGGCATTACTGACTCAATGGACATGAGTTTGAGCAAACTCCTGGAGATGGTGAAGGACAGGGAAGCCTGGCATGCAAATACAGCCCCAGCAACACAATCCTCCCCACCCCTACCATCTTCCTCACCTCTTAGGAACCTGCCCTACAGCTTGCCACTCCTGGTCCTTCCCTGAGGCAAGAGTGTGATGCCTAGTGGCTGCCAAGTTACAACACCTAACACTTCTCCATCCTCCTGGCTGGAAATTTCTCCTGGCCCTGGTTCATGTCACAAATATTTATTTACTGAGCAAATGCTATATCGTCTCTAGAGAATGTGATTCCATTCAAGAGGTTTATAATCTGGACAGTTGAGACACATTCATGAACAAGAAAAGACACAGAACTTCGCTGGTGTTACAGTGGATAAGAATCCAGCTGCCAGTGCAGGGACACAGGTCTGATCCCTGCTCTGGGAAGATTCCATATGCCTCAGAGCAAACCCATGCGCCACAACCATGAGCTGCAACTACTGAAGCCTATCTACCTAAAGCCTGTGCTCCACAAGAGAAGCCACCACAATGAGGAACTCAAGCGTCAAACGAAGAGTAAGCCCCTACTCACCGCAACTAGAGAAAGGCATGCCGAAACAAAGACCCAGCACAGCGGGGTACGGGGAGAACAAGAAAAGACAAGCACAGAGAATTACTCACAGACTCAGAGCTCTGTTACAATATTTTCAGTCTGATCTCACAAACAGGCTTCTGCCCAAGGGTGTTTCATTTCCAGCCAATACAACCTCTTGGAAAACAAGCCCTACCAGTTTGCTACCCAGTGCATAAGGTGAGATTTCATATCTAGAACTGGTCACAGTCAAGGCAGACAGGCAGAAGCAGGGGTCCCAGTGGCACTGAGGCCCAGGAGAGCTCTGTGGCAAGTGGTCCTCAACACAAAGTCAGCAGAAAGTCCTGGGAACCTGATAGATGGTTCCCAGAGCCTGCAAAGTCTCATGCGTGCTGAGTCACTTCAGTGTCCAACTCTCCGCAATCCCATGGACTGTAGACCGCCAGGCTCCTCTGTCCATAGAATTCTCCAGGCAAGAGTACTGGAGTGGGTTACCCTGCCCTCCTCCAGGGGATCTTCCCTATCCAGGGACTGAAGCTGTGTCTCTTATGTCTCCTGCATTGCCAGGTGGGTTTTTTATCACTAGCACCACCTGGGAAGCCCAGACCTCGAGAATCAGAGTCTCAGGGGTGTGGTTCGCTCTGGGTCTTAACAGGGCCCTCAGGTGATTCAGAGGTGGGCTGAAGGTACAGAACCCTTGCCAGGAATTAACCATGAGCCACGGAGGCTCGCTGAGCCAGGTGTCTATGGGCTGGCTGAGCCCTCCCGTGGGAAGCCTTCCTGGTCAGAGTGGCCACAGGGGCCTCAGGCTGGTGTGGAGAAGCCACTCTCACCCTTCCAGATGTAGATCTTGCCACAGAGTCCATTGTCCAGCACAAAGCAGTCGTCAGGTATCAGCAGCTCGAGGGCGAAGGGGCTGGAATCAGCCAGCTTGGTCAGGTTCATCTGTCCAGTGGCGTCAGAGACCTGGGGGAGAGTGGGCAGTGCCGTGTCACCCTCCTTCCTGCAGTTCAACGCTCTGACCTCCACCAAGGAGCAGGTCCCCCCAGTAGAGGTCCCACCCACCACCCCAGGCTGAACAGCAGACTGGAGGTAGGGGAAGAACTGACAGCTGATAGGCAAATCCCAGACAACCCCCACCCCCACTTCAGCCTCAGTCACCACCTCCCAGAGCCCCTGAATCTGTGAAAATTAATTAGACTCCAAATTAAAAAGTAAATGCAAAAAATGCAAAAAAGGTACAATTCAGGGACTTCCCAGTGGAAGAATGGGGAATGGAGAAGACCTGGGTTCAGTCCCTGGGTTTGGAAGATCCCCTGGAGAGGGGAATGGCTACCCACTCCAGTGTTCTTGCCTGGAGAATTCCATGGACAGAGGAGCCTGGCGGGCTACAGTCCATGGGGTTGCAAAGAGTTGGACATGACTGAGCAACTAACACTTCTTTTCAGTGTGCAGTGCAGGGGATGCAGGTTCGACCCCTGGTTGGGGAACTAAGATCGCACAGGCCATGCAACAACTAAGCCCAAGTGCCACAACTAGAAAGAAGACTGTGGGCTGCAACTGGAGAAGTCTGTGCACCACAACTAAGACTCAACGCAGCCAAATAAATAATAAATAGATAGATATTAAAAAAAAAAAAAAAACAGTAAAGTTCAGCATTGGCTTGTTTCAAACCTCCATATCTAAGAATGGGCTGGAAGGGAAGTGACACTCACCTCCCCAGGAGGGCCGAGCATCCGTTCATTCCCATCCTCCCCTCACTCCATGCCCTGATAAACCACTCCGGAGCCTGGCCCCACCTGCCCGCTGCTTTCTCCTCTCCTCTCAGCCCCACAAGCATCAAGATCACACCCTTGCCTGGTCCCAGGGCAAGCCCAGGACACCCACCTTATACAGAGCTGCAGCCTGTGCGTTGGTCCGGTCAGCTGTGAGGTCTTCCTCAGGGTTACCCTCCTTCAGAGAGGGCTTGGGACCCAAGACCTGCAGGGACGAGGACAGGCCACATTTCCAGGGATTCTTGGGCACCTATCATGCCCAGGACCACCCCCTCACTCCCATCCCCATACCCATCTCTGCACAAAGGCGCAGGGCAGAGCTGGGGAGGGCTCAGTCCCTGGATACCAGTCCCTTCATCCCAAGGAGTACTTGACTCTGAGTCCCACCTAGGCACCTGATGAGCCAGCCAAGCCCTAAGCAGGGCCCCAGATGCCTCTACGGCCCTCCTGCTGCGATCACTGCCTCCTTCAGCGGCCTCAAGCAGAGGCCACCCTCCCGCTACCCCCACGTCTCTCAACCTGGATCATGTCAGCAGGCTCCTCCCCATCGGTGACGATCTCCACATGGGCCTTGCCCTGCCGCTCGCTGTCCCGGATGGCCAGCGCCAGGTCCCGTGCCTTGTTCCGCTCCAGTATGTTGGACTTCGCACCACACCAGGCAAAGATGTTCTGGAAGGAAGTAGGGAGGCTCAGGTTAGAGCCACTTGCATCCTGTCCTCTGCAGAACGGAGGCAAGACGATCAAAGACAAGCAAGAAGGCAAGAGAAGCAAGGCCCCTGGGGACAGGAATGACAGTCTCTGCAAGAGCCTTTCTCTGCCCCACACCTCCATCTCCCACAGACTATTTTTTTCCATATCACTTGTGTCATATATTGAAACATCTTTATCTTATTTGTAATCTATTTTCCCCGACTGGAAAGTAAGCCTCATTAGAGCATGAGGGTTTTGTTTTGTTTGGCATGATTTGACCCACTGCTGTATGCTCAGTGCTAAACAGAAACAGACACATCTTTTGGCCCAGAATAAATAGTTGTTGCATGAATGAATTGGGTGAATGAGCGAATGAAAGGGTGAATGGATAAACAGGTGAATGGCATCCCTGTGCCCAGAATCTCAGATGCCTCTGTGCACTCGCCAGGCATGGCCCTCATCACCTCTACTGAGCAGGTCCCCTGCCTCCATCTCACTGCTTCCAGTCCTCCTTCTAAACAGCATCCAGGTGCCTCTTCTTGTTCCAAATCTTTAGCACGACAGGTGCAGTCCAGACCCTCAAAGACTCAATCTCCTCCTGCCCTGTTGCAGCTCCTTAGCACTTTCCACTCCCACTGGTCCTGTCCCCACCCTGCATCCAAGTCAGGCTTCCTCCTTCCAGGCTGTCGACAGGCATGTCTGTGCCCTTCACCCGCTCAGTGCCTCAGCTCACCCATCACCTTCCCCTGGAATGGCGTTTCCCCTAATCTAGTCAAATGACACTTTCCTGGGGCGGTGGCTTGGCCTAGAAGGCTCCTCACTGCCATAAGCTCCCCCAGCCCATCCCACTGCTCCTAAGAGGACCCTCATCACATCCTGTCATGGATTAAAATACAGCCAGTGACAGACCCGGCCTTGGCTGCCTGCCCTGGGCCAGGTGGTCCCCAGGTGGCGCTAGTGGTAAGGAACCTGCTTGCCAATGCAGGAGACAAATGAGATGCGGGTTCAGCCCTTGGGTCAGGAAGATCCCCTGGAGAAGGGCATGGCAACCAACTCCAGTATTCTTGCCTGGAGAATACCATGGACAGAGGAGCCTGGTGGAGTACAGGTCACAGGGTGACGACTGAAGCAACTTAGCACGCACACATGCTGGCTCAGAGCGGGTGCCATAGATTCACCAAGGGAAGAGACGAATGAACTGATTAACTCATGGGATGGGAGGCAGCTAACTCAGAGCTTCAGAGGTTCCAGGAGCTCTAGAGAGTAGACTCAGTGTTAGAGGCCAAGACTAGACAGCAGAGGGAGGTTTCTGTCCAAACAAATATAGGGATGTCTGCTAACAGCCACAGTGACCCCACCTGGAATGGGCTTACAGCTTCCCAGCCCCTTTCCCTCTGCTTTGGCTTCCTAGTCCCTGTCCTTTAAAACAGCACCAAGGAGCTCCCCGGTGATCCAGTGCTTAGGACTCAGCACTTTCACTGCTGTGGCCCCCATTTCAATCCCTGATGGGGAACTAAGATCCTACAGGCTGTGTGCACAGTGTGACTGAAAAAAAAAAAAAAAAAACAGTGACTTCCTGGGCAGTCCAATGGTTAAGACTCCGGCCTTCCAACACAGGGGGCCCCAGGTTCAATCCCTGGTCAGGGAACTAGATCCCTGATGCCACAACTAAGATCCAGCACAGGCATTAAAAAGAAAGAGACACACACAGTGTCAACATAAGTGCGTGCTCAGTCAGCCTTGCCCACCTACCTGGCCCAGGTCCAGGATGAAGCAGTCTCCTGTGTTGAAACTGTCCCAGCTCAGCACCCGCTCAGTGGCACGAATGTTCTTCTTGCCCTTCACCTGGTAGAGTTTCTTGATGGCAGCCGGGGCGGTTCCTGGGGAGGTCTTGTGAAACGCCGACTCCACGCCGCCTTCCTGCAGCCCCGATGGCCAGCCTGAGTGGGTCTCCCCCGTCCCCTTCCACCAGCACCCCATGCCCCCTCCCACTGGGCAGGAAGGAAAGCAGGCGAGCAGGAACCAGGTAGGGGGAGGCCCCAGCCCTGAGTGGCCTTGGGCCTTTTGCAGGGTCATAACCAGTGGGAAGGGGAGCTCAAGGAGAAGCTACGGGAGAGGGTGTGGGCAGTGGGTTCTGACCTGGTACTTGAGGCCGCGGGGGAAGTAGCTCATGAAGAGGTCGGACTCATTGCCCTGCGACTCTCGGTGCTGCACGGGCCGCTCTCCAAGCAGGGTGTTGAGGTGCACGGCCAGCATGGCGCAGGCCCCCTGCTCGTCCCGGGACGACTGCTGGCCTGGGGTGGTGGGGGTTGCCAGTGAGACCTAGGCCAGCCCCGCCCCCTGCCTGGGCCAGCCCCGCCCACCCCCAGTCCTCCCAGCTCCCTCCCTTACCGAGCCACAGGTGCAGGTGGGAGAGCTCTTCCGGGCCATTGTGCAGCACCAGGTAGGAGTCTCCCGAGAAGAAAATGCCATAGTTCTCAGAGGCCACCGGCACTGGCTTCAGTTTCTCCACCCTCCATATGTGCAGGCCAGGGAGCTTCACGGTCGGTGGGAACGGAGAGCCGCTGCGGGAGGAAAGCGGGTTGGTGAAGGCCAAGGCCCATATGCAGTGGAGACAAGCAGAGAGACCTGGGGCAGGCCTGGGGACTGTGGTGTGGGGGATAGGAGGGGCTGCCCTTGGAAGTGAAAAGGAGAGGGGTGAAAGGGGAAGGGGTACACAGCCTACCTCTGGGGGATGGGTGAGTACATGCTGTTTCTGGATCTGCAAAGACAGAATCAAAACCATTATGATCACAAATGTCATGAGTACCAGCCTTCACGTTGATCTGGGGAGGTCCTTCCTGAGGCCAAGTGCTTCATTGTTCATCAACTAATTCATCTCCAAGAGCAAATTTCTTTGCCTGGCTCCATTATTCAGGCAAAGAAACTGAGGCTCAGAGTCTAAGTCCCAAGTGACACAGTGACTAGTGAGTGGCTAGCCAAAGCCAGGTCTTGGGCTCCTTGGGCCAGGGTCTTACCCTTGCTGTGACCTCTTCTGCTTCTAGACAGGAGTCCTAGTTGTGGGCATTGCATGAGGCTGGGATATACTTCTCTAAGCAATAACAGCTTATATTTGAAAAGTCTAAAATCAATAAGTTAAAGTCAATGGATAAGAAACCAAAAAAATAGAGAAAATCAATGAAGCTGGGTTTTGGAAACATTGAAAAAATTGATGACCCTTTTGACAAATTGATTAAGTAAAAGACACAAATTTCCAATACAGAAACAAGAGAAATGACCACCACTATAGATCCTACAAGTATTAAAAGGATAAAGAGTATATCACAAAAACTTTATCCCAATATAGTCAACAAGTTATATGAAATGGGCAAAGTCTTTGAAGGACATAAATTGTGCAAGTTCACTCAACAAGAAATAGAGGGACTTCCCTGGTGGTCCAGTGGCTGAGGCTCTGTGCTCCCAATACAGGGGGCCTGGGTTCTATCCCTGGTCTGGGAACTAGATCTCATATGCAAAACTAAAGATTCCACATGCCGCAACTAAGGCCAAATAATAAATGATTTTTTAAAAAGAAGAAATAGATTATTTAAAGGGTTCTAATATCTACTAAAGAAACTGTAAGTCACTGATTCGTGTCCAACTCTTTGTGACCCCATGGACTTTACAGTCCATGGAATTCTCCAGGCAAGAATACTGGAGTGGGTAGCCTTTCCTTTCTCCAGGGGATTTTCCCAACCCAGGGATTGAACCCAAGTCGCCTGCATTGCAGGCAGATTCTTTACCAGCTGAGCCACAAAGGAAGCCCAAGAATACTGGAGTGGGTAGCCTATCCCTTCTCCAGTGGATCTTCCCGACCCAGGAATCGAACTGGGGTCTCCTGAATTGCAGGTGGATTCTTTACCAACTGAGCTATTAGGGAATCCCAAAAGAAACTGAAATGGTACTTAAAAACTACCCATCCCCAAATTTCAAGTACAGATAAATTCTACCAAAAACTTAAGGAAGGCATAATGCCAATCCTTCACAATCCATACCATGCTGCCACTATTTTCCTGATGNCTGGGGTCTCCTGAATTGCAGGTGGATTCTTTACCAACTGAGCTATTAGGGAATCCCAAAAGAAACTGAAATGGTACTTAAAAACTACCCATCCCCAAATTTCAAGTACAGATAAATTCTACCAAAAACTTAAGGAAGGCATAATGCCAATCCTTCACAATCCATACCATGCTGCCACTATTTTCCTGATGTAACAAAATCAGATACAAATATTATAGGAAAGGAAATTAGACCAAGATCCCTCATGAACACAAGAAAAAACCTGACAAAATTTTAGCACATAGAATTCAAAAATATATAGAAAGATGAAACATTATGACTAAACAGGGTTTACTCTAGAAATGCAAAGTTGGTTTAACATCTGAAAATCAATATAACCCACCCTATTGACAAGACATATAAACATAAAATCATCTCTATAGATAAAGACAAACCACTTAGAAAAATTCTACATCCATTTTTTATTTAAAAGAAGCTTTCAGCAAACTAGGAATAGAAGGGAATTTCCTTTTTTTTTTTTGGCCATGCTGTGGGGCACATGGGATCTTAGCTCCCCAACCAGGGATCAAATGCATGCCCCCTACAATGGGAAAGAAAGTGAAAGTCGCTCAGTCGTCTCCAACTCTTGCGACCCCATGGACTATACAGTCCGTAGAATTCTCCAAGCCAGACTACTGGAGTGGGTAGCCTTTCCCTTCCCCAGGAGATCTTCCCAACTCAGGGACTGAACCCAGGTCTCCCGCATTGCAGGTGAATTTTTTACCAGCTGAGCCACAAGGGAAGCCCAGTCTTAGCCAGTCTTATCCCTGTAATGGGAGCACAATCTTAGCAATTAGACCACCAGGGAAGTTCCAGAAGGGAATGTCCTTAGCCTAATAAAAGGCATCTACCAAAACTGAACAAAAAAAATCCCAGAAAAAAAAAAAAACAAAACAGAAAAACCTACAGCTAACGTTAGACTTAGCGCCTTCCCGAATTCTAAACTCCCTACCTAGGGAATTTCCTCCATTCCCAGGTATTAGCTATCACTTCTACATGTCTAGCATCCCTCAAATACCAAGATGATGAATATCATCTTTATTCTGTAGGACAGTAAGAGCAACCTTTTTTGGACAAAAGTTATTTAGGGGAAAAAAAGGCTCAAGGCAAGCATTTTAAAAAATATTGTCTTCTGGATTTCCCTGCTGGTCCAGGGGTTGAGAGTCCACTGGCCAATGCAGGCAACACACGTTTGATCCCTGGTCTAGGGAGATCTCACATGTCGCAGGGCAACTAAGCCCGTGGGACCCAACTACTGAGACTATGCTCTAAAGCCCGGGAGCAACAACTACTGAGTGCCCCAGAACCCGTGCTCCATAACAAGAGAAGCCCGCGCATCGCGACTAGAGAGTACCTCCAACTCTCTGCAACTTAGAGGAAGCCTGCATGCAGTAACAAGGACCCCGGGTAGCCAATAAATACATAAGCAAAAAATTTTTTTAATGTTATCTTTTTTAAAAATTAGCAACTGCAGTAGCTATAGCTTCACTCACTCTATGTGCCCAATTCTAGAGGATTTCTTTGACTGAAAACGCAGAGCTCACACTGTCAAGAACTGTCACACAGTTTATAGTTTTCGACTGAACAGGGAGCCCCAGTGGTGCAAGAGAAGGACCTGGAGAATTTCAGGGTTGACAGTCACCATTAGGAGACTCTTGGGGGGCTGGGGAAGTAGAAAGTGCAAAGAGGACTTTTAGGGAGAGCAGAAGGTGTGGAGTCTGAGTAGGAAACAAAAAAGAAATAGGAGCAGTGCCCGTGGGTGTAAAATACCATGTGAATAAAGACTTTGCTTTTCTTTCCTAATTTACAACATAGTACGTGCATGCTGAGTCATGTCCAACTCTGCAGCCCCAGGGACTCTAGCCCACCAGACTTCTCAGTCCATGGGGATTCTCCAGGCAAGAATACTGGAGTGGGTTGCCATTTCCTACTCCAGGGGATCTTCCCCATCCAGGGACGGAAGCCACGTCTCCTGGGGCTCCTGTACTGGCAGACAGATTCTTTACCACTGAGCCGCCAGGGAAGCCCTACTCAAAACACAGCTGAAGGCATTTTTTTGGAATCACACTTCCCTAAAGGAGGGGGGCAAGCAGTAAGGGGGAGGTTTGGGGGAGGAAACCTCAATGATTCTCAGTCCCACAGAGAGTCACATGCTGTGCCCACATCCCCTGCAACAGACAGCTCAGCCTGTGACTCAGGCCCCAAGCGGTGAGGTGGCCACCCCCACGCACAAGTCAGGGTGGGTAGAGCTCGGGGACAGAAATGGCATGCTCATTGCCAGCTATTTTTTGTTGTTGTTGCTCCTGACCTAAGAGCTCAGGCCATAACTCAACAGCAGGAAGACCATACGTGGGGCTACCAGCCTCCAAGAGCCATCCCAGCGTTTCATTGAGAGGGGCTGGCTGCCTGCCCCTCATCCCTCTGGCTTTCTAGCCTGGCCACCCCTTAGAATTACGTTTCGAGTGCATGTGCTAAGTCACTTCATTCACATTTGACTCTTTGCGACCCTATGGATGGTAGCACACCAGGCTTCTCTGTCCATGGGATTCTCCAGGCAAGAATACCGGAGTGGGTTGCCATGCCCTCCTCCANCCTTAGAATTACGTTTCGAGTGCATGTGCTAAGTCACTTCATTCACATTTGACTCTTTGCGACCCTATGGATGGTAGCACACCAGGCTTCTCTGTCCATGGGATTCTCCAGGCAAGAATACCGGAGTGGGTTGCCATGCCCTCCTCCAGGGGATCTTCCCCACCCAGGGACTGAACCCATGTCTCTTGCAGCTCTTGCACTGCAGAAGAACTATGTTGGGATCTTACAAAATCTTCGAAGCCCAGGTCTGGAGACTTGATTCCATGGGTCTAGAGTTGGGCATCGGCATTTGAACTATGTCCCAGGTGCATCTGATTCTGCCAGTTAACTGTGTCCAGAACAGCATCTCTATCTGCCTGCATATTAGAGTCATCTGGGTTTTTCTAAAAAAAAAGAAATCCCCATGTCCAGGCCAGTTAAAACCAGACTCTCCAGAGTGGAGCCGGAGTATCAGTGCTAGAGAAGTTCTGGGTGACTCTAACACTGCTCCCTGGCCTCCGCCAAATGCCCACTAACATTGGCCTGTAACTCATCCCCTCCCCAAAACCCCTCTGCCCAAGCCCACAGCCCCTCAGCTTCTTTAGTGCAAACCTCAACCCTTAGGACCATCAAAGCCCCGCCACTCCTCCAGACCCATTTCAAGCCTCAGCTGTCATTTGGCGGCTTTGTCCTTCTCTGGGAGTTCTCACCTTCTTCCTGCTCCCAGGCTGTCTTAGAGTATGACCTGATAGCTCCAAGTCTCAGATAGAGCAGGGGACACGCCCGGCACTTCTGCATTCCTCAAGCAGCCCAAGACAAGGTCTATTCAGTTCCATTCTAGGTCTATGCTGGGAACTGGGCATTGGGAAGGGGCCTAGAAATGAAGAACCACCCACAAGTCTCATGATCTCTAGAGGATGCGCTGTGAAGCAGGAAGCCATCACTTCCTTGGGACCACATAAAACTTCCCCTAGGTGCTGAACGTCACAGAATCAGATATCAGCATTAGAAAGAGCTTTATTTAATATTCGGGTTTCCCTGTGGCTCAGACAGTAAAGAATCTGCCTGCAAGGCAGGAGACCCAGGTTCGATCCCTGGATCCAGTAGATCCCCTGGAGAAGGAAATGGCTACCCACTCTAGTATTCTTACCTGGAGAATTCCATGGACAGAGAAGCCTGGTGCACTACAGTCCATGGGGTCACAAAGAGTTGGACACGACTGAAAGACTAACATACACACACACACACACACACACACACACACACACACAACACACACACTCCAGATCTGCCTCCCAACACATACCCAGACATGAGCACAGCACAGAAATCCCTACATCCCTCACCATTTTCTTCTTGAATACCTCTCCTGGTGGGGAACTCACTACCTCACAGGGGAGCCACTTCTATACTTCTTATGTTAAAACCTTTTATTTTTTCTCACTCCGCC
Source organism: Neotragus moschatus (assembly GCA_006410615.1). Lineage (NCBI taxonomy): Eukaryota > Metazoa > Chordata > Mammalia > Artiodactyla > Bovidae > Neotragus > Neotragus moschatus. The sequence goes on along the minus strand of SJYA01001691.1, from coordinate 1,715,751 downwards.
ACAGTGTGCTGAGTTACAAGCCTGGCCATCTCCCAGACTTGACTATAATGACCTTTCAGGAAGGAATCATATTTTGCCTGGAACCTCGGGCTGTGCCCAGTAGCCTGCAGGCACTCAGGATTAACTGGACTTGTTGAGCTCCAATGATTAGACCAGATGGAGCATAAGAGATAACCCAGGATTTCAACAGAGAGGAGTAGCCCTGGAGGCAGAAATCAGGGGCCAGGGATGGAGGGGAGGATGGGTGCCCTGCTGGGTGTCCCAAGGTCCTGACTTAGGAAGGAGCTGGCCTTTGAGGACACACTGGGAGTGGGGGAGTTGGTTATGCAGACCTTTCCAGCAATGCCTGTCAGCTGTAAAGATGACAGGTGCTCGATGCTGTCTGCACCCTTCTCAGATTCCCATTCCACTGATTCCCAACAGGTCCCTTCATCGTTTGCCCTTAGGTGTGAAATGCCAACAGTTCCTACCCCTCTCCCCAAGAAAGAATCAGGGGTGAGTGTCAACACTAGAGATGACACCAGCTATTCTCAGCCGGGAACCTGGGTTTTCACAGGAGCTGTGGGGTCTAGAAGCCTCACCTGGGGATCCTCACTCAGTACTCCCTCCCCAGACACCAAGCAGGACTCCCACCCTTTCCCAGGTGCAAACAGGTGGCACAGCTGGCAAAGAATCCGCCTGCCAGTGCAGGAGACGCAAGAGACGCGGGTTCAATCCCTAGGTTTGGAGGATCAGAAAATCCCATGGACAGAGGAGCCTGGCCTGCTACAGTCCATGGGGTCTCAAAGAGTCAGACATGACTGGCCATGCAAGCACACCCACCCTTTCCGGGCTCCACCTTCGCCTCCCAGTACCCTACCCTAGGCAGCTGGCCAGATCCCCATCAGAGTTCTTCTTAAATCTGCAAAAATAATGAACCCTTGAGGTACAGTTTGGTCTGAATTCAAATGCTAGGGCTGCCCTTCCCCCATTCCAGCCCACCCATCTGCTGTCACACCACCATCCTGTCTTAGGAACAAGTATCATCAAAGCCGAATGCACGTCCAGGCTGGCTGAGGGCCTTCGGGAGTCTGGTCAGGTCACTCGGTGTGGTGGCCTCTGTTAGTAGGTCACACACCACCTCTCCACAGGCCAGGACAAGCCGTGTCCCTTATCCCACCCAGGGAAGCCACTAGGCTGCAGCGACTGGGCAGGACAGCAGTGTCTGTGTGTGTGTTGGGGGAGGGGGCACACCAGTCCTGGACAAAGAGGCTTCCAGAAACGCGAGTCTCTGTGTCTGCCCTCCTCTGCCCACCTAGGAGGGTCCCGGCCAGCCCGCCCCACACCAAGTCTCCCTCGGCCTTCCTCCACTGTCACCTGCTCCGCGCAGCTCCGCTTCCTCCTACTTCTGCTTTTCAGGCTCCTCCAGCCCCACCTCAGTCTCTCACTTCCCTCAGGTCTTCCTCCAGGCGGCCCCACCCATCAGCCCCACCCCTGGACTCCGGCCCCAGCTAGTGCTGAGGTCCGTCCTCCACAGGAAGGGGTGGGCTGTGCTGGGCAGCCAGGCAGGGCCTGACAGAGGAGAGCTACACTGCGCCCAGGCTGGCTCTTCAGAGACCCACCCCATCACTGCCCAGGGCTGGAAACCCACCCCGGCTCCAAGCCTCCCCATCACAGTGGCCAGCGGCAGCAGGCCAGGGCTAGCAGCTCGGAGTCTGGGGCCTGCAAGGAAAACCACAGGAAAGCCGAGACTGGCCACATTCCCCCGCTTACCAGCCTGGGGCAGCATGACTGCCTGGCCCTGGCTTCAGCTGAATTAGTCACATTTCCTGGGTGGGGTCACTGCCTCGGCATCACTTTTTCCTCCTCCCTGGCTTGTCTTTCTCCTTGCCTGAATGACTACATTTGACTTTTGTTGTTGTAGTTGTTGAAGCTCAGTTCCCAGGAAATGGCAGAGGTGGGTGACACAGATTTTGCAATGTCCTGCATGCTGGTTTCCTAAGTGGCCCTAGGGGTAACGAACCCATCCGTCAAAGCAGGAGACAAAAGAGATGCGAGTTCAATCCCTGGGTAAGGAAGATCCCCTGGAGGAGGGCATGGCAACCCACTCCAGCATTCTTGCCTGGAGAATTCCACAGACAGAGGAGCCTGGCAGACTACAGTCCATGGGGTCCCACAGAATGGGACAGGACTGAAGCGACTCAGCACGCACGCAGCCACTGGGAGCAAGCCCTGAATCTGAATCTCTCTTAACCGAGTGCTTAGGTCCCTGGTCAAATTCCTAACAAGTCAAGAGTAATTCTAAGGGTGCAAGTTAGGATAATGAAGGGTCTGTAATGCCCTGTGATCACTAAGCCTTCCCAGGTGGTGCTAGTGGTAAATTTAGAACCCACTTGCCAATGCAGGAGACATAAGAGATGCGGGGTCGGGAATATCCCCTAGAGGAGGGCATAGCAGCCCACTTCATATTCTTGCCTTGGAGAATCCCATGGACAGAGAAGCCTGGTGTGCTCCAGTCCACAGGGTGGCACAGAGACGGACATGACTTAGCACACACTAGTGCATGCTGGGTGCCTCTCAAGTCTATCCCTGCTCAGCTTCTTATTCACCAGATGTTGATTATCACACATTCTCAGCCTCAGGCACTCTGAGGGACAGCAATAAAAATAATCATGGTTCTGGCTCTACCCAGAGGCCATCTTGCCTTCAATACATCATAAGGCCCTGGAGTTAGTCTGTCCAACTTGCTTGTTTGCTTTCCAGAGGAGGCTAGGGGGACCCCGAGAGCACAAGTGACTGGCCCACAATCACACAGGGAGAGGCAGGTAGAGCAAGGGAAGAAGCTTCCATGCTCTTCTAAATCTGTATGGGAGGATGCAGCTAGACTCTGTACACGCTCCAGAAGGAAGTCAAGGGCCTTTCAGCCCAGGACTCTGGTCCATCTCCCCAAGATACAGGCCAGGCTTGGCCCAGGGCTAATCAACAGACTTGTTTGAGATAAGATTCAGCCTTCAGGGCCCCATCCAGGGAGTGGCAGTGGACCAGAACAAGATGAGAAGTTAAATGTTCTCTTCAAAAAACACAAACTCTAGCTGGTTGGTACCTGAGTGTCTCCAGGTCCTTAAAAAGAGGGTCTGGTGTAATGGAAAAATTGAACAGTTTGATTACTATTGATTCTGCTTCATCTTTCTGGCAGGCTGCAGTCCATGGAATCGCAGCATCAGATACGACTGAGCGACTGAACCACAACTGCTTCCTCTTGCAAGTGACAACTTTCTGTAGCCTCCTTGTGCCCTATCCGTAAAATGGGCATGAAGATAAACAAGGAGATTAAATGAGATGGTGTAATTAACGAGCAAATAATAAATGGTGGCTTGGTGGTAAAAGAATCCGACTGCAATGCAGGAGACTTGCAGGAGAAATTGGTTGGATCCCTGGGCTGGGAAGATCCCTTGGAGAAGGGGAATGGCAACCCACTCCAGTATCCTTGCCCGGGAGATCCCATGGACAGAGAAGCCTGGCAGGCTGCAGTCCATGGATTCGCAAAAGATTCGGACATGACCCATCAACTATGCAACAGCTAAACAAATAATAGATGCTCAATAAACCTAGATGGCTTTCTCTGGCCAACAGAGAATTTATACCGGGACCTCAGTTCATGTGCCCAGCATCTCTGGAAGCAATCCTCCTGCCTCCTCCCTCAGTTCACAATTTAGCAGAGGGATGGGAAGTTAAACCCCAGATCACTCCTGGGGTTTGACTTTCCATTGTTGCCCTTCCAGAACCCCGCCCCAGCAAGGCTGGTCCACTCCAGTGTGCACCAGGGCAGAACCTGAGTGGCTCCGGGGCTCTAGACTCCGCAGTGACCAAGGGCACAAGGATGACTCCAACTCACTGCTCCCTTTCTACACTGGAAACTCACCTGGCTGAAAAAAAAGGTGGCCTCATCACGGAGGAGAGCGGAGGAGGGTTTGGAAACTAACAAGGAAACAAACTAACAAGGAAACAAAAGAGCAGGTCGTTTAAAAGAATTCAGGAGTCTCAAGCCTCTGAACTCTAACAGTACACATGCTATTATTGACATTATCTGGTAACCAAACACTAAAACTTTTTAACTGACTCACATTTCTCCTCCCTCTCCCGTCTCCCAGTGAGAGATGCTCCGTTGGTCCCAAATGGAGTAAAATAAACATTTTTGTAGCACGGCCGCTCCCTCCCTCCCCTCCTTAGGGGAAAGGAGGAGAGGTGATTAGACACGCGGGTGCACCCCTAAGAAAAGAGCGGGGAGCAGAGTGCCCCGTGACCAGCTGAGCCCCTCAGAAGCCTACAGGGGGAACTCAGGCGCCTGCTGGTCAGACCCCAAGCGCTACTTGCCTGTCTGCACCCCGCTGGCTCGCTCCGGGCACTGCTGCCCTCCCCTCCTCTGCTCCCGGGCCCTAGCCCAACCGCCGCCCCGCCCCCGACGTGAAAGGCTGGAGGCCTCCCCGCCTACCGAGTGAGTCAGAGGGGAGGGGGCCCCTCGCAGTCATCCCTCCGGTGGAGGCTCGGCACCGAGAGGGACTGAGAATTTGGGCTGGTATTAGGGAAACTAACCACCTTACCACCTTATTGTGTGGTAAACTTGGCCAGTGTGCTCACATCCCATTCAATTGTTAGATCCTTGAGCTGGATTAAGCTGGAATAGCTACTTCTCCTTTAAAATCTTTTATTTATTTATTCCACCACACACATCGCCCAACCCCATCCCCCCAATGCCCCGCACTGCATTTGGGATCTTACTTCCCCACCAGGGACTGAACCCATGCCCCCTGGTGCAGAAGCTCAGTGTTTTAACCACTGCACTACCAGGGAAGGCAGTAAGGAAGGAAAGTCGCTCAGTCGTGTCCGACACTTTGCGACCCCATGGACTGTAGCCTATCCTCTGTCCGTGGGATTTTCCCAGGCAATAGTACTGGAGTGGGGAATCTTCCCGACCCAGGGATCGAACCCAGATCTCCCGAATTGTAGACAGACGCTTTACCGTCTGAGCCACCAGGGAAGTCCCTGTATTTGGTGCTTTAAATGTGACCTCATTTAGTCCTCACAACTATTTGTTGTTGTGCTGCCTAATAAATGATCCTCTGAGAGGCTCAGAGAGGGTGGGTCACAGGTCCAGGGTCACACTGCCAGTTCAGTAGTAGAACCAGGATTCTAATACAGGCTAGTGTGGGTTCAGACTGGTGCAGGAGATATAACACCCCACCCTCCTTTTTATTCAGAAGGAAGCAGCCCAACCAGTGTCCATACTTGGACGCCAGGTCCTCTTTAGGTGAACCGCCAACAGCCCACACTGCCACAGTGGTTTTGAATGAAGACAGCCATGCACAGCAGGCCAACCCCCGCAAGATGTCAGCTGACAAGAGGCACCAGGGTTAGGGCATGGCCCCTTGACCCAGAAGTAAGAGGACTTTTCAAGCAGCTTGGAAAATTGCAACCAGTATGACTTTCTCCAAGGCCCACTGATGGGGTCTGGTTCAGTTCAGTTCAGTCGCTCAGTCTTGTCCAACTCTTTGAGACCCCATGGACTAGCATGTTAGGCTTCCCTGTCCGTCAACAACTCCCAGAGCCTACTCAAATTCATGTCCATCNAAGTAAGAGGACTTTTCAAGCAGCTTGGAAAATTGCAACCAGTATGACTTTCTCCAAGGCCCACTGATGGGGTCTGGTTCAGTTCAGTTCAGTCGCTCAGTCTTGTCCAACTCTTTGAGACCCCATGGACTAGCATGTTAGGCTTCCCTGTCCGTCAACAACTCCCAGAGCCTACTCAAATTCATGTCCATCGAGTCGGTGATGCCATCCAACCATCTCATACTCTGTCGTCCCCTTCTCCTCCCACCTTCAATCTTTCCCAGCATCAGGGTCTTTTCAAATGAGTGAGTTCTTCCCATCAGGTGGCCAAAGTATTGGAGCTTCAGCTTCATCATCAGTCCTTCCAATGAATACTCAGGATTGATCTCCTTGAGGACAGACTGGTTGGATCTCCTTGCAGTCCAAGGGACTCTCAAGAGTCTTTTCCAACACCACAGTTCAAAAGCCTCAGTCCTTTGGTGCTCAGCTTTCTTTATAGTTCAACTCTCACATCCATACATGACTACTAGAAAAACCATAGCTTTGACTAGCTGGACCTTTGTTGGCAGAGTAATGTCTCTGCTTTTTAATATGTTGTCTAGATTAGTCACAACTTTTTTTCCAAGGAGCAAGTGTCTTTTAATTTTCATGGCTGCAGTCACCATCTGCAGTGATTTTGGAGCCCAAGAAAACAAAGTCCGTCACTGTTTCCATTGTTTCCCATCTGTTTTCCATGAAGTGATGGGACCAGATGCATGGGGTCTGATATGCGCATGGTAAATTGCTTTAATCACGTCTGACTCTATGCAACCCCATGGACTGTAGCCCAAGAGGCTCCTATGTCCATGGGATTCTGCAGGCAAGAATACCAGAGTGGGTTGCCATGTCCTTCTCTAGGGGATCTTCCTGACCCAGGGATCAAACCTGTGTCTCTTACATCTCCAGCAATGGCAGGTGGGTTCTTTACCACTAGCACCACCTGCCTGGTGGGGTGTAAGGAAAACAATTCAAAGCCTGGTTCTACTGCTTCCATCTGGGCAACACCAAGGGACTCCACTCCACTCCTGAGGAATGCTTAGACACTATCCTCCCACCTAGTGTTCACCCTTTTCTGGCTCTTCTGACTCCAGTCCAGAAGAGCAGATCAGGCTGAACTGTTGCATTTCCTCAGCCTGGGGGGATGGCAGGGTTCTGTCACAATACCTAAACATTCCATAGCAGATTCTCCCAAAATGTTCATTTGAAGAAACATTGACTCAGGATGCTACTAGCCTTTAAATCTGATCAACAATGAAGTTTTCTAGATCATTTCAGCTGCTCTGAGGAATATCCAAGAGTCTGGATGGTTATCTTTTCTGAATGTGCATGCCAAGTCACTTCTGTCCAACTCTTTGTGACTCTATGGACTGTAACCCACCAGGTTCCTCTGTCCATGGGATTCTCCAGGCAAGAATACTGGAGTGGGTTGCCATCCCCTTCTCCAGAGGATCTTCCTGATTCAGGGTTGAACCTGGGTCCTACATTGCAGGCAGATTCTTTACTGTCTGAGTCACCAGGGAAGCCCATTTTCTGGATAAAGCTTACAATTTAAAAATTTGTTTCTGGGACTTCCCTGGTGGTCCAGTGGTTACGAATCTGACTTCCAATACAGGGGAAACGGGCTAGTTCCCTGGTGGTTCAACAGTAAAGAATCTGCCTGCAATGCAGGAGACCTGGGTTTGATCCCTGGGCTGGGAAGATCCCCTGGAGAAGGGCATAGCTACTCGCTCTAGTATTCTTGCCTGGAGAATTCCATGGACAGAGGAGCCTGGCGGGCTACAGTTTATGGAGTCAAAAGGAGATGGACACGACTGAGCCACTAACACTTCACTTATTTCACTTTCAGGGAACTAAGATTCCATGTGGTGTGTGAACCTAAGCCTACGTGCGGCAACTGCTGAGTCTGCACGCCACGAATAGAGAGAAGCCTGCATCTCAAATGAAAGATGCCACATGATGCAATAAAGATCCCATGTGCCAAAACTGAGAACTGACACTGGCAAATAAATAATTTTTTTTTAAGTTTGTTTTCAAGCACTGAAGGGTACTCAGAGGTTTCCTGGATGGTGACATCCCGAATTTCCTTGGTGACAGGTTGAGAAAATGGGACTGTCCAATACAGCACAAATGAGCAGGCCAAGAGAAGCTCAGGTGGAGCACTGTGCCCAGAATGCGACAGGTTTGCCCAGGTAAGATCACACTGGATCCTCAGCACCACTCTAAGGTCCCGATAATAGCTGACACTCTTTTGAATGTTGGCACTAAGTGCCAGGTGCTGTCCTTCATATATGTTTCTCATTTAATCCTTCCATTTACCCTCTAAAATAGATCCCCTTTTTTTAGACTGTTTTTAGAAAAATATTTTCTTTTTGGCTGTGCTGAATTGTCATTGCTTCGGGCAGGATTTCTCTAGCTGTGGCAAGTGTAGGCTACTCTCTAGTTGCAGTATGTGGGCTTCTGTTTGCAGTGGCTTCTCTTGTTGAGAACAGGCTCTAGGTACGTGGGCTTCAGTAGCTGTGGCTTGCTTGTGGGCTTAGTTACCCCAAGGCCTGTGGAATCTTCCCAAATCCTTGTCCTCTGCACTGGCAGGGAGATTTTTAACCACTGGACCAAAGGGAAGTCCTGAACTAGATCCTTTTATTATCCTCATTTTACAGATGAGGAAATGGAGGCAAAGTGGTATTGAAATAACTTCCTCTAAAACCTGGACATGGAACAAGACTGGTTCCAAATAGGAAAAGGAGTATGTCAAGGCTGTATATCGTCACCTTGTTTATTTAACTTATATNCGGCCGGCCAGCTGCCCTCCCACCCCGCGGCCAGGACCCAGGGGGCCGGGCTGCAGGAAGCCGCGCAGCCTCTGCACAGACGCGGACACTCGAGTCCTCCAACGTTATTCACTATGTGGCAGATGCCATCTGAAAGCGGGCGAGGCAGGAGGCCCAGCCCATTGGGTGGGAGTTCAAGGCTGTCTAACCACAGCAAGATGCAGTTTCCCTAAGGGCAGGTTGGCGTTCAAGTCCCAAAGCTGCCACCAAGCCTAAGAAAGCCTCTGCACCTTCCTTGGCCTGCACGATCCAGGCCGCATCCCACCTCCGGCCCCCTCTCACCCACCCTGTGGCAGGTCCTAGTCTTGCCCCAGGATGTCAATTATCCGAAATGTGGATGTTCCAACAGGCCTCCCCTTCAGACACTTACGTCATCAGGACACAGGCTATGCCTTACACCGTCAAGGTGAGTTGGATACATACAGGGAGCTCCAAAATTAGTCTTGTATCCAAAGAGGTAGCATGGAATACCTCTAAGACTGATATCCCACAACTTCCCTGGTGGCCCAGCAGTTGAGAGTCCACCTGCCAAGGCAGGGGATGTGGACTCGATCCCTGGTCTGGGAACTAAGATTGTACACGCCACGGGGCAACTAAGCCCGTGTGCCACAACTACTGGGCCGGTGCACCCTAGAGTCCATCCTCCCTAACAAGAGAAGCCACTGCAACGAGCAGCCCAGAAGCCTGAGCACTAAAGTTAGAGAATAGCCCCTACTCGCTGCAACTAGAAAATCCCACAGGCAACAAAAAGACCCAGCACAGTGGGGGAAGAAAAAAAAAAAAACTGTATCCTTGACAACCCCTGGCCAACCCTCAGTCACCACACATCCACCCGGGCTTCCAGGGGCTCTATGTCATGCCTCCCTCAGGCCAAGGTCTAGCCTATACATTTTTCTTTCCCCCATTAAGTACCCTGTGTACTTGAGGGCACATAGTTGGTACTGACAGACGCAACAGCAGCAACAACAACAAATTCCTGGTGTGACAGACACAAGAGGCTCACCAATCCAAAGTCTTAACCCTTTGAAATAACTAGAAAAGTTCAACTTACCTTGACATTTTACTTTCAGAAGTAATCTTGGGCAATTTTGCCTCTGGACTACAAACTTCTTACAAAACAATCCATTTGCTCCATTCCCTTAAGTGTGCGTTGGTCTGAGCTTTAAGGGTGCTTTTGGCAAGTCTGAGTACAGCTCGGCTGCCTTCTGTGTACCTCCCTAACCATGGGAATGTACTCAAGCCTCTCCCCTCCCGTGGGTCGCTGCAGACGCAGGTCCCCACCCAGCTCCCACCTGGAGGCCATCCTGCAGGCACTGGTGAGTAGTACTAGCAGTGACCCAGGCCCTCTGCTTCCCCTTCCTCCCCCCTATTCACTCTAGGGCTCACTGTGTGGGCCTGGCCCCAAGCTACCACCACGACTGCCCTTACCAAGGCCACTGGTGACCGCTGAGTCACAAAATCCAAAACACATGCTCTGCACCCCCTCTCATCCTGGCTCTGCCGCTGCGTCCAACCACGCTGCTCCCTTCCTCTCACTGCAGGGCCTCACCACTCGCACCTCCTGCGTCCCCGGTGTCTTGTTTGCCTCACTCTCCCGGTGCCCTAAAGGTAGCTATCCCTCAGGTGCTGGCCTCCTTCTCGACCCACCCTCGCACCCTCCCCAACCTGGCTTCATCCATACCATAATGCCTCACAAACATGCATCTCTGCTCAGCCCTCGCCCCAACTCCACACGCATCCACCCGGCTGCCCGCTTTATGCGGCCCGTGACAGGAGCTCCATCAGCGGTCACTGGTGCTCACTGCTGGTCCACATGGGCCTCCTCTGTGCGTGGCGTGATGGGAGCTGCATGGCCCTGGGTTCAAGGGGTACCCAATGAAGAAATGCTGTGCATCTCATTGAAAAGGCAGACCTCAGCAGGTCGGGGCTCCCGAGGAAGGCACCACTGAGCAGGTGGCATGCGGGCTGGTATCTTAAAAGACAGCTCAGGAAACCAGCATTTTTATCCCATGAGGTATTCTGCACTCAGCACCCCCTCATCACACGGAGAGAGCACATAGTCTTACCTGGCTATTTGAAACCGCTCTTTCACATCCTAGGTTGGATGAAAAATCTCCTAGAGAAAGGCACTGTCTAAGCAGATCTCTTTTATTTTTCCTTTGCACCGAGGTGTGGGTTCTTTGTGACAAATGGACTCCCCCTTCCTAATTCTGCTGCTGCTGCTCAGTTGCTTCAGTCGTGTCCACCTCTGTGCAACCCTATAGATGGCAGCCCACGAGGCTCCCCCGTCCCCGGGATTCTCCAGGCAAGAACACTGCAGTGGGTTGCCATCTCCTTCTCCAATGCATGAAAGTGAAAACTGAAAGTGAAGAAGCTCAGTCATGTCCAACTCTTAGCGACCCCATGGACTGCAGCTCCTAATTCTAGGGTAGCCTAAGATATCTTTGGACCAAAGTTCACTGGCCCCAGCCCTCCCTCACTCAAAACTGCCATTTATTTACAGAAAACATCTGGGATTTGCTTTATTCTAATTCTGGTAAGGAATGTGCTCGAAGAGGGAAGCTCCTTCTGTATTTTTCACTCTCGCCCCCGGTCCTCTCAGCCAGGCTGGGCAGCCCCTCCCTGGGTCCCCACTGCAACCCCTATGTGCGGTCACATGCTATGTGTCCCTCTCCCCTTGCTGGGAGGTAGCGGGCACCCTGCGCTGTGCCAGGCGCATGGTCAGCACCCACCAGCATGTGAGATAATGCATTTCAGACTCTTAATAAGGAGTTCTCACAATAAATGATCTCTGGGTTGTGCTTGGCATTATACGCCTTCTGTGCTGTCGCTAAAACATCATGACATGATCACGTCTCTAGGCATTTTAAAGCAAACAAGAGTCTCTAAAGAACGTTTGAGGAACTTTCCTGGTGGTCCAATGGCTAAGACTCCACACTCCCAATGCAGGAGGCCTGGGTTCAATCCCTGGTCCAGGAACTAGATTCTGCATGCTGTAATTAAGAGTTCACATGCCACAATGAAGATCAAAGATCCTGAGTGCCACAACTAAGACACAGGGGAGCCAAACAAACAAATAAAAATAAATGTTTAAAATTATCATCATTAAAATGTGAAATGCCAGGCTTCAATGTGAAATCAAGACTGCAGGGAAAAATATCAATGACCTCTGATATGCAGATGATACCACTTTAATGGCAGAAGACAAAGAGGAACTAAAGAGCCTCTTGATGAAGTTGACAGGGGAGAGTGAAAAAACTGGTCTAAAACTCAACATTCAAAAAACGAAGATTATGGCATCTGGTCCCATCACTTCATGGGAAACACATGGAGAAAAAGTGGAAACAGTGACAAATTTTATTTTCTTGGGCTCCAAAATCACTGCCGATGGTGTCTGCTGCCACAAAATTAAAGGACTCTTGCTCCTTGGAAGGAAAGCTATGACAAACCTAGACAGTGTATTAAAAAGCAAAGACATTACTTTGTCAACAAAGGTCCGTCTGGTCAAAGCTATGGTTTTTCCAGTGGTCAGGTACAGATGTAAGAATTAGACCATAAAGAAGGCTGAGTGCTGAAGAATTGATGCTTTCAAACTGTGGTGCTAGAGAAGACTTTTGAGAGTCTCATGGACAGCAAGGAGATCAAACCAGTCAATCCTAAAAGAAATCAACCCAGAATATTGGTTGGAAGGACTGATGCTAATGCTTAAGGNATTAGACCATAAAGAAGGCTGAGTGCTGAAGAATTGATGCTTTCAAACTGTGGTGCTAGAGAAGACTTTTGAGAGTCTCATGGACAGCAAGGAGATCAAACCAGTCAATCCTAAAAGAAATCAACCCAGAATATTGGTTGGAAGGACTGATGCTAATGCTTAAGGTCCAATATTTTGGCCACATGATGCAAAGAGGTGACTCGTTGGAAAAGACCCTGATGCTGGGAAAGATTGAGAGCAGGAGGAGAAGGGGGTGACAGAGGGTGAGATGGTTGGATGGCATCACCGACTCAATGGACATGAGTTTGAGCAAGCTCTGGGAGATGGTGAAGGACAGGGAAGCCTGGCATGCTGCAGTCCATGGGGTCACAAAGAGTCAGATATGACTTAGTGAATGAACAACAATAAAGAAATGAAGCAATCACAACTGAAAGAAAAAAAAAAGGCAGCTTGAAAATCTGTGCTAAATAAACCCATTTCTTTCACATGAGCTTGGAGGGCTTCCCAGAAGGAAGGGAAACATCCCCACACCCACCAGAGTCTCACGCCCAGCACCACCTGCTCTAACCCACTTGGGGACCTGGTGACTTCCTAATGAACAGAAGGGGACAGCCACTCTGTGCAGTGAGGGCTGCACAAGGCTGGGGCTCGGGGGACCACGGCCTGAACCTGAGGGTAGCCCCACTACCACTTCTGCTTTGGGGCACATGGCTTCCTCCCCTGTGAAATGAAGGAGCTGAGCTGACAAGATCTGAGGGCCCTGCTGGGTCTGCCAGTGGCTCTTTCCTGACTTTCAGGTCTGACCAAAAAAAAAAAAAAACCCTGCCCACTAGCTCCTTCTGGCAGAACCCAGGGTCACCACCTGAGTGAGGCTGGGGTGGCAAGAAAGTCTGGATTTTAGATCAAAAGACCCTAATTGGTCTCCTAATCAGTATTTTCAGCCTGTGAGGCCTCCAGAAACCTTATGCATCCAAAAAGGATTATGACTCACCCCAATGGCTCTCTAAGACAGGCCAGTCATGGCCCTAGACCTCAAAAAGCCAACCCTCCAGGTGAGGAGGCAAAGACACATCCACACAGGGTGTATCTGGGGGTTGAGGAGGTGGAGGGCCCAGGAGGACTGGGTAGGGGAGTCCAGAATGGCTTCCTGGAGGAAGTGAGCATGGGGATTTCCGAGCAGTTTACAAGTTTTTTTGAGATAAACATTGCATTTATCTGCTTTCTTACCTCCTGACCTTTGCCTTCCAAACTGGACGTGCCATCATATCTAGTCACAAGATGCTTCTCCAACCGTGAAGTAGAAAGCTAGCTGCCTAGGTCACTTCCCCATGGGTAAGAAGCCATCTGCTCAGCTCACTGAACACGTGTCCATTTCCTCCATGTTGAATGGATAACATCAGAGGTCTTCCTCATTTCTTGCTCCTCGGCTCTCCTGTCTCGGCTCGTGAGTGCCTACCGAGAACTCCCTCCTCTCTGGCCTTCCCGCTACCTCAGGCTCTGAAGAGCACTCCCAGCACCAGTGACTACTTCTCTTCTGATTTCCTATGGCACCTACTTTCAAGACTACTCACAGGACTGCTAGGAATAACCACCATCTTCATCACAGCAGCCCCCTTTCCTGCATGCTCCTGCAGCCCGGCACTTGCATGACCCACTTATGATCAGAGCAGTAGCCACAAAACCCCAAGAGATGGGTGCTACGTTTATCCCCACCATGCCAGGATGGCTCTGATATTCAAAGCATATGTCCCTGGCCTGGTCACCTGGTACTTTGTGGGTAAGGTTTCCCCTTGCATGGCGAGGGATGGATCGGTATCCTAGGGCAGGATGTCCCGGAAGTGCCTTCCAGGCCCTCACATCAACTATCATGCCCTGATGGCCCCAGCACCTGTGATGAACTTAGCCCCTAGCAGCTGCTCCAAAAAGACCCACTGAAGGAAATCAAATAGGAGATGCTAGAGATCCACGTCCACAGCCCTCCTGGCAAACTTCTCTCTGTTGTTAAACTCTCCTCCTTCCTCGGGGCTTCTGCACTTGCTCTTCCCTCTGTCCAGGCTGCTCATAAATCACCTCTTCCTGTGGTGACCCTTACTTACCCTTTACACTTCAGATTAAACGTCACTTCCTCCAGGAAGCCTTCCCTGACCACCACTCCTTCCACAAACAGAATCAGGTCTCCTTGCCTACAGTGCTCAGGCCCCCTCCCTGTCCTCATTCACGGCCCCTAAGGTCTACAATGTGACATCTGTGATTGCTGGGTTCCCCCAGACTGCAGGTGCCTTGTCTCAAGGCAGGGGCTTCTCTTTGTTCACCACAGAATCCGGAGCCTGGCTGAGGGTTTGCGATCACTAAGATATGCTGAATGAATGACCGAGCGAGTCCATGTCATTAAACCTTATCTCAGCCTCAGTGTCACTCCTGGACACAGACTGCCAGACATCTTCATCCCCACTACTCTGATGAGAAAACTGTGACTCAGAGGACATGTCTGTCACCAGGGGTCAGAGGCTTGGTAAAGACTAGGACAAAAATGCCCCCAAAGGGTAAATGCCCCCAAAGGGTCACAGGGTTTTCCTGTTGGATCTGCTAGTGACTGGCACAGCTCTCAGCACACAGGAGGTTTGGAGATCTAAGGAGATGGACACGGGAGCCAAATGACCTCCCAGGTGGACTGAAACAACTGGTTTTGGTGGTTGTTGGCCGGCATCGTGTTCCCATCCTAACAGATTCTGCAGCAAGGCCACATTCTGTCTGAAACCTGATTCCACTCTGCCTGCTCTCTCCTGAGAATAGTGAGGGGCTGGAGGGATACAGAGAAATCCACGAGTGTAGGTGAGACGTTACTTCTGAGGGAGAAGACGCTTTCTTTTTGTCTCGTCATGGAAGTAACAAAGTGCCAAGGCACTCCTGGAGGTGTCCACAGCCTCTAGCGCAACAAAAATTCTCAGCTTGCTGGTTTGACCCGACACACATTTGAGGGCACTGGGTCAGGAGTCAGAGACGGGTTTCTCAGCCCACCTCTGCCCCTGACCACCTGGTGACCCCAGGCAACTCAGCATCCTCGCACGCACAGTGGGGGAGACAGCACCCACCCTGTCTCTCTTGCTGTGGTCAGGCTCAGACAAGACGGCAGGAGCGAAACAGTCTCTGTAAGTCCCAGGCAGTAATCAGATGTCTACATTCTTACATTATTACAAGGACACTGCTGGCCAAGGGCCCAGAGGTGCAGAGGGTGATCCCTGGGGGGCTGCTTTTTGACACCCAACCCCATGGAGGCAAATGTAACTTTAAAGGAAACTGTTCTTACCTGTTCAAAGATACCCAAAGCAGAAAGAGTGCTGGCCTCTTACACTCCCTAAATTAGATCAAGAATGGGGACTAGTGAGTAGAAAAGGAAGGACAGTGAAGTAAAGCCAGGATTCCCTAGGCTGGAGTCATCACTTCACATGTTACTAGCTGTGTGACTTGGAACAAGTAGCTTACATGCGCTGAGCCTCCATTTCCCCACATGTAAACGGTGACACAGCAACCTCCCCTAGAGGCTGGTGTTCAAATCTCTCCTTTTTTTTTTTTTTTTTTTAAAAAAAAAGAATGTTACCAACAAATAGTAAAGCCCTTTACTGGGGATGAGATGGAGCGGGCCTCCCAACATGACACACGTAGTCAGTTAAAGGCAGTTTGCTTCTTTGCCCCGTGAGGGAGCCTGTCTGGGTGGGCCTCTCTGTAGAGTGACCAGGCCTGTGCCAAGCACAACCACAGGTGGTGGCCCCAATTCTAGGAGAAGCTGTCCAGTTTGGGCCAGGACCTCCCTCACACATGCTGGATTTTTCCATTAGGCAGGGAAGCAGGAAGGTGTGTCAGAGCGAACACAAAGGATGCTCCAGCACGGAGGAGGTGGAAAGGTGGGTGGGCTGCAAGGTGGGTGAAGCAACGCTGCCTCCCTGCCAGGCCACTGCCAGCTCTCAGAGCAAAGCTGCCCAGCACTCCTCACTACTTGGCCAGCTCTCAAGGAGCTAATGGCAGGACATAACTCCTAAAACAAGCCAGAAGGGCGAGCAAGCACTTCACCTCTCTACCTCCAAATGAGCCTCAAAATCCTAACCTGATCGCAGAAATGTCACTGAAGGAGGCAATAAACATCCGGAATTTCAGAAAGCATTCAATCAACATTTTTTTAAAGTACCCCCATATCCCTTCCTAGGCGTGATGGGGGGATGTGAGGGAAGTAAGCCACAGTTCTTGCCTTCAAGAAGCTATCAGGGGAATTCCCTGGTCGTCCAGCGGTTGGGATACCACACTTCCACCGCAGGGGCCTTGGGTTCAATCCCTGGTCAGGGAACTAAGATCCGACAGGCCGCCCAGTGCAGTCAGGAAAAAAATATATATATATATATAGACTATTAAAAAATTTTTTTATCAGTCCAAAGAGACAGAACTAACACAACTGAAACAATTATATGCTCAAGAATCTCTCAAGGGAAAGTCTCTCACGTTGAAGCCCCTGAAAATATTTGATTCCTCTCTTAGGGGAGAAAAAAATTTTTTTCTTTAAATACCATGGACATATATGTTACTCTGTTCAGAGGTCACACTTCCATTTTACCTTTGGCTGATAGGAGGCTCAGAGCCAAATTTGCCAGCTACATCTAACAATCCCACAAAACTTTATAATACACAATACTGTGTGTGGGCATCCGGTCCCATCACTCCATAGGAAATAGATGGAGAAACAGTGGAAACAGTGTCAGACTTTATTTTTCTGGGCTCCAAAAACACTGCAGATGGTGACTGCAGCCATGAAATTAAAAGACACTTACTCCTTGGAAAGAAAGTTATGACCAACCTAGATAGCATATTCAAAACCAGAGACTTACTTTGCCAACTAAGGTCCGTCTAGTCAAGGCTATGGTTTTTCCAGTGGTCATGTATGGATTTGAGAGTTGGACTGTGAAGAAGGCTGAGTGCCAAAGAATTGATGCTTTTGAACTGTGGTGCTGGAGAAGACTCGTGAGAGTCCCTTGGACTGCAAGGAGATCCAACCAGTCCATTCTGAAGGAGATCAACCCTGGCTGTTCTTTGGAAGGAATGATGCCAAAGCTGAAGCTCCAGTACTTTGGCCACCTCATGGGAAGAGTTGACTCATTGGAAAAGACTCTGATGCTGGCAGGGATTGGGGGCAGGAGGAGAAGGGGACGACAGAGGATGAGATGGCTGGATGGCATCACTGACTCGATGGACGCGAGTCTGAGTGAACTCCGGGAGTTGGTGATGGACAGGGAGGCCTGGCGTGCTGCGATTCATGGGGTCGCAAAGAGTCGGACACGACTGAGCGACTGAACTGAACTGAACATTACCTTTGATCTCATCTTATTTTCCAGTCCTTTTCTCCTCTTCCCCTCATTTCCCTATCTTAATCCTTTTTTGTTCACTGTACTTGAGACTTGTCTCAAATTCATTTTTGAAACAAGGTAAATGATTAGACAAAAATTTTTTTAACTTGATTAGTATTACAAAAGCTACAGTAATCAAGGCTGGCATGAGGATGAACACATAGATCCATGGAACAGAACTGAGAGTCCAAAAAAAAACCTTTACATTTACGATCATTGATTTTTTAAATTTAATTTTACTTGTAATTGGAGGAAAATTACTTTACAATATTGTGACGATTTCTGCCATACATCAACATAAATCAGCCATAGGTATACATCTGTATTCTTAATCACTGATTTTTGATAAAGATGCCAAGACCAGCCAGTGGGGACATAATAGGCTTTTCAAATAGTGCTTGAACAACTGTATATCCATATACAAAAGAAGGAAGTTGGACACCTATCTCATAAATTTATATATAAAAAAGTTTAAATTAAAATAAATCAAAGACCTAAATATATAAGCTAAAATTACAGAGCTCTTAGAAGCAAACAGGGAGTAAATCTTTTGTGACCTTAGGGTGAGATAATGGATTCTTAGACATGACACCAAAAGGAAGAGCAATAAAAGAATAAACACATTTAGCTTCATCAAAATTAAAACCTTTTTGTTTCAAAGGACACCATCAGGAAAGTGAGACAGTTCAAGGAATGAGAGAAAATATTTGCTAACCATCTATCTGAAAAGGGAATTTGTATCCAGAATACATAAAGAATCCTTAAAGCTCACCAAGAGGAAGACAACCTAAATTAAAAAGTGGGCAAAGGATCTGAATAGATATTTCTCTAAAGCAGACAGACAAATGGCCAGTGAGCACGTGAAATGATGCTCAGTGTCATTAGTCATCAGAGAAACGCAAACCAAAACCGCAGGGTGATGCCACTGCACACCCAGTAGAACAGCGAAAATAAAACAGACAACAACAAGCGCTGGAGAAACTGGAACCCTCGCACACTGCTGGTGGGATCTGTAACATGGCCCCACTTTGGCATAGAAGCCAGTTCCTCAAAGAGTTAAAGGTACAGTGATCAATGACCCAGTAAGTCTACACCTAGAGATATACCCAAGAGAAATCAAAATACAACCATACAAAAATTTGTACATCAATGTTCACAGCAGTAATATTCATAACAGCCAAAAAGGAGAAACCACCCAAATGTCTATCAACTGGCAGATGGACAAACAAAATGTGGATCTAGCCATGTCATCTAATATTATTTGACCATAAAGAGGAATGAAGTACTGATACGAGCCACGACATCAGCCTTGCCAACACTATGCTCAGTGAAAGAAGCCAGTCACAAAAGACCAATACTGTATGACTCCATTGTACGCAATGCCCCAAAGAGGCAAATCCATAGAGACAGAGAGTAGATCGGGTTTCCAGAGCAGGGGGGTGGAGGGCAGATGAGGAGGAGCTGCAGACGGGTGCGAAGGTTCTCTTAGGGGTAATAAACATATCCTGAAATTGGACAGTAGTGGGTATAGAGGGCATCCCAGGTGGTGCAGTGGTAACGAAGCTGCCTGCCAGTGCAGGGGATGCAAGAAGCATGGCTCAATCCCTGGTCAGGGAGATCCCCTAGAGTAGGAACCGGCAACTCGCTCCAATATCCGTGCCTGTAAAATCCCGTGGACAGAGGAGCCTGGTGGGCTATAGTCCATGGGGTTGCAGAGTTGGACGTGATTGAGCGCGCGCGCGCGCGCGCACAAACACACACACACACACACACACACACACACATAATGGTTACAGAGGTTGGTTCAATAAAGTCGAGAGTTGTATTAACAGTAACTCACTGATGTTGGTTTCTTAATCTTGACAAAAGTACTGTGATAACGTAAGCGGTCAACACCAGCAAAATCTGGGTGACAGGTACATGGGGACTCCCATGTTATCTCTGCAATTTTTCTCTAAGTCTACAATTATTCCAAAATGGAAAGTGTATTTCACAAAAAGGTGGCTCCTATAGAGTTAACTATTATGTAATTATTGAATGAGGCTACACGACTGCAGTGTACCTCCCCTACAGAAGGCAGCTAGCTGCTCTAGGGCAGACAGAGCTCACAGGTCTAGACCCCACAGACTCTCAATGCACGTCAGCCGGGGGGCTGTATGTAACAACAAATGCGGTCCTTTTCCCTCCTGCAAGAGCAGGGAAAGATCCCTGAAGCCTCACGACCATACCAGAAGGGAAACACTGTCACCCAGGAAGCCATCAGCCCGAGGTACTGTTAGTTTTCCACCTCTGTTTATATACACATGCACTTGTGTTTGGCCGAACCCACTGTCCACTTAAGCCAAACCCTCTGACACAGCCTGCAGTGGGCTGGGGTCCTGGGACACCTAGCCGAGCATTGCTGACCCACCCTCCTCGAGCAAAGGAGGTAACTCTTTTGATGTCCCATTGCATACATATTGCATATAACCTGATTAGGGCCCCCCAGACCTCTGCATGTTTACGAGTCTCCTCCCCTAACCGAATCGAAGTCCAAGGGCAGAGACAATCCTTTATTTATTCTTATTCCCCCAAGGTCTTACATATATCACCCAAGCAATGATCAAGTTCATTCATTAATGGGTAAACTAGGAGAGTTCAGGAAGCATAGGATAACATCATTCCTACAGGAAATCTGGTCTCGGAAGAGAAGGACTATAAAGCAGAAATCCTTCCTGGTCTTCTCTTTCTTGCATGGACATCACTAGTGGGTTGAGGTTTTGGTTTTGCAAGCACGGGGTGGGTATCTCAGTCCGACCAGCCTGGGAGCTGTGGCTGCTTGTTTTCTAGAGACATGGGTGGGTGGCAACTGGGCTGTGGGGGTTGGGGTAGGGGGGCAGGCTTCACATGCTCTGCCAGGCTGATGGCAGCGCTGCTTCCTGTGGGGCCGCTGACATCAAAGGCCAGCCGTGCGCAGGGGGCACNTGGTGAGTGTTTGTGGGTGGAATGGGGTCGAATGGAGAGAGCTACGAGTTTTGGAATCCCCATTCAGACCTACGGTGAACAGTGGGAGAAGGGGGATTTCCGGTGATCTGCTGTGTGTTTCTAATAGAAGAGGGGTCTCGAGCGCGGATGCGTGAGGATTATGACAGCGTGGAGCAGGATGGCGATGAACCCGGACCACAACGCTGTAAGTAAATGGAACCTGTAGGGATCTGTCTGTACAGAGTTAGGGACCAATGAAATAAAACCCAGTAGGAATGGAGTTAGAGGTCGCTTAACCAATCTCTGTGGAGTCTGCACACACTCTACTTCTGTGATCTTGCTTAAGTGTTTGTCGTGCTCAAACAACTTTCCTCCGTTTCCCTACCTACAGCTGTTGAAGGTTGGATTCTCTTTGTCACTGGAGTTCATGAGGAAGCCACGGAAGAAGACATCCATGATAAATTTGCAGAGTATGGAGAAATAAAAAATATCCACCTCAATCTGGACAGACGTACAGGATATCTAAAGGTATCCTGAGCCATACACCATTACTTCTCTTCATCCATAACCCTTTGACAGCATTGGTAGTTCTCCCACGTTGGCTGTGGTTGACCAAGAGTTAAAATAAAATGAGATTGGGAATTGATTGTTAGACATAGCAAAGAAGCAGAAACAGACAAGTTGTATGTATAATAGGGATGTGACGTGCATTTGTTGTTTAAGGTTGATAGATTTTCTAGTTGAGTAGAAAAGAGCTTGATGGAGTTTTGATGATGTGTCTTTTTCTTGTTCCAGGGGTATACTCTAGTTGAGTACGAAACATACAAGGAGGCCCAGGCTGCTATGGAGGGACTCAATGGCCAAGATTTGATGGGACAGCCAATCAGCGTGGACTGGTGTTTTGTTCGGGGTCCACCCAAGGGCAAGAGGAGGTAAAGAGCAGAGGGCAAAACATTATTTTAGTGGAAGGAATATGAGCAAAGCAGAATAAGGACATAGTATTATGTTCCTCTCATGGACCCTGCCCCTTTTCCTTCTTTCTAGAGGTGGTCGAAGACGCAGCAGGAGTCCAGACCGGAGACGTCGCTGACCCATCCTCTGTTGTTCAGGTGTTCTCTCCAGAGATTCCATTTGACCATGCAACCTTGGAGAAATACGGCTGGGGTGGAACTCACTGTGTTTATATTTAATCTCTTACCCTGTTTAGTGTTTCTTTTGAATTATGAATAAATGTACAATTTTTGTTTTCTAATTACTTTCCTTTTCTAATATTGCAAGCTCTGGAGTGCTATTTACAGTGAGGCAGTATGGGTCACTGTGAAGATATTTCTCCCAGGGACTGAAATCTGTGTGAGTTTCTACGTTAGATACAGTCTCCAGTGTCAGCTAGGATCAAGTAGAGACACTGCTCAGTATTTCTTTTTCTCTGAAGCTAAGAGAGCAAGGGTAGAAGTAAGATGTTCTCATGACAGTAAGGAATTATTCTGTTCCTATATATGCTGTCCTGAGCAAGTGGTATCATAGAAATGTCTCTTTTTTTCTCTTCTGCCTTTCTTGCTGCTACATTTGTTTGTACTTCCATCTGTCTAAGAGCTTGAATCTCATATTGGGGCACTCTTCCAGAACCTCCTTCCCTGGAGGAGTCTATACTATGTTCTTGATGCCCTCTTCGGCACCCAAAGGTGAANAAGCCATGGGCCTTTCAGGGAAGACATGGAGGCTGTTTGCAGGGAGGGGCGGGGCTTTGAGCAGGCAGTGAAGAGTGAGTAACTTTTGAATGTGCAGCTGCAGCAAATGTTTTTGAGAGCCTGGTATGTGCCAAGCTGTGGGCCAGGCACTTGGGATTCGGTAATGAACCGGACAGACACAGTTGCTACCCATGTAGAGCTCTTATAGTTGAGTGGGAGTTCACAGTCTAGCCCTGAAACATACCCAGAGATTTAATTACAGTGGGAGCCCAAGAATGTGTGTGTGGGACACACTACCCTGGTCTGGAACCCCTTCTGAGAGTCACAGAATCTGTGGCCTGAAGGAAGAGGGAGGCAAGGGGCGGGAGTCATTCCCGCACAGCCCCCAGGTAAGGAGCCTGTTTGAGACTAGAAAGGGATGAACCAAGCCAGGTACCATTACACGTGTTGGCAGCCACCCTGTGTGTGAAAGTGCATCTTAGGCGCTCAGTCATGTCTGACTTTTTGCGACCCCATGGATTGTAGCCTACTAGGCTTCTCTTTTCCCAAAATTCTCTAGGCAAGAGTACTGGAGTGGGTAGACATCCCCTTCTCCTGAGGATCTTCCTGACCCAGGGATGGAACCCAGGTTTCCTGGGTTGCAGGCGGATTCTTTACCGTCTGAGCTACCAGGGAAGCCTCCCTGCCCCCACCTTATGCAGGCTTCCTGCTACTGGGACACCTGTTGGGCTCTCTCCCAGGCAGAATCTGGGCAGTGGGTTAATGCATCAAGTTTAAGGACAGCTAAAGGAGCTCTGGTCATCTGCATGATAAGGAGTTGAGGAGGGAGAAGGCTGGAGTCTGGGGGGAGGGACAGGGTAATCACAACATCTGTGAAGGTTGCCAGTTGCAGAGACAATGAGAGTGGATTTGGGGGGGATGGAAACAATTCTTTTTTATTTTTTTTCCATCTCAGGTGTACATGAAAACAATTCTTGAAGTAGAACATACATGTAAGAAAGTCCTTTTTTCTTTCTTTAAATATTTATTTATTTATTTGGCTGTGCTGCGTCTTAGTTGTGGCATGTGGGATCTAGTTCCCAGACCAGGGATCAGACTCAGGCCCCCTGCTCTGGGAGTGCAGAGTCTTAGCCACTGGACCACCAAGGAGGTCCCTCTTCCTTTTTTTCTTTTTTAAACTGCATTTAAAAGTGTTCTCTCTTCTCTCCACACCCCTCCCTGCACTGTGCAGCACGTGGGATCTTAGTTCCCTGACCAGGGATGGAACGCATGCCCCCTGCAGTGGAAGCTCAGAGTCTTACAGTCAAGAAGGTCCCTAGAGTGCCCTCCCTCTTTGCCATATTCCGTAAGGACAGTAAAGATCTAAATTTCTTCCAAATGAAATTTCCTTAAGTCAACAGGTTGCAGCTGGGGCCACCTGGGGCCCAGTCATGGTGGAACCACAGACAGAAGGTGAGTGAAAGTGCATGCATGGGGGAAAATGGAAAGGCTGGGACTGAAGAGGTAGGTGGGGCTGGAGAGGTAGGTAGGGCTGATCTTACGAGGCAACAGGAAGACTTTGTCTCCATTCAAAGGGTCAGAGGGTGGGGGAGGGTCGAGCAAGGGTTCCAGGCAGAGCTGAGTCCACCGAATCTGTTGTGAGTTAGTGATCCAGAACAGGGAAGTGCAGGGTGGGTGGTACAGAGACCTGGCTTTATCCTAGACGCCAGAGAAAGCCAACCTCAGCTTTCAGCCGCAACCCTAACTACTGCTGAATCTGTAGAAAGCTAGTGCTCTGCTCTCTAGAAAAATATCAACTTAACACGGAGTTTTGTATCTACCTTCAGAGAGATGGAGGGAGGGCTGGTCACAAGCTCTGGAGCTGCAGCAATAAGTGAAGGTGCATCAGGGAGGGATAGGGGCCAGAGACTGCTCTTAGGAGGCTGGTCTGTGTGTTATCGGTCAGCCTCCATCACATGTCACAGCTGCCACCAGAGTAAGCTGAGTCAGCAAGCCTGAGAGAGTGGCAGCCAGGAGTGGGGTGCGGGTGCAGGGGAGGGCTTCTGCCACCTTGTGCTAAACCAGCTCCCACATTGCCCTCCTCTCATCAGCCCAGGAAGGCTCCTTCTCTCCCTCCTGCCACCCACTTTCCTACAAGATTGCCCCCGACCAACTTTAACCCATCTGCCGACAGTTCACTTGGCCTAACACCTCTTCCTATTTGCTTCTTGGGCTTCTAACTAGACCACCCGTTCAGGCTACAGTTGTCCTCTGTCAGTGGGGATGAGAACAGGGCATTCTCTGTGCCCTGTTCATTTATTTAGACTCATTCATTTTCCCTTACCCCTCAGAGGTCCTGCTTCCCTCCCCACTTCCCCCTCCCCATCCTCTGCCACGCATGTGGTCCTAACCTGCTGTCAGAAAGGTCTTTCCCTCTTTCTACCCGACCCTCTTCCACTTGCCCTGATGGATTCCTGTTCTCCCTGAAGGAGAAACCGTGTCTTATCACCATGCCTTTGATTTTTCCACCTGTCCCCTTACTTCCCTGGCTTAAGGGAACTTGGTTGTCCTGTAGTGACCCCCAGAACCTACCCTTGGCCTGGCCCCCCACTCCCAGGGTTGTCCTTCTCCCAGTGCTCCCTCATAGCTGAAATCCAGGTCATCCCTCTCTCCTTTGCGTCTTTTTATTTTTTGACCTGTATTGACTGATTTTTTTTTTTTTTTTTTTTTACTTATTTTTGGCTGGTTTTGTGTTGCTGCACCCTGGCTTTCTCTAGTTGTGGCAAGCAGAGGCTGCTCTCTAGTTGTGGTGCATGGCCTTCTCATTGCAGTGGCTTCTCTTGTGGAGGAGCATGGGCTCGAGAGCACACAGGCTTCAGTAGTTGCGGTTCCTGGGCTCCAGAGCACAGGCTCAGTAGTTGTGGCACATGGACTTAGTTGCTCTGAGGTATGTAGAATCTTCTTGGACCAGAGATCAAACCTGTATCCCCTGCATTGGCTGGTGGACTCTTCCTCTGAGCCCCCAGGAAAGTCCATTAGTTTTTAAAGTTAGAAAGTTAATGAATGCTTGTCATATAAAAGGCCCAAGAAAAATATATAGAAATATAGAGTTATGATAGAAATATAAAGCTGTGACACTTATTTCTACCTTGCCTCCTAGTCTCATGAGATACCTGGATGCAGCCCTCCCAGATTGGGACTTCTTGGTATTCCTGTGGTGATCCCACTGATGCTCCATCTATAAATCAGAATTCTTTACTGAAAGGAAGAGAAAGCAGCCCTACCTAGTTTAGACTGGAAAATAACTTATTGAAAATATTCTGTAGCGGGTTATGTTACCAGAAAGACCAGAGAACGAGCCAGGGACAATGTCCCAAAGGCCATGGCCGAGCTGATTCCGGTCCTGGTTCCACTGGGGTCTCAGCCTCTCTGCCCTCTGGAAACAGGATATAGTGATCACCCCGTCCCTAGGGCAGATGGCCCTGGGGTGCCAGCTTTGGTTACAAAGCCCAGTGTTGGGGCACCTGGCTGGCAGAATGCTTGCACCCCAGCAGTTAAGGAGGCCAGGAAAAGCCTCATCTGGCTTCTGGGATTGGAGGCAAGAAGTTACAACATGGAGGTGGCCCCCAAAGCAGGAAGTGCTCCACAGCCAGTGGGAATGGCAGATCTTCAGCCTTTGGGGGTCAGCATCTCAGCATCTCCTGCTCCATAGCCTACACCCTCCCACCTCTGAAACTTCTGACCACAGCCAGCTGACCTGTCCTCCATCAGGTCCTCAGAAACCACCCCCTCCTGCTCACAATGCTTCACACATGCTGGGGACCCCAGCCAACCTTGGCCACCCTCCCTGTCTGCTGACAACACCACCATGGCCCTCAGCACCACCTCCTCAGGAAGAGCCGATACTTACTGCACGTGTGCTGTGTCTCTGCCAGTCGCTCAGTCGTGTCCAACTCTTTCGACCCCATGGACTTGCAAGAAGCCCGCCAAGCAAGAATACTGGGGTGGGTCGCCAGTCCCTTCTCTAGGGGAGCTTCCCGACCAGGGGTTGAACCCGTTTCTTTTACATTGCAGGCAGATTCTTTACCACTGAGCCACCAGGGAAGCCCAATGTGTGTTTCACGTGCTTCATCTTATTCGGCAGAAGCGCCTCCACCACAAGGAATGCCCTGTTCTCATCCCCATTGACACAGAGGACAACTGTAGCCCAGCGCGTTGGAAGGTCTCCTGGGGTCTGTCCTCTATCACTGGGAGGGAGCTCTGGAGGGCGGGGTCTGTGTCACGTTTCTTCTTTGCTGGCGACCGCTGTGTTCCCAATGAGCTAAAGGCTGACTGTGATTCTAAAGATGTCCTAGGAGTTGCATCTTCTCAGAATGAGAAGCGTTTTTTAGAGCAGCATTTCTCAAACTTGAACGTTCGTAAGCATCATCTAGGATGCTTGTTTAAAATAATATAGATTCCCACTTCTCTCCTGGAACATCCGATTTTTAAGATCTCAGGGAAGGTCTGGGAACCTAAGACTTGAATAAGTCTTCCAGGGATTCTTGTGATCATGCAAATGGGGGGAACACTGCTCTCCAGAGCTGGTTTTTTTCTTAGGGTGGGTTTAGACTACGTTGCGTCTGAGGATGTTGGCCTCTTATCATTGGAGATCAGCAGCTGAGATCTGGAATATGCAGAGAATCACTGGGAGCTGTGAGAGTACCATAAAACTGACACTCAGATGCTGCCAGACAGTGGAGCACTGGAACCTTTAAAATGTGAGTTTCCAGCAATTCCATTTCCAGGAATTCATCCCAAAGGAATAGCTATAGTTATGTGCATAAGACAATGCTGTGCCAAAGATGGATAAAGAGACTGTCCAAATCTGCCTGTGCCATCAGCGTGAAGCATGGTGCTACAGGCCTGGCTGCAGTGACACAAAGCCATGAGACACCCTCTGTCCGTCCCCTGCTCCCTGATCTGCCAAGCCAGTGCCCCCATCCAGAAGGCTTGGATTCCATCCTACTTCCCTCACCCAGGCCCTGGCATTTGCCTATGCAAAACCCTGAACAGGAGAGGAGGTGGTGGAGGCCAGAGCTGTCTGGACTGGGAAGACCACTCAGTTTGGGGTTTGCATCAGGATAGTGTCTAGAGAATCCTGTTGAGTTTGACAGGAAGTCCCTTTGGGGTTGGGGGGGAGGTGCCCCCTGCCTGATGGTCCAAATATAGAACAAAGGTCAGCTGGGGAGGGGAGGTCAGGAGGAAACCCCTTTCCTGGACTCCAAGCCCGGATTCTTTCTTGATTTTCTTTTTAGTTTTTCCTACAACACCAAATGGGCACCTCTCAAACCACCCCAATGACTTTCCATAACTTCTTTTTTATTGAAGTATAGTTGATTTACAATNCTCCCTGATCTGCCAAGCCAGTGCCCCCATCCAGAAGGCTTGGATTCCATCCTACTTCCCTCACCCAGGCCCTGGCATTTGCCTATGCAAAACCCTGAACAGGAGAGGAGGTGGTGGAGGCCAGAGCTGTCTGGACTGGGAAGACCACTCAGTTTGGGGTTTGCATCAGGATAGTGTCTAGAGAATCCTGTTGAGTTTGACAGGAAGTCCCTTTGGGGTTGGGGGGGAGGTGCCCCCTGCCTGATGGTCCAAATATAGAACAAAGGTCAGCTGGGGAGGGGAGGTCAGGAGGAAACCCCTTTCCTGGACTCCAAGCCCGGATTCTTTCTTGATTTTCTTTTTAGTTTTTCCTACAACACCAAATGGGCACCTCTCAAACCACCCCAATGACTTTCCATAACTTCTTTTTTATTGAAGTATAGTTGATTTACAATATTGTGTTAGTTTCATATATACATATAATACATGTATACCTATATATGTATATATATATATATATATATATGCTATTTTTTGGATCCTTTTCCATGACAGTTTGTTACAAGATATTGAATATAACTCCCTATGCTATGCAGTAAATCCTTGTTGCTTATCTATCTTATATATGGTAGAATATATCTGTTAATCCCCTACTCCCAATTTATCCCTCCCTCCTCCTTTAGGGTTTCCCAGTGGCTCCGCGGTAAAGAATCCACCTGTCAAGCAGGAGATGCAGATTCAATTCCTGGGTCAGGAAGATGCCCTGAAGAAGGAAATGGCAACCCACTCCAGTATTCTTACTGGGAAGTCCCATAGACAGAGGAGCCTGGTGGGCTACAGTCCCCGGGGTCTCGAAGAGTCAGAAGCGACTGAGCATGCTCACTCCTTCCCCTTTCATAATCATGAGTCTGTTTTCTATGTTGGTGTGTCTGTTTCTGTTTGGTAAATAAGTTTACTTGTACTATTTTTTAAGTCTTTATATATTTATTAAATGTTTTTGTTTTTTGGCCACACCACGGCCTATAGGTTCTCAGTTCCCTGACCAGGGATTGAACCCAGGCCACAGCAGTGAAAGCCAGGAATCCTAACCTCCAGGGCAGGAGGGAATTCTCAATTTGTACTATATTTTAGGTTCCATATATAAGCAATATCACACGATATGTATCTTTTACTATCTGACTTATTTCATTTAGTATAATAATCTCTGGGTGCATCCCTGTTGCTATAAATGGCATTATTTCACCCTTTTCTTTCTTTCTTTATTTGGCTGTGTGGGGGTCTTAGTTGCAGCATGTGGGATATTAGTTCCCTGACCAGGGATCGAACCTGGGTCCTCTGCGTTGGGAGCACAGAATCTTAGCCCCTGGACCACCTGGGAAGTTCCGCATTTCATCCTTTCCTATTGCTGAGTGTCCTTTTGCTTGCAGGTCCCAAGAATTGTCTGTCTTCCTGTCTATTGTCTGTGGCCAGCTCCAGCCCTGGGCCCTCTCCCCAGTGCCCCTGCCTCCGGAGATGCAAGTACATGGCCTTCATCGTTCCTTTGAGCTAACAGCTAGGATGTCACCAAAATAAAAGCCACAGGAAAGTTACCGTGCCCTAGAAAGGTCTTACTTTGACGATCCTCATCTGTGTCCCCTCATTTCCTGTCTAAACAGAGCCTGACACAAGGCCTGGCCTGGCCTTTTCTTTTTTGCCTCAAAACTTCTCAGAAGTTAGAGCTCCAAAGTTCGCTCAGGTAACAGAGCACCGGGGCTTCCCAGGTGGGTCAGTGGCAAAGAATCCACCTGCCAATGTAGGAGATGTGGGTTTGATCCCTGGGTCAAGAAGATCCCCTGGAGAAGAAAATGGAAACCTACTCCAGTATTCTTGCCTGGGAAATCCCATGGACAGAGGAGCCTGGCGGGCTACAGTCCATGGGNCTTCCCAGGTGGGTCAGTGGCAAAGAATCCACCTGCCAATGTAGGAGATGTGGGTTTGATCCCTGGGTCAAGAAGATCCCCTGGAGAAGAAAATGGAAACCTACTCCAGTATTCTTGCCTGGGAAATCCCATGGACAGAGGAGCCTGGCGGGCTACAGTCCATGGGGTCACAAAAGAGTCAGATGTGACTTAGCAACTAAACAGCAGAGCGCTAGGATGTTATGGGCGTCTAAAGGAAACATGTGACTAGTGACGTTTCTAATTCTATCACAGGAAAGGAGGATCAACACCCAATCCTAGGGAGATACAGGATGCTCAGTGGCTAGTGCGTAGGCTCTGGCTTGTGCAAAGCTTGCATTGAATCCCACCTCCAATACTTACCAATTGTATGACCTTGGGAAGGTCACTTCATTTCTGAGTCTCAGTGCTCTGGACTGAATTGTGCCTCCCTCCAAATTCATAAGGCTTAACCCCACATGTGATTGTATTTGGAGACTGGGCCCTTAGGGAGGTAATTAAGGGGAAATGAGAAAATGTTTTTTTAAAGGGCAAATGAGATCATAACGGTGGGGCCCTGGTTCAATAGGGCTGGTGTCCTTATTAGAAGAAATCAGAAATTTCTCTCTAGGGACTCCCCTGATGGTCCAGTGGTTAGGACTTTGCCTTCCAATGCAAGGGGTGCAGGTTTGATCCCTGGTCGGGAAGCTAAGATCCCACATGCCTTGCCACCAAAAAACAAAACTTAAAACAGAAACCATATAGTCAAAGCTATGATTTTTCCTGTAGTCATGTACAGATGTGAGAGTTGGTCCATAAAAAAGGCTGAGGGCCAAAGAATTGATGCTTTCTAACTGTGGTGCTGGAGAAAACTCTTGTGAGTTCCTTGGACTGCAAGGAGATCAAAACCAGTCAATTCTAAAGGAAATCAACCCTGAATATTCACTGGAAGGACTGATACTGAGACTGAAGCTCTAATACTCTGGCCACTGGATGCAAAGAGCCAACTCACTGGAAAAGACCCTGATGCTGGAAAAGATTGAAGATAAAAGGAGAAGGGGGTAGTAAGGATGAGATGGTTACATAGTGTCAATGATGCAATGGACATGAATCTGACCAAACTCTGGGACATAGTGGAGAACAGAGGAGCCTGGTGTGCTACCTTCCACAAGGTTGCAAAGAGTTGGACATACTTAGTGACTGAACAACAACAAAATAGAAACAATACTGTAACATATCAATAAAGACTTTAAAAATGCTCCACATTAAAAAAAGAAAGAAAGAAAAGAAACCTCTCTCTCTGAAAAGAATTCTATCTCTGCCTGCATTCACAGAAGAAAGGCCATGTGAGGACACAGCAAGAAGCTGGCTGTCTGCAAGCCAGCAAGAGAGCTCTAGCCAGAAATCAACCCTGACGCCACCTTGACCTTGGTCTTCTAACCTCCAAGACAGTGAGGAAATAAACTTCTGTTGTTTAAATCACCCAGCCTGGGGTACTCTCTGATGGCAGCCTGAGCTGACTAATACCCTCATTTTCCTCATCGGCAAAGCAGGGAAACAATTAGGAACCACACCATGAGGCCATTGTGAGAATTCAGTGAGGAAATGTGTGTGTAATGCCTGCCTGTTCAGCTTGCCTGCAGCACCTTCAGTGCCTGGAATGATGCCTGGTATATAGTGGACGTTCAGTAACTACCTACCAAATGAATAACTACACCCACCAGGAAAGTAATCAGGGACTTCCCTGGCTGTTGGTGGTTGAGAATTTGCCTGCCAACGTACGGGACACAGGTTGAATCCCTGTTCTGGGAAGATCCCACATGCCACAGAGCAACTAAGCTGATCTGCCACAACTACTGAGCTCGAGCTCTAGAGCCCGAGCCCTGCAACAAGAGAAAGCACTGCAATGAGTAGCCCTCGATCCCCGAAACTAGAGAAAAGCACGTACAGCAAAGAAGACCCAGTGAAGCCAAAAGTAAATTAATAAATAAATCAAAAGAAAGCAGTAGAACTAAATACAACTACATATTTCTGAGCTTTTCAGTAACTTTCATCTCCTTGATAATCGATCACCAGTCACCAGCAAATGACAGCAGGCACAAAGGATTTAAGAAGACTGTCTGCAGGGATCGTTTCCTGTTTTTTGTTTTGTTTTGTTAATTTTTATTTATTTATATATTTTTGGCTGTGCTGAGTCTTCGTTACTGTGCAGGTTTTCTCTAGTTGAGGAGAGTTGAGGCTACTCTCTGGTTGCTGTGCACGGGCTTCTCATTGCAGTGGTTTCTCTTGTTGCAGAGCACGGGCTCAAGGGCACACGAGCTTCATTTTGTTGCAGCATGTGGGCTCAGTAGTTGGGGTTCCTGGATTCTAGACCACGGGCTCAACAGTTGTGGCTTAGTTGTTCTGCTGCATGTGGGATCTTCCCGGATCAGGGATGGAACCATTGTCTCCTGCACTGGCAGGTGGATTCTTTACCACTGAGCCACCAGGGAAAGCCTGTCTCCTGTTTTTAATTGGATCTAATGCCCTATCTTCTGTCAACTGGGAAAGGGTGTGGGCTGGCTGATCCTGAGTGGAGTCTGAAACGCTAGGAGGAGGGGGACATTGATCAGGAAACTGGGGGACCCTTGGTCCAGTGTTGTGGGCCAGGGCTTTGAAGAGGGAATTCTTCCTCCCATTTTCTTTTGGGGGGACAGGGCAGAGGGGCTAGAGATTCAGTTGTGGGAGGCATTGAAAGGGAGGCCAGGGAAAGCTAGGGCTGGGAGTGGCATGGGTGAAGTTGGCCTGGGGTTGGAGGCCACAGCAGGTCCTCCTTCCTGGTGCTTGCAAGATGCAAATGATAGGAACAATAGGGCCCCTGTTCCCAGGCTATTTGTGGTAGAACCTGGGCTCTGGGGAGGCAGAGCTCCTTCACCCTAGCCATGGTGAGACTTGGTTCTGGGGCAGCCCCTGATATACAGACCTGCCCACCGTGGGGCCCCAGGACTCCGGACACGGAGAGTCATCCTAGATGTACTGATCACCCCTTTACTCCCCTTCCTGACCCTTTTCAGGAGCAGTTCAGCAGGAGAAAGGCCAGGTGAGTCCTCGGGCTCCTCTCTTCTCCACCCTCCTCTCGTTTCCACCTCGCTGCAACTTTCCTGGGCACAGCCATCCTTAGAGTGGTGCTGATTCTGCCTGGTCCTTCCACGCCCAGAGAGATCATTCATGTACCTCCACTGCCCGGGGAACACAAGGGCTCCCCTGCTGCTGGCTTCCCTGGAGCACCAACTCCTCAAGCTGTGCACCCAGGGCCATGAGCTCTGCCCCTAGACCCTTCCTCCTGCTTCCCTGGTCCCAGGCTGCTGTCGCACAACTCAGGGGACAGTGCCATGCCTGTGACTGTCCCTGGGCTGTGCGATGTCTGGCTGACACAAACTCAGGGCCCCTTGGGCAGGGCTGACTACAGTCCAATTGCAGGTCGGGGCCACCGCTTCCACCTCCAAGATGTGCAAGTAAGTGATCACCTGCCCCCCACCACAGTGTGTAGTATGTGCGTGTGTGTGCACTCAGTTGTGTCTGACTCTTGGTGGTGACCCCATGGACTGTAGTCTGGGATGTGCAGGGGTCCCTTCAGCGTCTCCCCTGGGGGTTCTGGATACCTCCTGCCCATTATAGTTCAGCGCTTCTAAGTCACTGGGCCTAGCTCTTTCATCTGTCTGGTTCAGAATTAGAGCTGCATGGGGTGGAGGACTGGCAGGCTTCCCAGGTGGCGCTAGTGGTACACAACCTGCCTGCCAATGCTGGAGCCGTAAGAGCACGGGTTTCATTCCTGGGTCGGGAAGATCTCCTGGAGAAGAGCTCATGGCAGCCCACTCCAGTATTCTTGCCATGGACAGAAGAGCCTGGCGGGCTACAGTCCTTGGGGGTCACAGGAGTCAGACATAACTGAAGTGACTTAGTACGCACGCACACATGGGGTGGAGGCCTGGCATAGACGGAACAGGCCGTTAGGGCCCCTTATCTCCAAAATGCCTCACTGGTCCTCCTGCAGTGTTGGGAAAGCCCACCATGAATGGTTCCTTTGATCCTCCGGAAAAGTGCAGATAGTTTATTATATCTGGGAAAGAGAGCAAGTCTTTATGCTAGAGAGGGGCTGGGCGGGGAGGAGATGAGGCCAGTCTCACCAGTCTCCTGTTCAGACTCCCAAGCTTGGAGAAAAGATGAACCCTGCCCATCTGCTCTGTCTGTCCCAGGGACCTGGAGACAAAGGGTAAGTCCAGCAGCTGAGCCGGAGCTGGTGGGTGGGAGGAGGCAGCGGCTGCCGCCACTGCTCCTGTATCCTTCCTGTCCTTCCTGTGCTCAGCATCCCTTCCTGGAAGCCCCAGAGGAGGAAGAAGAGGAAGAAGATAAATATGAGCTGCCCCCCTGTGAGGCTCTACTCCGCCACCTCGCCCCTGCCCACCTTTCTGGCACTGAGGAAGGCTCTTTGTACTCAGGTGAGGGCTGGGAAGTTGAGGCAGAGAGGTGGGGATCAGGCAGAACGGGAGGGTCCCCACAAAGGACGAGACCCCAGGTTTTGCTTCGTCCCCTTCTGTCTGGCCTCGGGCAGCGAGGGGAGGTCTCAGCTGGCAGTCACTGAGGCCTCTAGGCTGGGCAGAGAGGGATGGAGGAAGGGAGGAGGGAAGAGGGAGGATGAGTGGGAAGGAGTGACGAGCCTGGAGGGGCTGTGTAACCACGGCAACAGCGGGGAAGCAGGAGGCCTGCCAGGGTCCCTGGCGCCTGGCGACCCCCCTCCGAGATCCCTGTACAACTTGGAGCAAGGGTAGGGATGCCAGGAGAATCCCAGTCGCTGCTGGCATCCCACCCCCACAGCTCCCAGCTCGGCCAGGTGGGGGCAGGGAAGCTAGCCGCCTCCAGTTGCCATGGCGACGGGGCAGTCGGGAAGCCAGAGAGCAAGGGAGGGGAGAGAGGGAGAGACAGAGAAGGGAATAGAGACGGGGTTGAGGGGGCCAGAGGAAAACAGGAACCTACGTGGGAGGAACCCACATAGTCACAATGTTGGAGTGTTTTCCAGATCGCTCTGCTCCCCTGGGCCCTCCCACATCACCACTGCCACCGCCACAGCCCCAGCCGGAGATGGTACACAGCCTCCCGGCCCGCCCCACCCCAGCGTACCATTTTCCAG
This sequence comes from Neotragus moschatus, assembly GCA_006410615.1. Lineage (NCBI taxonomy): Eukaryota > Metazoa > Chordata > Mammalia > Artiodactyla > Bovidae > Neotragus > Neotragus moschatus. The sequence continues at coordinate 1,681,115 of SJYA01001691.1, read as the reverse complement.
TGAGTAAATCTAAGAGGCATCCCATATGCAAGATTCCCCCACATCTGCACTCAAGAGGCCCTTGAAAAATTAGCTGCGTCGGAAGCCAGAGCCCTGTTAAGAGAGGCTCCTCCCACCTGCCCGGTCTGGTCCTTGCACCCTCCCCATCAGCATCACCTAAGACTCAGCCTTCTAACCTGGGCCAGGAGTGGGGAGTGGGGGTGGGTGGGTGCGTTGAAGCTCCGCTACCTCTGGAAGCTGAGCGCTCCTCGGGACCCTCCCTGTCTGTGGAGTGAAGAAAGCCCGCGCTCAGCTGCCAGTCACCGCCAGCTGCCATCCCTCCACGATCCCGGGGGTGGGCTTTGAGAGCTGCCACTTTCATCCTATATTGTATGGGAATAAAAAGAAAAAGAGGTTCACAACAAAGAAAGAGCCGCAGAACAGAGGCAAAGAGGAGAGCCGCCTCCTTTGCACATTGACGCTTGTGTTGTAGTTTTTTGGGGCAGGGGCTTTCCTGGTAGCTCCATCGGTAAAGAATCTGCCTGTCAGTGCAGGAGACCTGGGTTCAGTTCCTGGGTTAGGAAGATCCCCTGGAGGAGGGCATGGCAACCCACTCCAGGATTCTTGCCTGGAGAATTCCATGGACAGANAGTTTTTTGGGGCAGGGGCTTTCCTGGTAGCTCCATCGGTAAAGAATCTGCCTGTCAGTGCAGGAGACCTGGGTTCAGTTCCTGGGTTAGGAAGATCCCCTGGAGGAGGGCATGGCAACCCACTCCAGGATTCTTGCCTGGAGAATTCCATGGACAGAGGAGCCTGGTGGGCCAGTCCATGGGATCACAAGAGTCAGGTTTTTTATTTTTTAAGCTGCACAGATATACACAGTCCTTCTGCATCCCACCCTGCTAGTCTTGCCCTCCTCATGCTACTTCCCCCTGACCCTCGTTCTCCCTCCTGCCACTGCATTGTGCCCACAGCCCAAGGCAGCGCTGAGCCCACTGGAGGCCCTGAAGCAGAGCTGGCCCTTTGGAAGGCGAGGTAATAGAGATGTCCAGTCTCGTTCCAAGGCCCACCCATTCCCTGCCCTGAGAAGGGGAATCGTGGCTCCCATGAGGTCAGGGGGAGAGTGGAGTTGGCCTCACACTGGTCTCATGCTTTGCCCAGTTGCTGCATCCCCCCAGTTGCTCCTCATTTTTACCTGCTGATCCCCCTAGGGCAGGCAGTTTGGGAGGAGGCTGAAGCCCTCACTCACAGTCCCTGATTCCTCGGCCCCTTGGGCACCTGCTGAGGGGCACCCTGGGGTATGAAGTAAGGCGATTAGGGGTGAGGAGGGCTTTCTCCTGGGACTTCAAAGCTGGCTCTGAGGATCCCCTCAGAGAAGCTCCAAGGAAGCTCCGCTCTTCCAGCCAAAGTTTCACTGAATTCCTTTCTCCTTGCTGCTCCTGACTGGTGGGTCTCTCCTTTTCCTACCAGAGCTGGGTGAACCGGCCCGAGCGGTGAGTGTCCCCTCACTCTAGGATTGGCTAGGAAGTTGTTGTTGGTGGTGGAGTGGGGTGGGAGGGCCAGGAAATATCCCTAAAACCAGGAGAAGAGGCCTGGAGCAGGACCCTTCCCCCTCGGCCAGAGGCTCTGGCAGGGCGCCAGCCAGTGTCCCAGGGAGTTGCCTGCCCAGAGCTCCTCCTGGACTCTCAGGCTCTCTGAGCCCAGGATGGGAAGGAGGTGCTCATGGGTGCCCTCTTCCGGGCAAAGGAGCACTTTTAGTCATTCCGGTTCCACCTAGGATGGGGGAGGGGTTGAGGTACCAATAGCTCCCTCAAGTGATGGCTTTGTCCTCCTTCCCACTCACTGCTCAAGCCCTGGGTACCGCACTCCCTCTCTATCTTAGGTGGCAGGCCCTGCGAATGAGCCCGATGAGGACATATATGTGAAGTGTGAGCCCAGTCCAGGTGAACCCCTCCCTCCACCCCACCCTGCCCTGCCCTGCCCTGAGGCCCTCAGCTGCCCACCAGCAGCACAGCACAGTCTTCTGGCTCCACTGTCTGCCCCATCCTCTCTCAGTACCCCACCAACACATATCTGCCTTCAGACACACACTCACAGATGCCTCTGGTCTAGAGTGGCCCACACTGCCTGCCACAGAGGGGACCCCCTTAGAGCAGGGGCTGTGGGGGCTTCCCAAGCTGTTGTGGCCAGGATAGCGCTCTGCCTGGTTGGACAGACTCCCCAAAGTTCAAGCTGCAGAGAAACAGAGAAGACTCTGCAGCTGCCCCCCAGCCCCGCCCCAGGCTCCTGGAGCTCCCTGCTTGATGCTCAGCCCTGCTGTTTTAGTCCCAGCCTTTACTCAGACTCTGAGTTCCCCAGTCCTGACGGCCCCAGTCCCTCTACCAAGGATATCCGTGGGGCCCAGGTGAGTGCCCCAAGTTTGTGTGTGTGTGTGTTGGGGGGGCGGAATAGCCAACCCAGGCTTCCCCAGCCTTGACCCAGAGATCTCTGGGGTCACTGAACCTTTTCTTTTGAAGGAGGTAAAGGCCCTGAGCCCTTGTTTCCCAATTTGCTCCCCACAGGCCCATTATGACCCCCCAAGAAGCTCAGAATGTAAGAGGCTGGGGTTGGGGTGGAGCTGGGGGGCAGGGTTGCGGAAGTGAGCTGGGAGTGAGGGGGAGAGGGAAGCTCAGAGTGAGACTTCTGGCCCAAAGGAGCAGGCCTGACTCAACATCCTGTGTCCTAGGGAGCATCAAAGGCCACCTCTGAAGGTGAGTATGGGCATTACCAGCATGGACCCAGGCACGCATGTGGGGCCCTCCCTAGCCACAGCCCTGCAGGCCACAGATTGTCTCCCAGCATCCCTGCACCCTGCTTGGTTGAGGGGGTCCTGCAGCTCTGACTCCAGCTGACAGCAGGTCTGAGAGGACCCCCCTGGGCATTTTCCAGGGTCTGCACCAAATCAGGAAGCTTCCAGCCCGTACCTTAACATCACTCCTCAGTTGGAGGTCACACGTAGCCTAGCCAGTGGGTCCTACTGGGACCCCTAGGAGGGGAGGGACGAAGCACTGGGTGTCCCACTTTGACCTTCAAGCCTTTGCACACCTCCTGGCACCTCCCCCACCCTCACAGCTGGGTCCAAAGCCTCCCAGGTCTAATCCCTGGCCAGCCCCAGGGCTATAATCTGCTTCTTCCGGCAGAAAGGAGAACCTCTCTTTCTTCTGTAGCCGCCACCCAGAACACCTCAGGTGCCCAGGTGAGGAGGGGCTGCGAGTGAGGTGGGGGGCAGAGGGGAGGCCTTCAGGAGCAAAGCCCAGGTCCACACCCAGGAGCCCTTTTGGGCTGGATGTGTGTGCGTGGCTCTAGACAGGACACGTTTTGTTGAGCTTGCGTGGACTCAGCCTGGGGAAGAACAACCGGAACACAAATAACTGCACGCAGCCGGGGTGTTCTCTGCTCCCCATTCCCGATCTGGTGCCCTGGCATATCACTGATCTGCTGGCTGTGTGTACAGGAAGGCAATCTGCTGGGTCAGCCTTGGTACTCAGGGAACTGTGACCGCCACGCTGCTGAGAGCGCCCTGCTCCGATGCCAGAAGGTGGGCCACCCACTGCAGACCCCCAGGTCCTTCTCAGAAACCCCTTCTGCCCAGGGGCTGTGGCTGGCAGGTGGGAGCAGCTGGGCAGGGGTTGGAGTCGGGGCTGCCGCTGGAAATGTGAGGCTGATGGATGGGCGCTCCTCCCCAGGATGGAGCCTACACCGTGCGCCCCAGCTCAGGCCCTCACGGCACCCAGCCCTTCACTCTGGCAGTACTTCTCCATGGCCGAGTCTTCAACATTCCCATCAGGCGGCTGGCTGACGGGCGCCACTATGCCCTGGGCCGTGAGGGCAGGAACCATGAGGAGGTGGGTGCTGAAGTGGTGAAGCTCAGCAGAGCAGCCCCTGGCCCCAGCTGGGAGCATTTCCCTGGGGAAAACTCCACATTTTGTCTTTTTCTGGCGTGGGAGAGCAATCAGTTCAGTTTAGTCGCTCAGTTGTGTCTGACTCTTTGCGACCCCATGGACTGCAGCATGCTAGGCTTTCCTGTCCATCACCAACGCCCTGAGCTGCTCAAACTCATGTCCATCGAGTTGGAGATGCCATCCAACCATCTCATCCTCTCCAAGGGTGATCGATATCCTTGGCCACAAGTCTGAATTCTTTCCCAAAAGCCTGCACTTTGAGAAGAGGTCCCCTCTACTCTGGAGGAGATGTCCCCTCCTGCAAGGCCCAGTGGGGGCATTTGAACCTGTATGAGCCCAGCTGGGAGAAGGGCAAGGCCCAGGTAGTCCAGATTTTTGTCTGTACCAAGAACTCAGCTTTGCACCCAACATTTGCTAGGCTGCAAACCAGAGACAGTCACTCCTCAGGTCCCCACACCGGAGGTCCCGGGCAGGGGCCCCAGAGTTGTCTGGGGGAAGTGCACACTGGTGTCATCACAGGGAAGGCCTGGAATGGGGCAGCAGGATACAGTGGAGCGTCATAGGGCAAACAGGAAGGAAAATATGTAGAAAAATGTCCAAAAGCGCCCTTTCCAGAGCCCCTAGCTCCCTCAGGAAGCTTCTCCTGGCACAGGGCTCAAGGGCCCCACTGATGCCCTCCCCTCCCTGTCCAGCTCTTCTCCTCCGTGGCCGCCATGGTCCAGCACTACACGCAGCACCCCCTCCCGCTCCTGGACAGACAGAGCGGCAGCCGGCAGCTCACCTGCCTGCTCTTCCCCACCAAGCCCTGATGCCACAGCACATGTGCGGCTTCACCTCTGGCCCCATAGTTTGCCCCTTGAGCTGTCTCCCTCTCCTCTTCCAGTTTTCTACCCCCCAGATCCTCCCATCTTTTGTCCCAGTCCCTCAAGGCCCCTGGGAAGGATGGCCCAGAGACAGAAAGTGCCCCCAAGTCCCTACTCCATTCTCACCCAAAGCCTGGCACTGCTACTCCCTGCTCCCCCTCCACTGGGAAGCAGGAGACAGGCAGGGCCCCCATTCCTGGCCTCCCAAGCTCCTCTGAATGAAGCCCTTCTGGGGGAAGCTGAACCTCACAGGGGAGAGTCTGGGCAGTCCTGCTTGAACACAAGAAGAATCCACTTGCATTTTGTAGGAGGTTTAACGAGGAGCCGGCCTCTGGGAGAGACTTGGTGGCCCTGTACATAGTTTTGCTTTCAATAAATATTTGTTGAATGAATTCTTGAATTCTGTTGAGCGAAGCAGAGACAGCCTCCTCCGTGAGGCACCGAGGTTCTCAAGTGTCCCAGGGCACAGCCTGGGCCTGGGAGTGCTAGAGCGGCGGTGGCCAGCCCAGGACAGAAGGGCCGGACCATTTTCTGCCCCTTGGCTGGGGTTTTAGCCCTTAGATGGTCTGTGGCTGGCCGTCCTGGGTGGGCTGAGTTTTGCTTCTGTTTGCGGGAGGCAGGGTAGGGGCGAGAGAAAGGCTCGGTGCTGCTCGGCCACTCCATGAAATGACAAGAACAGAGCTCAGTACCTGTCCACTACTCATTTACCGCCTAGCGTTCCATCCGGGAGGGATGCGCCCGATTTTGAGCGCTGGGTGTTGTCTGGGGTGGGGCAGACCCCAGGAAACATCTGGGTATGGACCGCGCCAGGCCGCCATGGAAGGATCCACGCGTTGTTCAGAGAAGACAAGAGGCCATCGGAGCTGAGCTGCTCACAGCCACGCCCCCGGGAGGGAGGCTCCCGGGATGCGGGCTCCGAGATAAGCCGGCGGCCCGCGGGCGGGCGGGTGAGCGGAGAAGGGCGGCCCCGCGCGGGCTGGGCCGAGGGGCGGGCAAGTCTCTGGGCCCTGGCGCTGCGCCCGGAACACCCCGTGCCGGAAGCGCATGTGACCGTGACTCCGCAGAAGCCGGGAAACAAAAGGCGGCTCAGCGGTCTCCAGCGGCGCTCGGGCTGGCACGGAGGGCTCGGACCCCTGCTTCTAGCCGTAGCCCGAGCTCTGCTCCCACCGACCCTAAGCACCCGGGGCGGGGGGGCGGGGAGCCCCCTGATCCCCGCTTTCCCGCCCGCCCCCGCCCTCCACCCCAAGGCTGGGGCTCCAGGGCCGGAGCCAGGGGGAGGTGGTGAAGGAGGGCACGCGGGTGAAATGCAAACACGAGGCTGGGTGGGCGCTACGGGGGTCCAGGCTAGGCGTCCAGGAAAGCGTTGTTGCCTTCACCACAGCTGGCTCTGGCAAATTTCCCCTCCCAATCGTAATTGCTGTAACAGAGGTGAAAATAATCCTCCCTACCAGTTACCCCATGGTTGGGAGGTTTGAGTGAGGTGGACCATGTAGCAGATGAGGACCGTGCAGGGCCTAATGGGCTGCACTCTGACCCTTCTTTGCCCTAAAAAACACGCGTGTGAATTTGGGTCAGTGAACTGCCACTTTCAGGGTTCACTACAGCACGGATGTAATTTCTGCCCAGGGCACCAGGAGGAGGAGCAGGATGGGCAGAGGGCGCAGGCCGAGGTGCGGGTGGATGCTGCTGCGCATCCATGTGGGGCGGGGACTAGCAGCTGGGCTCTAGTAGACCAGGGGGATAAGAGTGAAACCTTTTACCACAGATTGGGACTTGAACTCACGTGGCTGGGACTGAAACCCAGTCAAAACCTTGCCTGGGACTTGAACCCATATAGCTGGGACTCTAACCCAGCCAAAACCCACAGTGGTTTTAGGACCTAATGAAGCTCCGGTCCTTCATGTCGCATAGCAGAAAGAATTCAGTGAGAAACAAAGCGATAGGTGAGAAATGAGTTTATTCAGCTGCAGAGAGAGGCACACTCCACAGGGTGTAGGCCATGGCAAAGGGGGAGTGCAGCAGCCAAATGGGGCGTGGTTAGTTTTTATAAGCTGGGTTATTTCATATGTTAATGAGTGGGAGGATTATTCCAACTGTTTTTGGGAAGGGGCAGAAATTTCCAGGATTTGGGCCACCACCCACTCCTTAGTCTTGACAGTGCCTTGGAACTGTCCTGGCACTTCTGGGTGTGTCATTTACTTCACTTGCTGATTGAGGATTGAGGTCTAGTCTTGTCTGCCCTCTCGGTCCCATCAGTTTATGTTGTGTCTCTCAAAAGTAGGGTGCCTTGCCCCTTTCCCTCCTGTTACAGTAGGATCCCCAAGTGAGCCTCCCTCTGCTCTGGCTCCCTCCAGACTATGGATGGGAGTGGCCACTCCCTACCCTTTACCCAGGCTGACTCAGGCTGGAACTCAGGGCTGGAGAGGGTGGGGACCCACCTTAGGGTGGGCCTCTGGATACTAACGGAATCTATTAGCCTGCAGTGGCCCCACCCTTCCCTCACCCTTCTCCCTGTACCAAACCAAGGAGTCACTGATGAGGGCAATAGAGTCACAGACTCAGTGTCTGATGCATGTTCCTGAGTTGTTTTACAGATATTATAACTGCCAATGAAGAAGGAATTCATAGGGCCTGGACCCCGTCTTAGGCCTGTTCATGCTGATCATGCTCGGCCACCTCTCCAATCGACTCTGAGCTCTGTGTTTAGTGCCTGTGGAAACAACAGAAGTATAAGACCCCCTCCAGACAAGGGAACCTTGAAGATCATATCTAGGTTACTCATTGCCTAAGAGAAAACATACACTAATCACCCCTTCCTCCAGACAGGCCATACATTTTTCTGTATCTATGAGAGTGTAATCTCTGGTTTATTGATTATTGGCTAATTGTTTGTTGAGCACATGAGCACACAGCACGTGAATGATGGGGCTATTGGGATTGTATTTTCCTTGGTTTATGTAAGTCTCAAGGAATTTGGAGTGGTGGGTTCAGACACATACACATGGGGTATAAAAGATTTTCACAAATGCTGGTCGGGGTCCTTGGCAAGAGGAGACTCTGCCTTGGGCCCACCGGTGTAATAAACTGCACTCCACTATCTGCATTGTCCTTCTGAGTGAGTTTGTTTCCCGGAACGCGTGGCTACAACACCAACGGAGGGAAAAAACCCTAACTGCATAGTGACCAGACTGTAGCTATGACATAAGCTGCTCCATCTTGAGCAGTACTGAATCCATGGCTAGCACAGTTCTAAGAACTGGCCTCAATTGAGAACGGATTAACATACATGTCTCAAAATAACCTATATCTTTGTGGGCATCAAACTGACTGTAGTTTACTCTGCCCATATATGTCAGCAGGCAACTAAAATTGTCAACAAAGACAGGCTACAGACCCATGTTAACATTTTCCACTCTGAGAATAAATACTGTGCCCATTGCTAGTATAAAGAAGTTACAGAAGATGGATCTTTGCCCCCTAGCCCCACAGATATGAAATGATATTTGGCAGTGGGGAATTGAAAGCAGCTCTTTAACCCCTTTCCTGTTGGCCCATTTCTGTTCCTAACTTTAACAGAACCCAATTATAAGAATGAGATCACTAAGCAATTGAAACTTACTCCTTAGCTCTCCTGAAGGCACTCCATACTTGCCAAGTCGCTTCAGTCGTGTCCTGCCAGGCTTCTCTGTCCATGGGATTTCCCAGGCAAGAATATTGGAGTGAGTTGCCATTTCCTCCTCCAGGCACCAAACCTGTGTCTCTTAAATCTACTGCATTGGCAGGTGAGTTCTCTACCACCAGCACTACCTGGGAAGCCCAAGCCTTGTCTAAACAGTTGACTCTTTTCCTGAATGAAAAGAAGTAAGAATGAAAAATTAAGCAGTTAAAAAATGAGTAGTTCTATGGGGACCTCCATGGCGGTCCAGTGGTTAAGATTCCTCGATCGCAATGCAGGGGGTGAGAATTCCATCCCTGGTCAGGGAACTACATCCTGCACGCTGCAACTAAAACCCATTGCAGCCAAATAAATTAAAAAACAAAATGAGTAGCTGTCTACCCCTGATAACCCACTTAGTAATCCTGCAGGCAGATCATGCAGGCAAGATAGCATCTGAAGACAAAGTCAGCCAGTTGGTACACAATGGAGAATGATGAAGAACCCAACCTCCTGTCTAGATGATTCACTGAGATTCTTCCCACCAATTTTTCCCTTTAAAATCTGGTATGGCTGAGCAGAATCTTCACAGCTGGTGTCAGTACACAAGTCCACCTTCTCTCCAGATTGCTGGCTTCTCTGATTAAAGCATCTTTCCTTTCACTGACACTTGCCTCTCAAATTATTGGCTTCTGAGTGGTGAGCAGCTGAACCTGAGTTCAGCAACACAGACAGACTCTTGCATCCCTCACCAGATATGCAGGTTTGACTTCTCAGGAGGAGTCCTCCACCCTAGTGCCTGTTTTTTTTTTTTTTAATGTTATTGTTGTTGTTGTTGTTTTTCACCAAGTCTTGAATTTACCTAGCTCTGAAGCCACATGGCCAGTGGGAGGAGAGTAGAGGCCACAGAAAAGAGCTCAGCAGTTAGTGGCTCAAGAGAGACTCTGCTTGGTCCCAGCTGAGGGAACTAGTCTCACTCCTTCCCTCCCTGGGGAAAAAGAGGAGGGGGCAGTCCAGGCAGTGGGGACAATCTGTGACAAAAGATCCAGAGGGCTGAAAAGAACACGATCTGGAGAGCAACTCAGCCTCACTGGTGCCTCCTCAGATTGCAGGTCTGTGCTTAAATGTCCCCTTCTCCAGGAAGCCTTCCTGGCTGCCCCAGCCTGGGCTTGGGCATCTAATACATTGCAAGCAAGTGCCTTTTCACTCCCAGGAAAGGACCAACTGCCACAACTGCCCACTATTGTGTATCCAGGACCTGAGATACAGTAGGTGCCAAATATTTCTTGAAAGAGTCACTGAATAAGTCAAGTCTACTCTGGATCTCTCTGAAGCTCATAATGTTCTTGTCAGGGCTTCCTTTGTTAAGAGGAAAATCTAACCTAGTGTTTTCCAATAGAACATTCTGTGATGATACGAGCATTCTATAGATGCATTGTCCACTACAGAAGCCATTAGCCACAATAGCACTTGAAATGTGACAGTGACTGAGGAGCTGAATTTTTAACAATAATGTAATTAACTTTTTTTCAAGTTTTTTTTTTGGGGGGGGGAGGCGGCTATGCCATGTGGCTTGTGAGATCTTAGTTCCCCAACCAGAAGTGAACCATGGCACTGACAGCACAGAATCCTAACCACTGGACTGCCAGGGAATTCCCTATAATGCAATTAATTTTTAATTAATTTAAATTCAGATAGCCACATATAGTTCACGGCTATCCAAATGTTCTATGTCTCTTAACTTCCCGAGTGTGAGGGGCAGTGGTGAGAGAGAAATCTGGAGAAGGCGGTGGCAGCTGGTCCTCCGTAACGAGTGTGAGCAAAGGGGAGCCACTGAGGCTCTGAGCTGGAGGATGGGGGTGCTGGAGGGATGGGATTTTGGGAGGATCACTTCAGCTGTGAAGTGCTGAGTGGGTCTGAGGGCAGCACAGATGCACGGAGAACAGTTTGGGGCTGCACATATTTCTGTGACCCAGATGATAGATGACACCCCTTGTTTTTTACCATGCTAGTCACCCTCCAAACACACCCTTTCTACTTCCCCTCATCCAGTGAACTAGACTCTAGAAAATTCTAAGCACGGTCACCAACTGGGGGATCAAGTCTTGAAGAAATGCCATTTGGTGAAGAAGCTTGTGGACTACCCAGAGCGCTTTGCTGTCTTTAGTGGCCTGGAAGGGCCAATAGGGCACAGGGTATGGCATGCAGGCTTGCAGCTGGGGAGGGCCTGAAAGTGTGGCTGCTCTCAAACAAGACCACACTGTGGGGCTCAGAATGTGTTCTGTGCAGCCTGCCAGCATGCTTTTTCACTTTGGTTTCTAAAGAGGCACTCTGGGAATTCCCTGGTGGTCCAGTGGCTAGGAGATGCTGCTTTCACTACTGAGGACCTGGGTTCAGTCCCTGGGGAACTAAGATCCCTCAAGACACGCAGCATAGTCATAAATAAATAAATAAAAATGCAGTCTGATCCCTGGGAAAAAACACGGGATTTGGGGGCTAAAGGACCTAACTTTGAATCAGACTCAGTTGCTTTATGTCTGTGTGACCTTAGCCTTGGTCTCTTTACTTTTAAAACGGGGCAATTTATACCTACTTTTAGAGTTGTTGTGAGAGTAAGAAATTATATCAATCTATCTAATATATACTTAGCCTAACACACCCTGACGTGTACTAGAGTCGAATGACTGGTACCTAATAACAGTCCCAACAGTGAATATGGGCTTCCCTGGTGGCTCAGATGGTAAAGAATCTGCTTGCAATGCAGGAGATCCAAGTTCGATCCCTGGGTTTAGAAGATCTTCTGGAGAAGGGAATGGCAACCTACTCCAGTATTCTTGCCTGGAGAATTCCATGGGCAGAAGAGCCTGGCGGGCTAATATCCATAGTCACAAAAAGTTGGACACTGAGCAGCTAACAGTTTCACTTCACTTTCAGCTGTGAATATAGGTCAAGCCTGGTTGCATTCCTGACTGCATGCTACATTTTCAGGGGCTCCCCGACTTGTTTCCTCAACACACACACATACATACACATGTGACCTTTGGGCATCATTAATATTATAATTATTGTTCTCTCTGCCCACCTGGGTTTCCTATCCTNACTTCACTTTCAGCTGTGAATATAGGTCAAGCCTGGTTGCATTCCTGACTGCATGCTACATTTTCAGGGGCTCCCCGACTTGTTTCCTCAACACACACACATACATACACATGTGACCTTTGGGCATCATTAATATTATAATTATTGTTCTCTCTGCCCACCTGGGTTTCCTATCCTCCTCCTCTTGGTAATACTGGCTACCCACTCCAGTATTCTTGTCTGGAGAATTCCATGGATAGAAGCCATATAGTCCATGGGGTCACAAAGAGTTAGACACAACTGAGCAACTAACACTTCCATGTGAATATTGAGCTCATAAAAAAACAAAAAAAAAACCCTTCTTATTTATCATTTTGTTTTGGCTGCACAGCTGGCAGGGTCTTAATTCCCTGACCAGGGATTGAACCTGGGCCCCCTGCAGTGAAAGCATGGAGTCCTAACCACTGGACATCCAGGGAATTCCTGCTGAAATCATTTTGGAAGTGTTTCTAAGTTCTCCCAGATGTTTCCTTTCTCTACTGTGCAAATCTAGTGGAGGAGAGAGAGGGGCGTTGGGAGCAGATGGATTTCTGGAAAGTCTGGTTTTCAGACACCCATGGACCATGATGAGGATGTCATAGTGGGTGACAAAAAAGGAGAAAAACACCACCTGAGAAGTGAGTTCTTCCTGAAACAAAATTATTGCATTCAATTGTTGTCTTTGTTCAGTGGCTAAGTCATATCCGACTCTTTGTGACCCCAAGGATTGCAGTCTGCCAGCCCCCTCTGTCCTCCACTATCTCCCAGAGATTGCTCAATTCATGGCTGTTGATTGAGTTGGTGATGCAGTCTAACCATTTCATCCTCTGCTGCCCACTTCTACTTTGCCTTTAATCTTTCCCAGCATCAGGGTCTTTTCCAATGAGTTGGCTCATCAAGTCACGTGGCCAAAGTATTGGAGCTTCAGCTTCAGCATCAATAATCAGGGTTAATTTCCTTTAGGACTGACTGATTTGATCTCTTTGCTGTCCAGGGACTCTCAAGAGTCTTCTCCAGCACCACAGTTCCAAAGCATCAATTCTTTGGCGCTCAGCCTTCTTTATGGTCCAACTCTCACATCTGTATTTGACTACTGGAAAAACCATAGCCTTGACTAGATGAACCTTTGCTGACAAAGTGATGTCTCTGCTTTTTAATACGCTATCTAGGTTGGCCATCGCTTTCCTTCTAAGGAGCAAATGTCTTTTAATTTCATGACTGCAGTCACCATCTGCAGTGATTTTAAAGCCCAAGAGAATAAAGTCTATCACTGTTTCCATTGTTTCCCCATCTATTTGCCATGAAGTGATGGGACCAGTTGCCATGATCTTAGTTTTTTGAATGCTGAGTTTTAAGCCAGTTTTTTCACTCTCCTCTTTCACTTTCATCAAGAGGCTCTTTAGTTCCTCTTCACTTTCTGCCATAAGGGTGGTGTTATCTGCATATCTGAGGTTATTGATATTTCTCCCGGCAATCTTGATTCCAGCTTGTGCTTCATCCAGCCTGGAATTTTGCATGATGTACTCTGTATATAAGCAGGGTGACACTACACAGCCTTGACGTACTCCTTTCCCAATTTGGAACCAGTCTGTTGTTCCATGTCTGGTTCTAACTGTTGTTTTGTGACCCGCATACAGATTTCTCAGGAGGCAGGTAAGGTAGTCTGGTATCCCTGTCTCTTTAAGAATATAGTTCATTGTATCCACATATTCAATGAAGCAGAACAATTTAATGGACCACCTTTTAAGAAAAATCCAATTTCTCTTTCTTTTTTAGGTATTAAATTATACTTTCTTTCCAGTCACTTGATTTTTGGAGTAGGAAATGACAACCCACTCCAATATCCTTGCCTGGAAAATTCCATGGACAGAAGAGCCTGATGGGCTACAATCCATGGGGTTGCAGAGAGTCAGACATGACTGAATGATTAACATATTATATATTATTATCTTTAAAATGGGGTGGGAGGAGCAGGGAGGTTGGCCTAGATAACTCCCAAGGGCTTTTCCAACTTAGATAGTCCCAGCTCCCCCGGGCCTGGGGCCAAGGACACACTGCCTGGGATTTCGTCTCTGTCACTGCCTGGCCTGCCTCCCCCGCCCCCTCTATCTCCTCACCAACCCACCCTGCTCAGCGCCACCAGGTTTGACCTCCCGCTGAGCTTTCCTTGTGCTCCTTGGGGAGAAGCGTCCCATCTTCAGTGCAGTCTGGATGACGTGATAACCCAGGAGACACAGTTTGTAAAAGGCAAACATAAGTTTTGAAGAGCCTCGTGTCCATCCCGAGATAGTGAGGGAATCAGATCAGAAGGACAGAAGACGCGGAGTGGAAAAACCAAGAACAAGGCCTGAGAAGTGGGCCGAGAAGGGAAGAACGTCGTAAGAAACAAGTTTTGGTTGGAGGATGATGTCCTAGACATCTACACAAGCTGTACCCCACCTTGTCCTGTGTCCTCATTCTGTAGATGAGATTAAGAGCCCAGGAGGGCAGAGAGGTCTGTGACTGGGGGGATGGAGGTGGGGAGGATGGATGGCAGGTGGCAGGAGGAGTCATGTTTGTTTTTCACTCTTGTGCCACGTCAGTGGGAGATAAGGCCTGGAGAGAGAAAGGAACTGAGAGAGAGACTTGGAAACCAGGTCCAGAAGAGACTAGAAGCACTAAGTTAGGGCTGATCCAGGCCCCCCACGAGCTCTTATGTTCCTGTTCCCGCCTGTGTCTCTGCTCTGGCGCCTGCTCGGGTCACCTTCCTTTTGCCCATAGCCCTCAGTTTAGCTCTCTGGACAACCCAGAAGTGGGCCCCAGATGGGCTAGCCACAGGGGGCTGGTAAGATAGCCAGAGAGTGAGGAGGACTGATCAGTGCCCTCCAGAGGACCCCTAAACTCCACTCACTCTTGTTGAGAAACTCTTGGAATTGGGGAGGTGAAGGGGGACTGCTGTGGTGCTTACACGTAGAACGGACTCCTGGGACTTCCCTGGCGATCCAGCGGTCAGGAATCTGCACTTCCATTGTCGGGGGCACAGATTCAGTCCTTGGTGGGGGAACTTAGATCCCACAAGCATCATGGCACAACCAAAAAAAGAAAAAAAATTCCAGACTCTTGCCCCCCAGGCAGTACACATTTGCACCCCAAAAGGATCCAGGGACAAGAAGTGCCAACAGTTTTCACATGCATGAATGCAAAATCGCTTCAGTCGTGTCCGACTCTTTGCGACCCTATTGACTGTAGCCTGCCAAGCTCCTCTGTCCACGGGATTCTTCAGGAAAGAATACTGGAGTGGGTTGGCATGCTTTCCTTCTGGGGATCTTCCAGACACCGGGATCAAACCTGCATCTCTTACATCTCCTGCATCAGCAGGTGGGTTCTTTATTATAATTAGTGCCACCTGGGAAGCCCTCGTGCAGCTCTCACCGATGCATTAAATCCCCAACAATGGAGCTGGGTCCTGGGAAAAACAACATAGTCAGGAGTTCTTCTGTGAATCTCCTGTCATAATTAACTTGAAATGAATCATTAATAGAGCAAGGGCAAGGTGGAAGGCCACATTTGTAGCAACTGCTGCTGTAGGTAGACAGTCATTTTTAAAGCATGGATGTTGGAGGTCAGAGAGAAACCAGCTCCAAAGTCCCCAAATCTACTTGGGAGATGCCACCAACTCTAGGAAGTCTTCCAGTAAGGAGACCTTGGGCAGGTGGGGTGAGCCTCTGCAGTCCAGAGCTGTGTGTACTGTTTTTGATCACATGGGCCATTCACGGCCTGGCAAGCTAGGAGCTGGGGCAGCTGGGTGACCGGGAAGTGGAGGAGACCCAGGCTGCCAGCTCCTCCTTGCCACTCTCCCCCTGAGAGTGAGAGTCAAGGCCAGGAATCTCCTGGGAGCCTCCTGCCTAATTCCCAGGGGCTGGCAGCCAGCTCGGCTGCTGACGCAAGGCGAGGGGTGGGTGAACTCAGCCTGTCCCTGGCACACAGAACTTCCTGTGCCCCACCCACCCTGGAAAACACACCCATTCACTTCCCTCTGCTCTGGCCTTCCTAGGTCTCCGGCTCCTTTTCTCCGCAAGCAGAGTAGGGCCCCCTGAGGATCTGGGAGCAGACCCTACCTGAGGCTAGGGTAGCATTTCTGACTCAGTCCTGCTCCTCTCCCCATGGGTGGTCTGTGAACGGGGCTGGCACCTGGACCTGCCCAGTGGGAAGGCAGGGCCTGGGCACCCCTGGACCCTCAGGTTCTGTCCCTGCCAGCAGCCCACTTCTTTAGGAAGACATCTCCAGCTCTTCCTATTCCTTTAGAAGGGTGGATTTCCTTCTACTTGCCCTCACCTCTCACTTTCAGAGCCTAGGCCCACGGGAAGAATGCGGGGGGAGCCCACCCGGAGGGGCCCACCCGCTCTCTTAGGCACCCTAACGGCATCATCAGCTCAAGGTGAAGATTCATTAAGCATCCATTTACGACATGCATCACCATAAGCCAGTTAACAGTTACTAATATGCAGTAACATAACACAGATGACACGTATACCTCATTTTATGAAGTGCTTTCAGGATGAATTAGCACCTCAAGGGATCCTGGTGATAATGCTGTGACGTAGGGAGGCCCTCGATCAAGAAGCCGAGGCCTACAAAGTCATGTGGCAGAACCAGGAGTCCCACCCACAGGGTGTTGCCACATCCTCATGCTGCCTTTATCCTGTCTCCCAGGCATACACCCGAACAGGAAGCAGGCTTACTGGAGACCCAGTTTATTTAGTATATTTTTATTTATTTGGCTGTGCCAGGTCTTAGTTGTGGCATGCAGAATCTTTAGTTAGAGCATGTGAACTCTTTTTAAAATTTTTATTTATTTGACTGCGCCAGGTCTGCACAAGTTGCAGCATGCAAACTCTTAGTTGTGAGATACAGGATCTTAGTTCCCTGACCGGGAATTGAACCTTGGCTCCCCCTGCATTGGGAACGCTGAGTCTTAGCCACTGGACCATCAGGGAAGTCCCTGGAGGCCTAGTTAGAGAGGGACGGAGTTGTTTCAGGAGAAGGAGGAGCAGGTGGAAGAGGCAGGGAGAACAGGACTTGCGGGATCTGGGGTAGAGGCACAATGGGAAGGCCTGGAGACCTCCTGGGGAGCCTTGAGATCCGGGGGAAGGGGACACGGGGGTTGCAGCTCCTGTACCTCAGCTGCTCATTCTGACCGAGGCTCAATGGCCATGCTGACCAAGGGCTGGCACCTGCTGGGCTGAGGCGGATGGAATGAGCCCTCCAGGTTTGGCCCAGGAGCAGTGGCAGTGGCCACCTCCAGCTTCCCCATTGATGCCAGGGTTGAATGAAGCTGTCTGCATCATCTGCCCCATTCTACCTTGGCCTGCCCTCTCCCCTCAGCCGTGCCTGACTTCCCTGGGTGGCCACACGCCCACCTTCATGACCCTCCCCACCTTCCCAGTGGCTCTCGTCACTGACTCAACTTTTGAGGCTGATGCACTCAGACTGCTCGGGCTGGTGGGTGGTGAGCACACAGTGCCCTGTGTGGGAGGGTACAGCCTGTGCCAACTGCCCCACTCCCCATCTTGGCCCTCGGGCCTGGCAGGAAGGTCTGTGATGGACCTGGAGGGGAAAAGGGAGGCAGGTGCGTTCTCACTGGCAGCCCTCAGTGATGAGACACCCAGTTCCAGGGACCACCTGATGCCTGGCCTGCAGGACCCTCCGAACCCTTCATCTACCCTCCTATCCCTTCACCTACCCCTGTGGTCAGAGGAGGGTGATCTAAAGGAGAAAACCTCAGGAAAGCCAGTTCTTGGCTCTGCCCAACCTTGAACCAGTTCCTGGAACCACTGCAATTGCTTTGAAGTTTGAAGTATATTTATTTTTTATTAGATATTACGATCACATGATATTACATGAAAACAGCATACAAGGATATAATCCAGAGAAAAACAAGCCTCCCTCCCCCACCCCTTTTGCTCAGCTGCCTTGTTCTCCCCAGAGGAAGGCAGTGCTACCAGTTCCTTGTGTATCTTTCCAGAGATAGGCTACATCACCCATTGGAGTTTTGATTATCGGGGCTCTCCTAACAAGGTCACATCCTGCTGAAATTTTCTGCTTGGGAGGAGGAAGGATCAACTGCCATGCTTTTTAAAAAAATTATTATTACTTTTTATTGGAGTGTAGTTGACATAATTTGTTAGTTTCAGGTGTACAGCAAAATGAATGTGATACATACACATATGTGCGTACATGCTAAGTTGCTTCAGTCTTGTCTGACTCTCTGAGATCCCATGGACTGTAGCCGTCCAGGCTCGTCTATCCGTGGGATTTTCGAGGCAAGAATATTGTAGTGGCTTGCCATTGCCTATTCCAGGGGATTTTCCCAACCCAGGGCTCGAACCCTGTCTCCTGCATTGGCAGACGGGTTCTTTACCACTAGAACTACCAGGGAAGCCCACATATATTATATCCACTTTTTTTTTTTAGATTCTATTCCCATATAGGTCAATACAGAGAACTGTCAACTCCCCAGCTTTGAACAGTCCTCAGAACAGACAGCATGTGACCAGAGAGAAACTCCCACAGGAGCCCAGGTTCCAATTGTGTCTCCCCTTCCTCACCCTCCACCTGTGCTGTGTGGATGCTCAAGGCTGAGGTGAGGAAGGACAGACGGCCTTGACCTCATTCCTTAGAGAGGAAAGCTGAGGAGTCTGGAGGCTAAGAAGACTCAAGACTGTCCTGTAAATCTGGGGCACCCCAGTGTTCCTCTGTCATCACCCCACCTCCTTAATATCTTCCCTTTGTCTTCCAAACAACCTTGAGTTCCTATCTCATTGGCACAACTAGACTATGGACGTCTTCAGGGCAGGGGTGAGGACTCTTCCTCTGTCCCTTCCAACATGAACTCTGAGCTGGACCCTGTGAGGCCCTGCTGCAGCAGCCGATGACATTGCCTGAAGCAAGTCAGAGAGGCAGAGGGCGTTCTTGCAGGGTCACTCCAAGGCCCTGCAGCCTGCACCTGGACACACCCCCATCACTACCCACCACACTCCCTGACCCACAGGGCCCGCACCTCATGGGGTTTCTTCTTACACAGTTGTCTCAGTTAATGCCACTGCTCTGAAAGCCAAGGCCACGGACTGGCTGCCCCGGGATGGAATCATCCCAAGAAGGAACGCTGTGTTCTGTGAAATGCAGAGAGTGTTGCAAATTACAACTGCAAGACAGAAAGAGACTGTTCTTCCATGAAACAGGGTGCACAGGGGTGTCTTCTGGCTGGAGACAGGTGACTCTCCGTCATCATCTCTCCCCTTTCCGCCACATCCCACCCCTGTGATCCTCAGGCTTTCTCTGGGATTAGCCCAGGTCCATTCTTCCACCTCTTACATAAAAGTTCACTTAGGTAAAGCAGAGTGTCTCTCTCTCAAAAGGTCACAGAGGGACTCCCTTGGTGGTCCAATGGTTTATACGCCATGCTTTCACTGCAGGGGGTGAGGGTTTTATCCCTTGTTCGGGAACTAAGATCCCACATGCCTCACAGCATAGCCAAAAAAAAAAAAAATTTTTTTTTTTTTAATAAACAAATAAGGGTCACAGAGTGCCCAGAGGGATTCTGTGCTCAGAAAGCAGGGTAATAAGAAGGGCCAGTGGCTTCAGAAGGTATGAGTTGTGCCTGTTTAGTGACACAACAGGAACAAGGGGAGACATTATTTATTTTAGAGAACAGACAGTATCTGCTGTGGCTATTGTTATGAACTCAGGCGCAGCACTAGGGTGGGTGTGAGGATGTTTGTGGGGTGAAGGACTCCGGGGACAGGGTGGTGGCAGAGCCCCATGGACCGGAGGGCCTGCTGATTTGAGAGGACTGGAAGGCCTTGCCGCCAGAGGGAGAAAAACAGATGGAGGGGGGCCAGGTTAGAATGGGAATCAGAGAGGGAATTCCTGCTTGGGGAGACGGGTGAGGAAATGGTGACTCCAAGGTCTGGCAGGTCAGGGGTCACAGAGAGGGACTCTTGGTGGCTCAGATGGTAAAGAATCTGCCTGCAATTCAGGAGACTTAGGTTCGATCCCTGGGTTGGGAAGACCCCCTGGAGAAGGAAATGGCAATTCACTCCAGTATTTTTGCCTGGAGAAGTCCACGGACAGAAGAGCCTGGCGGTCTACAGTCCACAGGGTTGCAAAGAGTCAGACATGACTGAGTGACATGACTAACACTAAAAATCAAAGGACTTCTCCGCTCTGAGATTTGGCTCCTCTTCCTGCTTCCTCATTCTAGCTCAGGGCGCCACTATCCTGAAGGGCCAGGGCACTCTGTCTGGGCTCATATCTCATCGGAGTCTCACCAGGCTCCCAGGAGACCAAAGCTCTATCATGGGATCTCAGGCTCCAGCTGCCTTCCTGGAATTCCAACCATGGTCTCCCCAACCACACCTGCTCCCCTCCACCCTCCAGTGCTTCTTCCCTCTAGATTTCCATCACTGTGCCTGTGGGAGGTCAGGGGAACCTGACTGGGGTTAGGACATGGCTAATTAAAATAAATGGTTAAATTTAATTTAACCATTAAATTAAATAGAATTGGTTTGTTCAACAACTGATCATTAAAAATGGTGGTCTTTCTTTCAAGTAGCCATCATGACACCACTCCTGTGGGCAAGATGCTAGTAGAATCACCCACGTGCATTTATGTATTTATTTTGGTTGTGCTGGGTCTTTGGTGCTGCACAGGGGCTACTCTCTAGTTGCAGTTGGGGGGCTTACTGTAATGGTTTCTTTTGTCGTGGAGCACTTGGAAGAAAAGTTATGACCAACCTAGATAGCATATTAAAAAGCAGAGACATTACTTNATTTATGTATTTATTTTGGTTGTGCTGGGTCTTTGGTGCTGCACAGGGGCTACTCTCTAGTTGCAGTTGGGGGGCTTACTGTAATGGTTTCTTTTGTCGTGGAGCACTTGGAAGAAAAGTTATGACCAACCTAGATAGCATATTAAAAAGCAGAGACATTACTTTGTCAACAAAGGTCCATCTAGTCAAGGCTATGGTTTTTCCAGTGGTCATGTATGGATGTGAGAATTGGACTATAAAGAAAGCTGAGCGCCAAAGAATTGATGCTTTTGAACTGTGGTGTTGGAGAAGACTCTTGAGCGTCCCTTGGACTGTGAGGAGGTTCAACAAGTCCATCCTAAAGGAGATCAGTCCTGGGTGTTTATTGGAAGAACTGATGTTGAAGCTGAAACTCCAGTACTTTGGCCACCTGACGCAAAGAGCTGATTCATTAGAAAAGACCCTGATGCTGGGAAAGATTGAAGGCAGGAGGAGAAGGGGATGACAGAGGATGAGATGGTTTGATGGCATCACTGACTCAATGGACATGAGTCTGAGTAAACTTCGGGAGTTGGTGATGGACAGGAAAGCCTGGCGTGCTGCTGTCCATGGGTTCGCAAAGAGTTGGACACGACTGAGCGACTGAACTGAAGGGGCTCTAGGGCACACAGGCTTCAATAGCTCAGAGCTCTAGAGCGCAGGCTTGGTAGTTGTGGTGCTGGGGCTTAGTTGCACCATGACTTGACCCATGCATATACTGAGAGTGGGCCTTTGTCAACGACATGAGCAAGAGCAGGAGTTCCCTGGTGGCCTAGTGGTTAGGATCCTGGGCTTTCATTGCCGTGTCCTGGGTCTAATCCCTGGTCAGGGAACTGAGGTCCTGGAAATCATATGGTGTGACCAAAAACAAAACAAAATGTATGAGTAACAGTAACCCAAGGGTTCATGGCCAGTGAACACACCCTCATTTGGCCTCTGGGTCTTCACTCTTCTGTGATTTCCCATTTGTATCACTGGCCCTTCCTTCTCTGTATATTTTTCCGGTTCCTGTTCACCTTCCTGACGTCTAAACACTGGAGGGCCCAGGATTCAGTCCTTCTACGCTTTTCTGTCATTATTCACACCCAGATGACCTCATTCAGGTTCACAGATTCAAGGTTCATCTCTCTATGCTGACAGCACCTAAATTTATATCTTTAGTCTTGGCTGTCCCTTGAACTCCAGGTTTAAGTACCCAACTGCCTACTCTAGGCCTTGACCTAGATGTCATAGGTGTGGCCATGACAGACAAGGCCAACATACTCTCCAAAACCAAAACTTTCTTTCACCCCCAAACCTGCTCCTTCCACAGCCTTCTCCAGATCAGCAAATAGCCACGTGGCACCTTCATTCTTCCAGTGCTCAGGCCACAACCAGTTTAAGATTCTTCCTTGAGACTTTCCTGGTGGTCCAGTGGCTAAGACTCTGCTCTTCCAATATAGGAGGACTGGGTTCGATCCCTGCTCATGGAACAAGATCTTATATGCCACAACTAAGAACAAGTACAGTCAAATAAATAAATTTTTTTGGTAAAGACTCTTTGATGTGTTTCTTTTACTCTCACTCCACAGCTGATATATCAGTAAATCCTCTTGGTTCTGTGTTTGAAATATATCCACCACTACCCCTGCTGCCACATCTCTACCCACTGATATCTTCTTAAAATATATTTTAATGAACTTTTATGTATTTATTTATTTATTTCTGGCTGCTCTGGGTCTTTGTTGCTGCTCAAGGGCCTTCTCTATCTGCAGTGAGCAGGGGCTACTCTCTAGTTGCAGTGCGTGGGTTTACTGTGGTGGCTTCTCTTGTTGTGGAACATGGGTTCTAGAGCGCAGGCTCAGTAGCTGTGGCACTGGAGCTTAGTTGCCCTGAAGCATGCAGGATCTTCCAGGCAGGGATCAAACCTGAGTCCCTTGCTTTGACAAGCAGATTCTTAACCACTGGACCACCAGGGAAGTCTACTACTGATGTCTTAACCATGACCTACCAGGCTCCATGTCATATGGCTCACTGCCTCTGGTTTCACGTCCTTGCCCCGCCCCCTCCCTGCTCCTCCGACCCTCCAGCCCTCTTCTGCCTGATGCCTTTGCACATCTGGAATTCTCTCCCTGAGCACTAACTCAAGCTAGCTCTCTCATTTCCTTCTGGTCTCTGCTCAGATGCCACCTCTTCAGTGAGACCTCCCCAGACCACTTGATTTAAGATAGCCAGCTTTTGGGACTTCCCTGATGGTCTAGTGGTTAAGATTCCATGTTTCCACTTTAGCAGGTGGCATGGGTTCAATCCCTGGTCAGGGAACTAAGATCCCTTATCCTACATTTTGCATGTCATTCAGTCAGAAAACAAAAATAAACAAATAAAAACAGATATCCAAGTCCCACACGCTACACTTTGGTGGTTGGTGGTTTAGTCGATAAGTCATGTCTGACTCTTGCAACTCCATGGACTGTAGCCCACCAGGCTCCTCTGTCCATAGGAATCTCTAGGCAAGAATACTGGAGTGGGGTGCCATGCCCTCCTCCAGGGGACCTTCTGGCCCAGGAATCTAACCTGCATCTCTTGCATTGCAGGCAGATTCTTTAAAGCTGAGCCACTGAGGAAACCCGTGTGTATGTACACGTATAAAAATATTACTTATTTCTGGTTGTTTATTACCTATGTATCTCCACTAGAATAAAAAACTTCATGAAAGAGGAGAATTTGAACTGTGTCCTGCCAGACTCCAGCATCTAGAACTGTGCCTGGCACAGAGTTCCACAGTTATTAAAGCTGTTGAACAAATCAGGCTTAGAGAAGGTAAATTTGCTACCCGAGACCACACAAGTAGCAAATGTAGAGATTCAGAAGGTTAACTCATTTTCCCTGGGTCACAGGGTGGAGGCGTGGGGGCAAGGTTAAGACTCCTCTGAATTAACCATAGCATCTAACACCGTACCTTCTACCTCTACATCCTCCCAAGGACAATCATCTAGATTGTCCAACTGCCACCTTCCAGAACAATCTCCTGCCCTTCCACCTCTCCCTGACTTCAGTCTATTCTATAGAAAACATAATAAAATTTATACTCTTTGTATAATCATAATACATGACCAGCCTAGAAAATAGGAAACTCTTTTTTTAAAGGAAAAAGGAAAAAAAATGTACCAGTTGTCCAGAATCCAGAGACCACCATGGTTGCTATGTTGCTATTTTATTCCAGTCTTTTCTATGATGTTTTTGCATAACAGGGATCATCATTAACACTGGGGCCACTGGTAACAAATCCCCAAGTCCACATTCAACATAAAAGAAGTGAAAGAAAAAAAAAAGTGAAGGCATACAATGGGCCTAAAAAGAGAGGTCAGTTTTCATTCCAATCCTGAAGAAAGGCAATGCCAAAGAATGATCAAACTACCGCACAATTGCACTCATCTCACAGGCTAGCAAAGTAATGCTCAAAATTATCCAAGCCAGGCTTCAACAGTACATCAACTGTGAACTTCCAGATGTTCAAGCTGGATTTAGAAAGGGCAGAGGAACCAGAGATCGAATTGCCAACATCCATAGGATCAATCAAAAAAGCAAGAGAGTTCCAGAAAAACATCTACTTCTGCTTTGTTGACTATGCCAAAGCCTTTGACTGTGTGGATCACAACAAACTGTGGAAGATTCTTCAAGAGGTGGGAATACCAGACCACCTGACCTGCCTCCTGAGAAATCTATAAGCAGGTTAGGAAGCAACAGTTAGAACTGGACATGGAACAACTGACTGTTTCCAAATAGGGAAAGGAGTGCTTCAAGGCTGTATATTGTCACCCTGCTTATTTAACTTATATGCAGAGTACATTATGAAGAATGCTGGGCTGGATGAAGCACAACCTGAATCAAGATTGCTGGGAGGAATATCGATAACCTCAGATATGCAGATGACACCACCCTTATGGCAGAAAGTGAAGAAGAACTAAAAAGCCTCTTGATGAAAGTGAAAGAGCAGAGTGAAAAATTTGGCTTAAAGCTCGACATTCAGAAAACGAAGATCATGGCATCTGGTCCCATCACTTNCAGTTTTCATTCCAATCCTGAAGAAAGGCAATGCCAAAGAATGATCAAACTACCGCACAATTGCACTCATCTCACAGGCTAGCAAAGTAATGCTCAAAATTATCCAAGCCAGGCTTCAACAGTACATCAACTGTGAACTTCCAGATGTTCAAGCTGGATTTAGAAAGGGCAGAGGAACCAGAGATCGAATTGCCAACATCCATAGGATCAATCAAAAAAGCAAGAGAGTTCCAGAAAAACATCTACTTCTGCTTTGTTGACTATGCCAAAGCCTTTGACTGTGTGGATCACAACAAACTGTGGAAGATTCTTCAAGAGGTGGGAATACCAGACCACCTGACCTGCCTCCTGAGAAATCTATAAGCAGGTTAGGAAGCAACAGTTAGAACTGGACATGGAACAACTGACTGTTTCCAAATAGGGAAAGGAGTGCTTCAAGGCTGTATATTGTCACCCTGCTTATTTAACTTATATGCAGAGTACATTATGAAGAATGCTGGGCTGGATGAAGCACAACCTGAATCAAGATTGCTGGGAGGAATATCGATAACCTCAGATATGCAGATGACACCACCCTTATGGCAGAAAGTGAAGAAGAACTAAAAAGCCTCTTGATGAAAGTGAAAGAGCAGAGTGAAAAATTTGGCTTAAAGCTCGACATTCAGAAAACGAAGATCATGGCATCTGGTCCCATCACTTCATGGCAAATAAATGGGAAGCAATGGAAACAGTGGTAGACTATTTTCTTCGGCTGCAAAATCACTGCAGATGGTGACTGCAGCCATGAAATTAAAAGACATTTGCTCCTTGGGAGAAAAGTTATGACCAACCTAGATAGCATATTAAAAAGCAGAGATATTACTTTGCCAACAAGGATCTATCTAGTCAAAGCTGTGGTTGTTCCTGTTGTCATGTAGAGATATAAGAATTGGACCATAAAGAAAGCTGAGCACTGAAGAATTGATGCTTTGGAACTGTGATGTTGGAGAAGACTTGAGCATCCCTTGGACTGCAAGGAGATCCAATCAGTCCATCCTAAAGGAAATCAGTCCTGAATATTCATTGGAAGGACTGATGCTGAAGCTGAAATTCCAATACTTTGGCCACCTGATGCCAAGAACTGATTCATTTGAAAAGACCCTGATGCTGGGAAAGATTGAAGGCAGGAGGAGAAGGGGACAACAGAAGGTGAGATGCTTGAATGGCATCACCAACTCAACGGACATGAGTTTGAGTAAACTCTTGGAGCTGGTGATGGACAGGGAGGCCTGGCATGCTGCAGGCTATGGGGTCAAAAAGAGTCGGACACGACTGAATGACAACTGAACTAAACTGAAAAAGAGAGGCAGGCTTTGGATAGAAGACACAAAGACAGGAAGTCTCACTGGGTAGAGGCAGATCAGCAGAAATGGACAAGAAGGATCTGAGGGAGGGGAGAGAAGGGAAGGGGTGGCCAACTCCACAGCAACACTGGGGCAAGTGAGCCATAGAATCAGGTGGAGGAATGTGTGGAGGGCTACTAGCCACAGCTAGGTTGTGGTGTCTGGAGTCATCAAAGGAAACTTTTAAGACTCCTGTGTAGGAGGTAGGGAAAGGTAAGAAAGGTAAGAAAGCTATTTTCAGATAGAGTGTTCTTAGAGATAATTCAGAGCAGAGGTAACTGAGCTGAACGTAGAGATCATAAGAAAGGGAGGAGTCAGGGGTCACTCCCTAGGTGAGTGGCTGAGTGGCTGGGTAAAAGGTGGCGGTTTGGGACTTCCTTGGTAGCTCAGTGGATAAGAATCCACCTGCTGATGCAGGAGACATGAGTTCAATCCATGGAAGATTCCCTATGCTGTGGAGTAACTAAGCCCATCTGCCACAACAATAGAGCCTGTGTTCTCTAGAGCCTGGGAGCCACAACTACTGAGTCTGAGTGCTGCAATGACCAAAGCCTGCATCCTCTAGGGCCCCCAAGCCATAACTGATGAGCCCCTGTGCTGCAACTCCTGAAACCTGAGCGCCGAGAGCCTGTGTTCTGCAACAAGAGAAGCCACAGCAGTGAGAGGCTTGCATACCACAGAGAAAGCCCACATGCAGCAAAAAAGACCCAGCACAACCGAAATAAGTAAATAAATTTAAAAAATAAAATTAAAAAGGGCAGTGGTTTTATCAAGACTCAGAAAGAGGAGGGAGGTCTGATGGATGCAAATCTATATGCTGAGAATTGGCAAGGAGCAGTTCCTGTTGTTCAGTCGCTCAGTCATGTCTGAGTCTTTTTGATCCTGTGGACTGCAGCATGTTAGGCTTCCCTGTCCTTCACCATCTCCTGGAGTTTGCTCAAACGCATGTCCATTGAATCGGTGCTGCCATCCCACCATCTCATCCAGCTGCAAAGTTCTAAGAGAGAAGTAGACATAGAAGTTTCCCTGAGAAGGAGAGACTGGTGAGAGCGACAAAGGATAGAGAAATGAGCAGGACATTCTCCGGCCAAGACCCTCCAGACGCTGCCTGGCAGACTGATCCCGCACTCCCCTGCCTGGTTGAAGGGCCTTCCGCACCCCAGGCCTCCTTGCCTCCCCTCCGTCTTCCTTCTGCCTCCACTCAGGATGATCCACTCCCAGTGGACTGGCACTTTCTCCAGCACTAACAGTCCAGTCACACCACTGAGCTCACTCCCAGGTGCTGGGCTGCAGTCCTCTCTGATGGGTTCCCACGTCTTGCTCCCCAGTCACACTCAGCTCCAGAGCCTCCTTGCTACGTGTCTGGAGCCACAGTCGTGGGTACCCAGCAGAACCTCCACAAATGCCCCTCAGCTTGACTTCCTCTTCTCCCTCTTCTTTCACCATCCAATCCCCGACCTGGTCAGTTTCACTCCCAGCCAATGGTGGAGCTTGACCCAGAGAGCTGCGTGTAACCTTGTCCTATTTGTGTCAAACACTGCTAACTGGGGCCGACTTAGCCATGTAAGGCTATTTCCAGTACAAATTCCTCCAACAACCACCCAGGCTAGAGAATCCCTGGGTGGGGGAGGAGAGGTTTTCTTAAAATGCAGATTCTTATTGGGTGGTCTAGGTGGGCCCCATCGTCAAAGGTCCATATAGTCGGAGGCTATGGTCTTCCTAGTAGTCACAGACAGTTGTGAGAGCTGGACCATAAAGGAGGCAGAGCATCAAAGAGTTGATACCTTCGAACTATGTTGCTGGAAATATTCCCAAGAGTCCCCTGGACAGCAAGGAGATCAAACTAGTCAATCTTAAAGGAAATTAACCCTGAATATTCACTGGAAGGACTGATGCTGAAGCTGAAATTCCAGTATTTTGGTCACCTGATTCAAACAGCAGGCTCATTGAAAAAGTCCTTGATGCTGGAAAAGATTGAGGGCAGAAGGAGAAGACAGTGTCAGAGGATGAAATGTCTGGACAGCATCATTGATGCAATGGACATGAACTTGTGCAAACTCTGGGAGATGGTGAGGGAAAGAGAGGTCTAATGTGCGATCCATGGGGTCGTGAAGAGTTGGACACAACTGGGAGACTAAACAACAACAAGGTAGGTCCAAGATTTTGTGTTTCTAACAAGCCCGCAGGTGATACAGATGGGCTAGACTTGGAGCCACAAGGACCTGGGTGCCTTTGGGTCATCAGTTTAATCCCTCTGGTCCCAGTTTTCTCATCCACCAAATAGAGCTCTGACAACTTCACTAGGTTACCACAGCGTCAAATGAGTTAGTGTTTGTGAAAATAAAACAAAAACCAGAGGCATGGAACAAATGTCAGGCGTTGCCATCATGTGTGGCTGCCGGGATGAATATGATAAAATATACAAAGGCCTTGGCAGGTGTGTGGTAGATGTTCTGCTCTTTCTTCAGAGGCTACAAAGCATAATGATCTGATGCCAAGCAGAGAAACTGTATCCAAATTTCAGGCAAGTGGTACTGAAGCCTGAAGCTCCACCTGATGGGAACAGCTGACTCATTGGACAAGATCTTGATGCGGAGAAAGATTGAGAGCAAAAAGAGAAGAGGGCAGCAGCAGATGAGATGGTTGGATAGCATCACTGATTCAATGGACATGACCTTGGGCAAACTCCAGGAGATAGTGAAGGACAGGGAAGCCTGATGTGCTATAGTCCATGGGGGTCTCAAAGACTTGGACACAACTTAGCAACTGAACAACAAACAACAACAAATGGATTGCTCTGAGCTGGGGTTGGGGCAGGAGGATGGAAAGGAGGGAATTGACAGGTGCACACAACAAAGCTGAGAAAGTGCAGACCTGGACCTCCCCCAGGGGAACCCACTCTCGGCCCCCAAAGCAAACTCTGTCCCTAGAAGCCAGTGAAAGCTCCTATGCTCGGTCCTACAAGCCCCACCAACTCAGCTCCTGGGTCTGCTTTTGGCTCATGACTTTTTTTTTTTTTTTTGGCTGCATTGGGTCTTCATTTTAGTGTGTAGTCTTTTCCTACTGGTGGTATGCAGGATTCTTTTGTCGTGGAGCCCTGGGTCTAGACCTTGTGGGCTCAGTAGTTGTAGCATCTATGCCCTGAGGCAGGTGGGATCTTAGTTCCCCCACCAGAGTTGAAATCCATGTCCCTTGCGTTGGATGGTGGATTTTACCCACCGGACCACTGGGGAAGTCCCTCTTGACTTCAATTTTATGCTTGCTCTGATCATTGACCCTTCTTACCCTAGGGATCTGACATTGACCTTGACCACATTCCTCCTTTTCCCCCCATTGCCCCCGTCCTCATCTCCCCTGCCCTTGCCCCTGTCACATACCACTTTTGATGTCTGTGACACATTTCTATAGTGACACCAGCCTATCCCAGGTGGGGACCCACACTGCCCAGTCTGTGTGAAAGGTCGCACACCCACAGCTTTACAATAATGAGTGTGAAACCCATTAGCAGTAGGGGGTGACTCCGCCGTGGTGACTAACTGTGCCAAGGGAGAGGCAGGAGTGGAAAACAGTTCCCAGGTTGCAAGCCTGGAAGAACAACGAGGTCAGTTTGGAGCAATGAACTCTGGTGCCAGCGTTGGCCCGACAGCAAAGTGGAACTTTCTCTCAGGCAGGTGGATGTGTGGGTATACAGTTACCGGAAAGGTCAGGGGCGATTGAGGTTTCAAAGGCACCTACGTGGATGCAACGGATGAATCTGCAGAGAGAAAAGAGAAGAAGACTACGGACTAGACTTCAGGAAACGTGAAGCAAAAATAATTCTCAGCAGGAAGTTCCCTGGCGGTCCAGTTAGGACCCCATGCTTCCACTTCAGTGGACACAAGTTCAATCCCTGGTCAGGGAACTAAGACCCCACATGCGATCTTAGTGGTGTGGCCAAAAAATAAAAAAATAAGACCCTCATCTGTTTGCTGTGTTTACTAGGGAAACACACTTTGGAGGATGGTAACATTTTTTAAAAATAAGGAAGGAAAGCATGCTTGATCCTGTCACAGATACATTTAGCAGACGTGGAACCATTGGAAGCCCTGCTGCCATACTTTCTTCATTTCAGACAATCTCATAAGAACTTTAGGTCTCACAGCACAAAATTCTCGAAGTTGGCCTGAGAACATGCCATATGCAGATTCTAGTACTTTCCTAACCTTCTTGGAGTAAAGGTAAACGATTCTATTACTGGGGGAATAGTTGGGTAGGATAGCCTATGATGATATGTCAAATGCTAGACCCTTCTGAATGCCTCCAGACCATGCACCCAGGGGAAAGAATTATATATATATACATATATAGGCCATGCTGTGTGGCTTATGGGACCTCAGTTCCATGGCCAGGAATTGACCCAGACCCCTTGGTGGGTCAGACAGTAAAGAATCTGCTTCCAATGTGGGAGATCTGGGTTCAATCCCTGGGTCAGGAAGATACTCTGGAGAAGGGAATGGCTGGCTACCCACTCCAGTATTCTTTTTTTTAAATTTAAATTAAAAATTTTATAATTTTTATTTTAAATTTTGTTTTTAATTTAAATAAAAATTATAAAAATTTATAATTTTTTTTCACTCCAGTATTCTTGCTTGGAGAATTCCATGGACAGAGGAGCCTGGCTGTCTACAGTCCATGGGGGACACAAACGATCGACTAACACTTTCATTTTTCCTACAGGGGAAGCACCAAGTCCTAACCAGGGAATTTTCCCCCCAAAATATTTTTCATTGTGATAAAATAATACACATAATATAAAATTTACCATCTTAGCCATTTTTCAAGTGTACAGTTCTGTAGTGTTAAGTACATTCACATTGTTGTGCAACCAAATTCCAGGACACTCTTCATCTTGCAAAACTAAAATTCCATACCCACTAAACAACAGCTCCCTGGCCCCTCCCCCAGCCCCTGGCAACAACCCTTCCAGTCGGTCTCTATGAAGTTGACCACTCCAGGAACCTCATATAAATGGCATCATACATCGCCTTTTTGTGACTGGTTTATTTCACTTAACATAATGTCTTCAGTATTTATCCACATTATAACCTCTATCCTTTCATTCGAAGGCTGAGTAATATTCCATTGCATGCATATATTCACCATATTTTGTTTATCCATTCATCCACCAACGGACACTTGGATGGCTTCCACCTTTTGACTACTGTGAACAATTTTGCTATGTACATGGACACACAAATATTTCTTCAAGACTCTGCTTTCAATTCTTTGGGATATTGGGATTTCCGTATCACATGCTAATTCTATTTTTAATAGTTTGAGGAAGCACATATTATTTTCCATAGTGGATGCACTATTTTATATTTCCACCAACAGCGTATGAGGATTCCAGTTTCTTCACATCTTCATTTACATTTTTTTTTAATAGTAGCCATCCTAACGGGTATGACGTGGTATATCACTGTGGTTTTGATTTCCATTTCCCTAACTCCAATACTTTGGCCACCTCATTCGAAGAGTTGACTCATTGGAAAAGACCCTGATACTGGGAGGGATTGGGGGCAGGAGGAGAAGGGGACAACAGAGGATGAGATGGCTGAATGGCATCACCAACTCGATGGACATGAGTTTGAGTGAACTCTTGGAGTTGGTGATGGACAGGGAGGCCTGGTGTGCTGCAATTCATGGGGTCGCAAAGAGTCGGGCACGACTCAGCAACTGAACTGAACTGAACTGAACTGAATCATATTCCTAGTGATATTGAGCATCTTTTATTTTATTTTTTTTCTGCTTTGCATGGCTTGTGGGATCTTAGTTCCCCAACCAGATATTGAACCTGTGTCCTCAGCAGTGAAAGTGTGGAGTCCTAACCACTGGACTGCCAGGGAATTCCCATGAGCATCTTTTCATGTGCTTACTGGCCATTCGTATATTCTCTTTGAAGACCTGTTTACTCAAGTCCAGGGTTCATTTTTTAAAATTTATTTATTTTTAATTGGAGGGTAATTGCTTTAAAATAGTGTGTTGGTTTCTGCCATATATCAACATGAATCAGTCATAGGTATACCCCAGTCCATTTTTAAATGGAATTGTTTGTTCTACTTTTTGTTGTCAAATTTTAGTCCTTTATATACTGGATATTAACAGCTTATCAGGTATCTGATTTGCAAATAGCTTCTCCCATTCCATAGGTTGCCTTTTCACTCTGTTGATTGTGTCCTTTGATGCGCAGATGTTTTTAATTTTGGTGTAGTCTCTGGACATTTTACTTTTGTTGTCTGTGCATTTAGTGTTATATCTAAGGAATCATTGTCAAATCCAACATCATGAAGCTTTTAACCTACGTTTTCTTTTAAAGTTCGCTTTTAAATTTGGATCTTCTATCCATTTTCAGTTAATTTTTAAAATATGGGATAAGGCATGCCCTCTTTTGTTTTAAAAGCACACTTTTTGCTTTTCTCAATGATAAACTTCATGTTCATTGCAGAAAACTTGGAAAGACATACGCAAAATAAAAAATATCCCTAGTCAGTGATCTGCAGATAAAACTGCTTAATCTATAGTGTCTGTTGATTTCTGTGGTGTAGATATTGCCCCTGTGATCAGTTTCAACAAACTTCAAAATGCAGAGTAGGAAAGAGATAGGCACAACTGGCTGTCACACCACTGCTGCTAGTCCCTCACCTTGCCATAGCCTCTAGCTGATGTATGCGGCAGTCATTCTAATGTATACAGTGGCTTTAGCCATTTCCATTACAGTGGGGGTCATGTGACTTAGTGATTTAATGCTGGCCAGTGAGATTGAGTGGAATTTTCAGTGGAATTTGGGGGAAATTCTCTGATAAATTTAAAGAATCATGCTAATGAGGCCCTTCACTGCCTCCCTATTTTTCCCTTGTTTCCTGCCTTTGGATGTGTTATTGTATGTGATACTTGGAGCTAATGCAACCATCTTGTGACTATGAGGGAAAGACTATGACAATTTTAGACATATCAATTCAGCACCTGGACTTTGTGGAACTGTAGAACTAAATCTTGGAAATGCCTATGTTCAGATTCTTAAGTAAATAGCGCTTTTTTTTTTTTTTTTTTTTTTTGGTCAAGTGAAGGATTAGCATACTCCTTCAGGGCCAGATAATAAATATTTTAAGGTCTGCAGACCACACAGTGTCTTTCACACCAGTTCAACTTGACTGTTGGAGCATGAACACAGCCATAGACAACATGGAAAGGAATAAACATGGCTGTGTTTCAATAAGACTTTATTGTGGACACTGAAATTTGGACCGCATATAATCTTTCTTTATTGCAGTATAATTGCTTTAAAATGTTATGACAGCTTCTGCTGCACAAGAAAGTGAATCAGCTATGCTGCTGCTGCTGCTGCTAAGTCACTTCAGTCATGTCCGACTCTGCGATCCCATAGATGGCAGCCCATAGGTATACTTATATTCCCTCCCTTTAGAGTCTCCCTTCCACCCCTCAGCCATTCCACCCTTGAAAGCCATCACAGAGCACTGAGCTGAGCTCTCATACAATCTTAACATGTGACAAAGTCTTACTGTTCTTTTAACTTTTGTTCAATAATTTAAACTTTTAAAAGCTATTTTTAGCTCTTGCACTCTACAAAAACAGGTAAATCCAGACTGTCTGCAGGGCATAGTTTGCTCACCCCTGGGTTAAGCTCCATTAGTTGAGTATTCTGTTATTGCAACTAAAAGCAGTCCTAATGCTAGTTTAGGAGAAAGCAATGGCACCCCACTCCAGTACTCTTGCCTGGAAAATCCCATGGACTAAGGAGCCTGGTAGGCTGCAGTCCATGGGGTCGACAGGAGTCGGACACGACTGAGCGGCTTCACTTTAACTTTTCAGTTTCATGCGTTGGAGAAGGCAATGGCAACCCACTCCAGTGTTCTTGCCTGGAGAATCCCAGGGACAGGGGAGCGTGGTAGGTTGCTGTCTATGGGGTTGCACAGAGTCAGACATGACTAAAATGACTTAGCAGCAATGCTAGTTTATAAAGGATTGTCCTTAAACAAACACACATGATTGTCCTCATCCATTTGCAATCCCAGGGGAGTCAGAGATGCAGAACTGGATTCCCCCTTAGTTAGTTTTCCCTATTGTTAATCAACACACACTAGAAAACACATTGAACATATTGAGACTTGGGTAATGTAATTTGGAGCAAAAACTGGGACTCAGATATGCATGAGTGTCTCTGGCAGCTTTTTTTGCCTGAGTGACTGAACAGACTTCTGGGAAAACTCTCATCTCAAAATACCAATGAGTTACTAATTCATGACCATCTTGGCCCAGTAGAGAAAAAAAAAAAAAACAACTCTGGTCATGGGAGGAGATGGGCACAGTGCGTCTCAGACTAGAAATACAAAAGTAGAAAAACATTTCTATTTTTGAAATTTTGGTGTGGCCAGAAGTAGCTTTAAGGCCCCTCCAATGAACGTAATACAATAGGGATGAACCAAGTCTTTCCTCTTTCTACAATAGAGCATCTTGCTGTGTTAGCATAACAAAGTGCCAGCATTTTCCAGAAGTTGCTGGTCCCAGAAGATACCTGGTGGGGGCCTCAGGACAGTCCTAATGCCAGAGAAGCCCCCACGTATTCTTAAATCTTCATGAGCCACCTCAAAAGACTCCCAGAAATTCTTGATGAGCACTTTGCAGCAACTGGTGTTGCACAGCTAGTGTATAAGAGAGAATCAGGCTGGGCATTAGGGCTGGGAGACAAAGAATGTATCTCAGCCTTCTTGCTCAGATCTCTCATTGGAGACCTCACGGCGTTCCTCTGCCTGCTCCAGCTTGTGTGCATATACTGTCTTCTCCCTCCTCTAACCCAATAGCAGCAGAGAATCACAGGTTTCCTGTGGGCACTCAGCCCCTACCCCAGGAATTGTGAAGGGCCTTTTCTCTCCTGTCCTATCCCTCTGGTTTCTGCCTTCATTATGACTGACCAATGAGATGGGGAAAATAAAAAACTCCCAGATTCCAACCTTCTATTTTCTATCTGTGCATGTGTGCTAAGTTACTTCAGTCGTGTCTGACTCTTTGCAACCCCATGGACTGTAGCCCACCAGGCTCCTCTGTCCATGGGATTCTCCAGGCAAGAATACTAAAGTGGGTTGCCCTGCCCTCCTCCAGGAGGTCTTCCTAACCCAGGGATAGAATCCACTTCTGTCTCCTGAATTGACAGGAGGGTTCTTTACCACTAGTGTCAACTAGGAAGTCCATTGTCTATCTATAGTAAGGAACTATCCCTCTAGAGCCCCTTTCCTAGGGACTGCTCCTGCCCATCTCTGGGACTATGGGAGTTGCTATGTTAGTAAAATATGACTCCCACTCCTGCCACACTATCGGTCCTGGTTGGGACAAGAGTGTACTGCCAAGCCACTCATGGTGTTTTACTCTTCTGGGCAAAATCAGCTGGTCTAAGAGGTGTGTGCTCAATCGCTCAGTCGTGTCCTACTCTTTGTGACCCCCAAGGACTGTAGCCCACCAGACTCCT
>SJYA01001691.1:1461781-1643846 GCA_006410615.1 Neotragus moschatus | reverse complement strand
GTCTTTTTTTTTTTTTTTTTTTTTGGTCAAGTGAAGGATTAGCATACTCCTTCAGGGCCAGATAATAAATATTTTAAGGTCTGCAGACCACACAGTGTCTTTCACACCAGTTCAACTTGACTGTTGGAGCATGAACACAGCCATAGACAACATGGAAAGGAATAAACATGGCTGTGTTTCAATAAGACTTTATTGTGGACACTGAAATTTGGACCGCATATAATCTTTCTTTATTGCAGTATAATTGCTTTAAAATGTTATGACAGCTTCTGCTGCACAAGAAAGTGAATCAGCTATGCTGCTGCTGCTGCTGCTAAGTCACTTCAGTCATGTCCGACTCTGCGATCCCATAGATGGCAGCCCATAGGTATACTTATATTCCCTCCCTTTAGAGTCTCCCTTCCACCCCTCAGCCATTCCACCCTTGAAAGCCATCACAGAGCACTGAGCTGAGCTCTCATACAATCTTAACATGTGACAAAGTCTTACTGTTCTTTTAACTTTTGTTCAATAATTTAAACTTTTAAAAGCTATTTTTAGCTCTTGCACTCTACAAAAACAGGTAAATCCAGACTGTCTGCAGGGCATAGTTTGCTCACCCCTGGGTTAAGCTCCATTAGTTGAGTATTCTGTTATTGCAACTAAAAGCAGTCCTAATGCTAGTTTAGGAGAAAGCAATGGCACCCCACTCCAGTACTCTTGCCTGGAAAATCCCATGGACTAAGGAGCCTGGTAGGCTGCAGTCCATGGGGTCGACAGGAGTCGGACACGACTGAGCGGCTTCACTTTAACTTTTCAGTTTCATGCGTTGGAGAAGGCAATGGCAACCCACTCCAGTGTTCTTGCCTGGAGAATCCCAGGGACAGGGGAGCGTGGTAGGTTGCTGTCTATGGGGTTGCACAGAGTCAGACATGACTAAAATGACTTAGCAGCAATGCTAGTTTATAAAGGATTGTCCTTAAACAAACACACATGATTGTCCTCATCCATTTGCAATCCCAGGGGAGTCAGAGATGCAGAACTGGATTCCCCCTTAGTTAGTTTTCCCTATTGTTAATCAACACACACTAGAAAACACATTGAACATATTGAGACTTGGGTAATGTAATTTGGAGCAAAAACTGGGACTCAGATATGCATGAGTGTCTCTGGCAGCTTTTTTTGCCTGAGTGACTGAACAGACTTCTGGGAAAACTCTCATCTCAAAATACCAATGAGTTACTAATTCATGACCATCTTGGCCCAGTAGAGAAAAAAAAAAAAAACAACTCTGGTCATGGGAGGAGATGGGCACAGTGCGTCTCAGACTAGAAATACAAAAGTAGAAAAACATTTCTATTTTTGAAATTTTGGTGTGGCCAGAAGTAGCTTTAAGGCCCCTCCAATGAACGTAATACAATAGGGATGAACCAAGTCTTTCCTCTTTCTACAATAGAGCATCTTGCTGTGTTAGCATAACAAAGTGCCAGCATTTTCCAGAAGTTGCTGGTCCCAGAAGATACCTGGTGGGGGCCTCAGGACAGTCCTAATGCCAGAGAAGCCCCCACGTATTCTTAAATCTTCATGAGCCACCTCAAAAGACTCCCAGAAATTCTTGATGAGCACTTTGCAGCAACTGGTGTTGCACAGCTAGTGTATAAGAGAGAATCAGGCTGGGCATTAGGGCTGGGAGACAAAGAATGTATCTCAGCCTTCTTGCTCAGATCTCTCATTGGAGACCTCACGGCGTTCCTCTGCCTGCTCCAGCTTGTGTGCATATACTGTCTTCTCCCTCCTCTAACCCAATAGCAGCAGAGAATCACAGGTTTCCTGTGGGCACTCAGCCCCTACCCCAGGAATTGTGAAGGGCCTTTTCTCTCCTGTCCTATCCCTCTGGTTTCTGCCTTCATTATGACTGACCAATGAGATGGGGAAAATAAAAAACTCCCAGATTCCAACCTTCTATTTTCTATCTGTGCATGTGTGCTAAGTTACTTCAGTCGTGTCTGACTCTTTGCAACCCCATGGACTGTAGCCCACCAGGCTCCTCTGTCCATGGGATTCTCCAGGCAAGAATACTAAAGTGGGTTGCCCTGCCCTCCTCCAGGAGGTCTTCCTAACCCAGGGATAGAATCCACTTCTGTCTCCTGAATTGACAGGAGGGTTCTTTACCACTAGTGTCAACTAGGAAGTCCATTGTCTATCTATAGTAAGGAACTATCCCTCTAGAGCCCCTTTCCTAGGGACTGCTCCTGCCCATCTCTGGGACTATGGGAGTTGCTATGTTAGTAAAATATGACTCCCACTCCTGCCACACTATCGGTCCTGGTTGGGACAAGAGTGTACTGCCAAGCCACTCATGGTGTTTTACTCTTCTGGGCAAAATCAGCTGGTCTAAGAGGTGTGTGCTCAATCGCTCAGTCGTGTCCTACTCTTTGTGACCCCCAAGGACTGTAGCCCACCAGACTCCTTTGTCCGTGGAATTTTCCAGGCAAGAATACTGGAGTGGGTTGCCATTTACTTCTCCAAGGGATCTTCCCAACTCTGGGATCGAACCCATGCCTCTTACTTCTCCTGCATTGGCAGGTAGGTTCATTACCCCCAGCACCACCTGGGAAGCCCGAGGTGTGGGGACACCTGACTAATGCTCACTTCTCTAGGTTTTTTCTTTTTTGACTGCACTATAGGGCATGCTGGCTTAGCTCCGTGACCAGGGACAGTGGAAGCCCTGACTCCCTGTGCCAGAGAAGCCCTTTCCCCAGGGTTTCTGGACCAGGTTTGAGAGAATCAAATGTATTTCTCTACATAAATTTAAAACAGCTAGATAATCCCCTAGTTGTTCAGTGGTTGAGACTCTGAACTTCCACTGCAGAGGGCATGGGTTTAATCCAAGATTCTGGCCCCAAGGCCACCCCATACAGCAGACCTAAAGAGTAGCCCATCAGACAAGATCAGATCAAAGGCCCTGGGATAGATTTCTTCCAGGGGATGAAACTGATGGTACACCATGTGTTTGAACACACTGGGAGATTCAGTACCACTCTGATAGGAGTGGGGAGTTTGGGAATGAATTAGCAATAACTACACTGAAAATTCAATTTGATCTCTGGGTCAGGAAGATCCTGTGGAGAAAGAAATGGCAATCCACTCCAGTATTCTTGCCTGAGAAATCCCATGGACAGTGGAGCCTGGTGGGCTACAGTCCATGGAGTCCCACAAAGAGTCAGACACAACTTAGCATCTAAACAACCAACAACAAAAATATTGAAAACCAAGCAAACAAAAAAGAAGACATTTAGTAACTCTGGGGATGATAGAATTGTTCCATAAAAGGAAACTATTTTCTTGGGTTGACTGAGAAGTTAGGGAGAAAGGAGTGGCAGTCAGTTTTCACCCTCCATAGTGAGAGTTCAATATACGGAGCCTAGAACTCTTTCGTGGGTTCCAAGTGCAACATCATTTGATTTCTAATGAATTCTCTACATTCGCTTAAGATCGTCAGAGTTGTCTTCTATTGCTTGAAACTGTAAGAATCATAGCTAATAGCCACGTGATCTCTGGTGAGTCACTTCCCATCATTAGTCCTCAAGTTCCCCAACCCTTTAACAAGTCCCACTTCTTTGATTCTGCACACTTAAAAAATAATACTTTCTTTTTACTGTTTTAAAAATTATTTGTTTATTTTTTGGTTGCACTGGGTCTTCATTGCTGTGAAGCCTTTCTCTGATTGTAGCAAGCGGGGGCTACTCTCTAGTTGTGGTGTACAGGCTTCTCACTGCAGTGGCTTCTCTTGAGAAGCACCGGCTCTAGGCACTTGAGCTTCAGTAGTTGCAGCTTCTGGGTTCCAGAGTGCAGGCTCAGTAATCATGGCACGCAGGCTTAGCTGTGCCTCAGCATGCAGTGTTTCTGCACCAGGGTTAGAACCTGTGTCTCCTGCCTTGGCAGGAGGATTTCTATCCACTGGACAACCAGCGAAGTCCCGATTCTATACATTTTTCAAAAGTCACTTTCTTCACCTCCTCTCTTTCCTACTTAGACTTCCTCCAGTATCTTGCCACACCTATTTACCAAAACTAAACTTCCTTTCCGCAGGGAGTGGGATGGGGTGCCCTAGTCTGTGTTGGGTCACAGTGAGAGATGTTGGGAAACCCTGAATGGAGGGAACCTGCCCGGGCAATCCCAGTGGAGTAGGTGGGGAAGCATGGAACTCTGAGTTTCTTAGGTTTAGGGTGTGATTCTACTGTTCCCCCATCTTGGACTTTCTGCTTAGATTGCCCACTCTTCAAATTGTGAGTTGATTTATTTATAAGTTTTATCTCACCTGGATTTTAGACAAATTGGAATCCAAATTGGAATCAACTTTAGAGATTTAATAAAATATTAACTTTGCAATTAAAACGAAGATCATGGCATCCGGTCCCATCACTTCATGGGAAATAGATGGGGAAACAGTGGAAACAGTGTCAGACTTTATTTTTTGGAGCTCCAAAATCACTGCAGATGGTGACTGCAGCCATGAAATTAAAAGACGCTTACTCCTTGGAAGGAAAGTTATGACCAACTTAGATAGCATATTCAAAAGCAGAGACATTACTTTGCCGACTAAGGTCTGTCTACGCAAGGCTATGGTTTTTCCTGTGGTCATGTATGGATGTGAGAGTTGGACTGTGAAAAAGGCTGAGCACCGAAGAATTGATGCTTTTGAACTGTGGTGTTGGAGAAGACTGTTGAGAGTCCCTTGGACTGCAAGGAGATCCAACCAGTCCATTCTGANCAAGGCTATGGTTTTTCCTGTGGTCATGTATGGATGTGAGAGTTGGACTGTGAAAAAGGCTGAGCACCGAAGAATTGATGCTTTTGAACTGTGGTGTTGGAGAAGACTGTTGAGAGTCCCTTGGACTGCAAGGAGATCCAACCAGTCCATTCTGAAGGAAATCAACCCTGGGATTTCTTTGGAAGGAATGATGCTAAAGCTGAAACTCCAGTACTTTGGCTACCTCATGTGGAGTTGACTCATTGGAAAAGACTCTGAGGCTGGGAGGGATTGGGGGCAGGAGGAGAAGAGGACAAGAGAGGATGAGATGGCTGGATGGCATCACCGACTCAATGGACGTGAGTCTGAGTGAACTCCAGGAGTTGGTGATGGACAGGGAGGCCTGGCGTGCTGAGAATCATGGGGTCACAAAGAGTTGGACAGGACTGAGCGACTGAACTGACTGATTATATTTGGCTATATTTGGAAGAAAAAAAAGTTAATAACAATATGTTTCTTTTGAAGGTATAAGAAGTCTGAAGTCAGGAAATCAGGAAGTCAGGGCTAATAGGGCAACTTTCTGGTCATCAGAGACCCAAGATCCCTGTTGTTCACTATGTCTGTTGCAGCTAGAGATACCACATTGCAGGTAGAAGTAATAACAAAGGGTGAGAAGGGTTATTTCTGTGTTTAAGGAAACTTCCGGAAAGCCACAACGAATACTTCCACTTATATTTTGAGGTGCTGGAACTTCCCTCAGTGGGAATCCAGCAGTGGACAGGAATCCAATTGCTAATGCAGGGGACAAATCAGGCTTGATCCCTGATCCGGGAAGATTCCACATGCCTTGGAGCAACTAAGCCCTTGGACCACAACCACTGAAGACCGCACGCCGCTGCAGTGAGAACCCCAGGCACCACAACCAAGAGTAGCCCCGACTCGCCACAACAGAGAAAGCCCGTGCACAACAATGAAGACCCAGCACAATCAAAAAATAAATAAATAAAAGTATTTTAAGATTATAAAAATATTAATGTGCTGAATGTAATGACATGAACACACCCAGCTACAAAGGAACATAGTGAGGTCGCTCAGTCGTGTCCGACTCTTTGCGACCCCGAAGACTGTAGCCCACCAGGCTCCTCCACCCATGGGACTCTCCAGGCAAGAATACTGGAGTGGGTTGCCATTTATAGGAAAGTGTTTTAGCTGGGTACACTGCTACCCCAGTGGAGATGGTGAAGGAATGAGGCAGGCACCTAGCAATTTCTGCTATAAATACTCATTATGTGTCAGGTGCTTCTGGGCCCAAGAACTACAAAGATGAAGATGATACAGACTTTGCTCTTAAGGAACTCATATGATTTTAGGACGGACTAATATCAACTGAATATTATATAGGGTTTCCTTGATAGCTCGTTTGGTAAAGAATCTGTCTACAATGCAGGAAATCCCAGTTTGATTCCTGGGTGGGGAAGATCTGCTGGAGAAGGGAAAGGCTACCCACTTCAGTACTCTGACCTGGAGAAATCCATGGACTGTATAATCCATGGAGTTTCAAAGAGTTGGACATGCTACAACGTGAAAAAACATTTTTGATGTGAACATTTTGTAAAGCTCTGTGGGATGAGAAATGAGGTTGCAATGAACTCTGTCTAGAGAGACAGGGAAGATTCCTAGAGAAGATGACAATTGAACTGGCCCTTATTTATTTTTTTTTTTTTCTGGTTTTTGTTTATTTGTTTATTGATTTTGAGCTGGCCCTTAGACAGAATAGAAATCCAGAGCAGCAGATAAAGCATTCCAGGGGCAAGAAGGAGTATGTTCAAAGAGAAACATTAAAACATATGGATGCTTTGGGATAATTTTGACTTATTTTGCATGTCTTTAAAATAGGGTTGGGGTCTTCCTCGGTGCTGCAGTGGTTAAAATTTCACCTTCCAAAGCAGGGGGTGCTGGTTTGATCCCTGGTTGGAGAACTAAGGGTGTGCCTTGGAATGCAGACAAAAGCTTAAATAATAATAATAATAAATAAAACAGAGTTGTCAGAGTCTTGATAGAAGATAAGGCCAAAATAAGCTGATGAAAAGTTGCCAAAACTCCATAGAATGAAAGTTGGTCTTTGTGGAGAGAATAGGAAGCTGTGGAGGTTTATAAGCAGAGCTATCATGAGATCAGACCCTATGTTCAAAAAAGAACAATGGAATGAGAGAAATAATGGGCTAAAGTGGGGTTGCTGGGTGTGGGGGTGGGACACGGGAAGCACAGTGACCGACTTAGGGCCAAGCTAACAGTTCAAGTGATCTGTATTATGGACCTGAGCTAGGCAAGGGATCA
The DNA here is from genome assembly GCA_006410615.1 of Neotragus moschatus. Classification (NCBI taxonomy): domain Eukaryota; kingdom Metazoa; phylum Chordata; class Mammalia; order Artiodactyla; family Bovidae; genus Neotragus; species Neotragus moschatus. The sequence goes on along the minus strand of SJYA01001691.1, from coordinate 1,636,777 downwards.
CATGGGGATGGGAAGGAGAGAAAGTCTTAGAGAGACTAAAGCTGGCTTATCATAGGTTAGATGTTGAATGAGGAAAAAGTAGACAACCAGAGGATTTTCAGGTGTCTAGTTAATGGGGTTTATATAAAAACAGACAAAAATAAAAATGAAAGAAAGTGTATGCTTGTTTTTGTGTTTGGAGGTGAGAAACAGAAAGTTTCACAGAAAACAGCATTACAAAAAGTGGGATCAGATTTTTCTTTTAAACAAAGCATGACATTTATCAGGAAAAAAACCTTGAAGGAATTCTTGAACTTCAGAAAATGTTTCTTGATGCCAAGATATGCAGCTTCCTAAAAATAGTCCTTTTTCTTAAAAAAGGATAACATGATTTTAGAGTCATTTTTAAAAACATGTTTCAGTTTTAGACAATCAATTGACTTCCAGCCAAGACCACATGAGGAAATCAACACATATTTTTTCTTCCATCTCCTCTCCCCTTGCCTCCTCCTTTTATTAATAATTTTGTTGGTTGTATCATCTTCACATAGGAAAGATGAATGATATTTACATTCATTCTTTCATCACAATTCCCACAGCTGTTTGATTGGTTCTGTATTTAAGTGGATCTGGTGCTCACTACTGTTTTTTACCATGACTTTTCCATTTCTATTTTTGGAGTCAACCCTTCATTTTGTCATCAGGTAGTCTTTTTTTTTCATATTGGTCTCATGGATTCTTGCATGTTTCAAAGGGCCTGTGTTTTTATACTTAAAAGGCAAATTGGGTAAAAATTCTTGGCTCATTCTTTCCCTCAGATCTTTTTAGATCTTGCCTTTTGTTTTCTGACATTGAGTTTTGCTTTGGGAAAAGCTTAAAGATAATTGACCTTACTCTTTGTACATGACTTGCTTCTTCTACTTGGACATACTTAAAATTCTTTACCTCTAAATTTTAGCAACTTCATCATTACATACCTTAATCACTGTATTGTTTAGGGTTTAAATTCAGACAGAAACTCAAAGAAACAGTGGTTTTAAGGGAGAATGTATTTGTTTCTCATTTAATGATGTAAACTGATACAGCAGCAATGCTCTAATGAAACTGCTAGGGACTCAGGCTCTTTCTGTTTTGTTGTTCTACTGTCTCTAGGGTGTGGTCCTTGTCCACAAAGACCAACATGAATATTCCAGCCAATAGAAAGAGGGAAAGAGAAAGGGAAGAGCACATTCCTTCCTTTTAAGGATATACCCAGAAGTGCGTATGCACACATGCTAAGTTGGTTCAGGAATGTCTGACTCTTTGCGGCACTATGGACTCTAGCTAACCAGGCTTCTCTGTCCATGGGATTGTCCAGGTAAGAACACTGGAGTGGGTGCCATTTCCTCCTCCAGGGGATTTTTCCACCTGAGGGATTGAACTTGCTTCTCTTTTGTCTCCTGAATTGACAGCCGGGTTCTTTACAACTAGTGCCACCTGGGAAGCCCAGAAGTGTAAATATTAATCTTTCTCACATCCCATTGGTCAGAACTTGGTCATATGACCCTATTTAACTGCAGGGAATACTGCAAAATAAAATCTTCATTCTCAATGACAATATATTCAGCTTAAAAAAAAAACTACAATTATGGAAGAAGGGAGAATTAATACTGGAAAAAACTAACAATCTTTGTTATGATCCATCTGTATCAGTTTTTCCCTAGGATATGGACTGTCCTTTCAATCTGTAGATGCAAATCTTTGTTTCAGGAAATTTTTCTTCTACAGCATCTGTGAATATCTTTTCTATTTTATTTATAGAGTTTTCTACTTTCGGAATGTGGGTCTTTTTTATTTTAATCTTTGTGTTTATATTTGAATTCTTTGTACATGACTTCAATTTGAATAATTTTTCCTCCAAATATTTGTACAAGGTTTTTTTCCTGTTTCGCTTTGTTTTCATTTGTGTTCTCAATTGTATTCATTCAGAAAACCTTTTCAGTTTTATTTATTCCGATTTTTATTGCTCCTAATAGTTACCCTGAAGAAGCTGTTTGTTTCTTCTTTTCTTTCTAAACTAGGCCAGTCTGCTTTCCATCTTGTTCTGTGCCCTTAGAATCTCTTCTTTGCATTCTTTCATCTTTCCTTGAGTGCTCCTGTCATCGAGAGACTATTTCAACTACATTCTTTGAGGTCATGGAAAATTATTCACTTGACTCCGCTTCCTGAAGTAATCCCTCCTCTTTTTCTTTTTAAAATTTTATTTATCTTAGTTGAATTATAATTGATTTACACTGTTGTGTTACTTTTGCTGTACAGAAAAGAGGATCAGCTATACACACACACATACATATTCTTTTTAATATTCTTTCCCATTGTGGTTTATCCCAAGATATTAAAAATAGTTCCTTGTGCTATACAGTAGGATCTTGTTGTTTATCCATCCTATATATGATAGTTTGCATCTGCTAATACCGAACTCCCAATCCTTGCTTCTCCCAACCCCCTCCCCCTTGGCAACTGCTAGTCTGTTCTCTGTCTGTGAGTCTGTTTCTGTCGTAGATAAACTCATTTGTTGTCATATTTTAGGCACCACATACAACTGTTATCACATGCTATTTGTCTTTCTCCTTCTGACTTATGAAGTAATCCCTCTTCTAGCATATGTTTTTCATCTGCTTTTTGCTTACTCGTCTCTCCTTTGGGAGGAGGTAATGGCCACTTAAGATCTATGAGCAGAGTAAGGAAAGGGCACTTGAAAGGTTCCACCATTCAAGAGACAGATTTGATTTTTTTGGTCCCATTTTTAACCCTGTGATACTGCCAGACAGATATATACACAATTTTTCCTTATAATATGAGATGACAATATACATACTATTTTGCACTCTGTTTCCTTCATGTCATATAGCACAAAAATGTTTTTATGTCATTAAATATATTTCTCCCACATTATTAAAGTAGTTTCATTGCATTCCATTGGAATGATATATCATATTTGTTAACCCAATCTCTATTGGTGGACAATAGAGACAATCCCATTGTTTTCAGTAATTTATCATTGTAATCAAACTTGCATAACTTAAAATCTCTTATTTTGACTCTCTAGATTTAAAGCTAAAGTTGTGAAGAATCTCCTAGGTTCTCACTCTGTCTGTTTTTTAGCATGCCAGGCTTCCCTGCCCATCACTAACTCCCAGAGAAGCTCAAACTCATGTCCATCAGGTTGGTGATGCCATCCAACCATCTCATCCTCTGTCGTCCCCTTCTCCTCCTGCCTTCAATCTTTCCCANATAGTGATGCTTTCTAAGGCCCACTTGACTTCACATTCCAAGATGTCTGGCTCTAGATTAGTGGTCACATCATCATGATTATCTGGGTCGTGAAGATCTTTTTTGTACACTTCTTCTGTGTATTCTTGCCATCTCTTCTTAATATCTTCTGCTTCTGTTAGGTCCATACAAGTACACCTCTGTGGAGTTTCCCTGGTGGTCCAATGGTTAAGACTCTGTGCTTCCAATTTGAGGGCTGCAGGTTTGACCTCTGGTCGGGGAACCAAGATCCCACGTGCTGTATGGAGCAACACTGAAAATCATAAATAAATAAACGTACAACTCTGTACTTCACAACTGTATAACTCAGTGGATTTTAGTATATTCACAGAGTTGTACAACTACCACTATCTATTTCCAAACATCTGCATCACCCCAAAGAGGAACCTCATATCAATTAGCAGCATCCTTCCCATTCTCCTGGCCTCCTAACTCCTGGCAACTACTAATCCACTGACTGTCTGTATATGCCTATTCTGTACATTTCATGTAAGTGGAATTATATAATAAGTAGTCCTTTGTGACTGGCCACATTCATTTGACATAATGTTTTCAAGGTTCCTCCACATTGTAGCATGTATCAGCACTTAACTCTTTTTATGGCCAAATAATATTTTATTGTATTAATACACATATACATTTTGTTTATCTATTCATCAGCTGATGGACATTTGGGCTGTTTCCACCTTCTTGGATATTATGAAAATGTTGCTATGGACATCTGTGTATAAGTTTTTACAAAGACTTTAAAAAGTTTTTTATTAGAGTACAGTTGATTTACAATGTTGTGCTAGTTTCTGCTGTACAGCAAAGTGCATCAGTTATACATCTACATATATCACAGTTTCCTTAAGATTCTTTCCCCATATAGGTCATTACAGAGTACTGAGGGGAGTTCCCTGTGCTATATAGTAGGTCCTTATTAGTTATCTGCCTTGTATTAGTAGTGTGTATTTGTCGATCCCAGTCTTCCAATGTATCCTCCCCTCCCTTGGACATGTACTTTTCTTTTTTAAATTTGTATTTATTTATTTTTGGCTGTGCTGGGTCTTTGTTGCTGTTCAAGCTTTTTCTCTAGTTGCGGTGAGTTGGGGGCTATTCTCTAGGCTTTGAGTTTCTCATTGCAGTGGCTTCTCTTGTTGCAGAGCACGGGCTCTAAGGTGCATGGACTTCAGTAGTTAAGCCTCCTGGGCTCTAGAGCACAGGCTCAGCAATTGTGGTGCACGGGCTTAGTTTCTCCAAGGCATGTGGCATCTTTCCAGATCAGGGATCAAGCCTGTGTCTCCTACATTGGCAGGTAGATTCTTTACCACTGAGCCATCAGGGACGCCCTGGACATATGTTTTTAATTCTCTTGGGCATACAGCTAGTAGTGTAATTGCTGAATCATACAACAGGGCAGACATATTCTTAATCTCTATGTTTCTAATTCTGCATGACATCAGCAACATCTTTCAAATTTAGTTTCTATACACTGAATCTACAGTTTCCTGCTTGGTCTGGTAGTCACTTTGCTTTAAGGGGTGGAGGAAGGGGGCTTTGATATAATTTAATGTTCCGCTGTTTTCACCCTATGTCTCTTGACCCACTTTACACAGTATTGCTTCATGAAGTCAGCAGACAGTTAAAGCACAATCTTCCTCCACTGGGCTAATTTAGGTGCCTCTCTCTAGTCCATCTCTCTATTCCATCTAAAAACTGGTTGAAATCTCCCCTCTCCTGCTATCTCCTAACTTCTGTGGGAGTTAGTCCCTTTTATATTCCTTCAGTATCATTTTAGTAGGCTTTTCGGGGAGGGATGGCTATAAACAAATTTCCAGTTTGTTTAACCAGAAGTTGCACTAATTATGCATGTCTTTCTGGTCATGGCTCATCTTTGAAGGAAACCAGCTATTTGTTAAAATTTAGTTTAGAAAAACATGAGGCAAAGGATCTGGACAGACCACAGTTTTAAACTGACCTTTTCTCTTAAACATGGTATTAGCAAGTTTGTTTTCTTCCTGGTTTTCAAGATTAAGGGAATCAGTGTGGTAACATTCCCTATGACAGGCTTTGTCTTAGTCTGTTTGGGTTGCTACAAAATATATATATATATATATATATATATATATATCATAGGCTGGGTAGCTTAACCAACAAACATTGCTCACAGTTTTGGAAGCTGAGAAGTCCAAAATCAAGGCACCAGCAGATCTAGTGTCTGGTGAGAGCCTGCTTCCTGGCGTACATACTGCTGTCCTCTCACTATGTCCACACAGGGCAGAAGTGGGGAAGCTCTGGGGTCCCTTTTATAAGGGCACTAATCTCATTCATGAGTGCTCCACCCTCATGACCTAATCACCTCCTGAAGGTCCCACCTCCAAATATCAGGACACTGGGGACTGGGTTTCAACACATGCACTTTGAAGGGACACAAACATTCAGCATAGAGCAGACTTTCTCATACCATTCCCTCGTTCCCCACTCCCATCTCCCCTCCTCCCAGCAGGTCCCCTCAGCTAGGAGTCAGGTACATGAATAATTAACATGGTGCTTACACATGGCTTCTCCATTACTTCTACTTCCCCAATTCCTGTGTCTTACAGGGTGAAGTTACTTCTCTGGAATCTTTCCAGCTGCTCACCAGCTGTTCTAAACAATGGGATGAGCCTTGCCTTTACTTGGCAGTATACAGCTTCCTTATGTCACTGAAGCTGGAGACAGGTACAAGAATGTTCAGTACCGAATAGCAAAAAGCTGGAAATGTACAAATGACTGATACCAGGAGGACTGATAAGTACACATATTCATACAATTCATATTCATACACATACTCATATAGTTCAGCACATATTCAACACAATTGTTGAATTCATACAATTCAACACAATCTATCAGTAAAAATGAGTGAACTATATAGGTGTGCACAGCAGCATAGCTGGGTCTCAAAAACATACTGTTGAGTGAAAAAAAGTAAATCACAAGAAGAATATATACCATATAAGCTCAATAAAGTGCAAAAACTTTCCCAATTAAAATATATTGCAAAGGAAAATATTCATAAAGAGTAAAACTCTAAGAGGTACAAACTATTATGTGTAAAATAAGCTACAAGGATATATTGTACAACACATGGAAGAGAACAAATATTTTATAATAACTATAAAGGAGGCATAATCTTTAAAAATTGTGAATCACTATATTATACAGCTGTAACTTAAGTAGTATTGTACGACTATACTTCAATTTTAAAAAGGGAGAGAAAAAACTTAAGAAGGAGAGAAAAAAGAAAAAGAGTAAGCTTTTAAATAAAACTAAGGGAATGATTAAATAAAAATTCAGCAAAATAGTTACTGCCTGGAGAGAGAAAAAAGAGGTGTGACTGGGGAAGTCCACATAGGACCTTCTAAAGCACTAGTTAAATTGGATTTTTAAAGCGGGTTGGCACGTACATTTTATTGTTATTGTTAAACTGTACATATATGTTATGTACATTCTTTTGTTAACATAATATTTCATTAAAAAATGGAGAGATTGCTTTCTTCTATTTATCATTTAAAAATGGAGTTGCTTCTCTTCACTCTTTGGAGGGTTTTATGGGTGAGGAAAGAACCAAAAAATGCTTCCCCCACATGTTTTATCAATGACTCCTCTCTCCAGGGATCTGAATAACTCACATACACAGTGTGTGAAGGCACAGGGCATTATGAACCTTGGATTTCCATATAACACTGTAGACAAAGTCTATGGAAAACTGACATCAAGAAGTTTCTGACTTCCAAATGGCTTAGTCTTGAAACCTTTGACAGGAAAATGGCTTTCACTGGAAGATGGCTTGTGTATTTGTTTGGAGTGTTGATCCAACCGTGACAGAGGAAGAAGCTAAGAGGACCTCACCTCCACCTGCGGCTTCCCTAGCGGTTCAATCCCTGGGTCTGGAAGATCCCCTAGAGAAGGGAATGGCCACCCACTCCAGTATTCTGCCTAGAGAATTTCATGGACAGAGGAACCTGGCAGGCTACAGTCCATGGGGTCCCAAAGAGTCGGACACGACTGAGCGACTGAACTGAACTGAGCAACTACACGACAAATGACGATGAGCAACTAACACTTTTTACCTTCATCTGGGCCTTGCTGACTCCCAGAGGGAAAGGGGTACAGAGAGTAGAACAGGAGCCTGGGAGTAGAGGTGGTCTGCGGAGAGCTGACTGACCCAAGGCAAGGCCTGCTGATCCAGGGCCCGAGTGGACCCATAACCACCCCAAAATGACATGACGGCTGTGGGAAGGGTCAATGATACCTTTCCCTACTCAGAAGCTGGATCTGTTCATGCCAGAACAAGTTGTGAGTTGAGTGCCAAAGGCTCTAAGTCATGGCCCGGAAGAGCCTGCGTGTCAGAGCTTATTGAATAGACAGGGGTGGGGGTGGAGCAGTTAACAAGAGAGGTCGGCAGGGCAGTGCTGGGGAGGGAATGTGGACTTTATCCCATGCAATGAGGAGCTGTTAAAGGGTTTAAGCCAGCAAGAGGCAGGATAAGATCTGACTGAGAAAATATATAATGAAAAAAATGCTAGTAAGGCTTCAGGAATTCACTTAAAGCAAGCAATCTGTACTGTATGAATCACATCAGCATCTATAATTACAGTAATGGCCATATGTGGGCACAATATGTTTTCATTCTACATAGAATATTTGGTGTGCATCAGGACTCAGAGACCATTTGCAAAGTTCTGTGCCCACATCCTCTACTCCCAGGGCTAGGCTGTGGGGCTTCCCTGGTGGCTCAGATGGTAGAGTCCACCTGCAGTGTGGGAGACCTGGGTTCAATCCCTGGGTTGGGAAGATCCCCTGGAGAAGGGAATGGCAACCCACTCCAGTATTCTTGCCTGGAGAATCCCATGGACAGAGGAGCTTGGCAAGGTGCAGTCCATGGCGTCACAGAGAGTCAGACAGAACTGAGCGACTAGCACTAGTTAATGTTAATATTAAAACTGTTCTTCCTGACAGCAATGAACAGCTAGTTCAGCTTCCTTCCTTAAGCTGGGGAGATCATGTCCCTAACACTACGAGGAATGTTTGCCTTCCCATTTCCTATAAGGGTAACACACATCTAAGTCACGTAGTAGCTGTTACTTTTAACCACTTAAATATACGCCCCCAAACAGGAGATGAACTAATACCCAACACATATTTACACTAATTAGGATTGTTAGCAAAACTAATAACTAGTATTATGACACCAGTCTTGAATTTGCCCGACTGACTCTTTTAATCCTCACAACATCTGCTGAGGTAGTTGTTATTGCCATTGGTATTATATAATCTTAACTATAAACTTAATTATACAATCTTTCATTCAGTATTCACATGCCATGATAAAGTCACGGAGAGCAGAGAGTACGTCTGCCATGTTTCCTCGTGGAGCCTTCTTTGGTGCCTAGAACAGTGCCTGGCATGTGGTAAACATTCAAAATGTGTTTGGTGAGCAAATTTTGAGTCCCCTTTTACAGAAGTGACAACACCAAATCTCAGAGATGTTAAATAGCTTACCAGCTATTAGGTCAGCAGCTAATCCCAAATCACATCTGTTGGGCTTCGTCTTCTCACTGGCTCCCAAATCGTCAAAGGTTTTATAAGGATCCCATAGTTTGTCAAGTTCCTAGCAATTAAACACAATGCTATTGAAAGATTAATTGCCACCTTCTAAAAAATCTTAACCATTTTGAGAACATAATGCAGAATTTAGAGGTGAGCAGCAGGAGAATGGCTGTGTTTAAACTTGCCATGTTTTAGAAAGATCTTACATTGAGAAATTCACACCTGGCATTTGAGAACAAAAGCTGGCACAGAACTCGAAGGAAGTATTGTTAGGAATTTTCCCAACTAAATCTTCCTAAGCTTATTATCAATAAAGAGGGTGTTTTCATTTAAATAGAGATCATTACGGCTTTATAGCTCTTTCTCCTCAACTGCAACCTCTTTTGGGCCAGTGTTCCAGTTTTCATGGGCCACTTGGTATTCATCATTCTTACCTTACTTGCTTGAAACAGCTGGCCAAAGAAGTCTGAGTCCTGATTCCAGACCTTTCCCCACACCCAGATTGGCCTGGGCACAAATTCTCTTATAAATTTCTCAATAGTCCACAGCCTCTGGAGGAAGCATAGAAAGATAAGATTACCTTTTCCCATAGAAAGGGTATTGAAGCAACTTGTACAGGCTATCTCTAGTGAGAGAGAGAAGTTAAGTCTCTGAGAAAAAGCTCCATTGGGAGTAACAAGTCCTGTCCTATTCCCACTCCAATTATTTCTAGGCAGGAGTCCAGCCCAGGCCGTAAGGCAGACCCTCAGCCAGACGATGCAAGAGTAACTGATGTGTGAATGGATAGGTATTAATATTTACCCCAATCAAGAGAGAGTCCAGACCCTTTCCTAGTTCTATCATCCAGAACATGCCTAGACAGGACACTGCAGAACAGTGGCCTAAGACAACTGATGTTCTCTCCTCTCTGCAATGTGGGTAGCAATCAGAAGATGGACCTCTGATCTTTGACAAAGGAGGCAAGAACATACAATGGAGAAAAGACAATCTCTTTAACAAGTGGGGCTGGGAAAACTGGTCAACCACTTGTAAAAGAATGAAACCAGAACACTTTCTAACACCATACACAAAAATAAACTCAAAATGGATTAAAGATCTAAACTTAAGCCAGAAACTATAAAACTCCTAGAGGAAAACAGGCAAAACACTCTCCGACATAAACCACAGCAGGATCCTCTATGACCCACCTCCCAGAATATTGGAAATAAAAGCAAAAATAAACAAATGGGCCCTAATTAAAATTAAAAGCTTCTGTACAACAAAGGAAACTATAAGCAAGGTGAAAAGACAGCCTTCCAAATGGGAGAAAATAATAGTAAATGAAGCAACGGAAAAAGAATTAATCTCAAAAATATACAAGTAACTCCTGCAGCTCAATTCCAGAAAAATAAACGACCCAATCAAAAAGTGGGCCAAAGAACAGACATTTCTCCAAAGAAGACATACAAATGGCTAACAAACATATAAAAAAATGCTCAACATCATTCATTATCAGAAAAATGCAAATCAAAACCACAGTGAGATACCATTTCACACCAGTCAGAATGGCCTATCCAAAAGTCTACAAGCAATAAATGCTGGAGAGGGTGTGGAGAAAAGGGAGCCCTCTTACACTGTTGATGGGAATGCAAACTAGTACAGCCACTCTGGAGAACAGTGTGGAGATTCCTTAAAAACCTGGAAATAGAACTGCCATATGACCCAGCAATCCCACTGCTGGGCATACACACCGAGGAAACCAGAATTGAAAGAGACACGTGTACCCCAATGTTCACTGCAGCACTGTTTATAATAGCCAGGACATGAAAGCAACCTAGATGTCTATCAGCAGATGAATGGATAAGAAAGCTGTGGTACATATACACAATGTAATATTACTCAGCCATTAAAAAGACTATGTTTGAATCAGTTCTAATAAGGTGGATGAAACTTTATAAACATATGAAATTTAGAAAGATGGTAATGATAACCCTGTATGCGAGACACCCAAAGAGACACAGATGAATAGAACAGTCTTTTGGACTCTATGGGAGAGGGCGAGGGTGGGATTGTTTGAGAGAATGGCACTGAAACATGTAAATTATGACGTGTGAAGTGAATTGCCAGTCCAGGTTCGATGCATGATACAGGGTGCTCGGGGTTGGTGCACTGGGATGACCCAGAGGGATGAGATGGGGAGGGAGGTAGGAGAGGGGTTCAGGATGGGGAACACATGTACACCCATGGTGGATTCAAGTCAATGTATGGCAAAACCAATACAATATTGTAAAATAAAATAAATAAAACAGATTTTTTTTAAAAAATGGAAAGATTTCAGATTTCTTGAATTCTCTGTAGTAACTAACGTTGCATAGCTTTTTGATGATCTGGGAGCCATTTCTTTGTTTTTTAAACTGTCTTTATTTATTTGGCTGTGCTGGGTCTTCATTGCTATCAGCAGGCTTTCTCTAGTTGTGGCGAGCCAGAGGTTACCCTCCAGTTGGGTGCATGGGCTTCTCATTGTGGGGGCTTCTCTTGTTGCAGAGCACGGGCCCTAGAGCGCAGGCTCCAATAGTTGCGGCACACGGACCCCGTCGCTCCGAGGCACGTGGAATCTTCCTGGACAGGGATCAAACCTGTGTCCCCTGCACTGGCAGGGGGATTCTTAACCCCTGGACCACCAGGGAAGTCCCTCTGACCCATTTCTGATGTGCAAACTATTTTCACACACACCTTCTACTGAGGTAAGCAGACCAATATTATTATTCGCAAGTTAGAGATGGGCAAAGAGATTATGTTGTTTGTCCAAAGACATGTTATTCTCTCCAAAAGCAGCCTCCTGGTGGACTGTTGCTCAGTCATGGTGTTTGGCTTTCCTCCCTCTTCAAGTCAATTATCTACTAGTTTTACATCATGAATTCTCAACCTTTGGTATACCGTCACTTAGAGATTCTAATCTACCCTCACATTTGCAAGCATGTGAGCGCACACACACAATTTTGTATTAACTCTCAGGACTCTCAGAGATCCCCCGAAGACCAGGGACACAAGGTTGAGAATCTTTTAGAATTAATGAGACCGAAAGGACGTAATTACCAAATGTAGTAATAAACTGTATTTTCTCGTTTTGAAATTCAGCTACAGAACACATCTCAGGGACCACTAGAGAAATTTGAATATGGAATATATATATATACTAAATTTCATTAAGGACTTTTCTCAGGTGATATTAGGAAAATTTTCTTTGATGTGATGATGGTGTTTATTTATGAGGATGCTTAAGGATTTTTAGGAGATTCTTAAGTGTTTTTTTCCTGATATTTATTTATTTACTTGGCTAATGCTTATTTATTTATTTATTTAATAATCCTGATTATTATTTATTTATTTATTGGGGTCTTAGTTGCAGAGCACTGGTTTAGTTGCTCTGCGGCATGTGGGATCTTAGTTCCCCGATCAGGGATCAAACTTTGCCCTCTTCATTGCAAGGTGGATTCTTAACCACTAAACCACTGGGAAAGTCCCAGTGCTTAAGTATTAAGAGGTGAAATATCATGAAGTCTGTAACACATTTTCACATGGTTCAGAAAAATAGAAAAAGATACAAAATTTAATAATATGACATTTGCCAATATGACATAATTCTAAATCTATACGAACAGCAATTACTTTTAAGTTAATCTAGTTTACAAAGAACATATAGCAAACTATTAGTAGTTAACCTTGGTGGTGATATATGCATGTTCACTGAAGAGTTATTTCAACTTTTCTATACATTGGAAAGTTTTCATAATAAAATACTGGGGTAAAAAGTTTCTGTTTGTGGTATCTCTCAAATCTGCCCCTCTATTAGTTATCTATTCCTATGTAAGAAATTATCCCCAAATTTAGTGACTTAAAACTACGAATATTTCCAGGTAAATACCCCAAAGAACTGAAAGCAGAGACTCAAAGAGATATTCATAGATCCACGTTCATAGCAGCATTATTCACAATAATGCCAAAAAGCAGACACAATTCAAGTGCCCATCAATGGATGAATGAAAAAACCAGGTATGCTATACATACAATGGAATACTGAACTTTAGCCTTAAAAAGGAAGTAAATTCTAACGCTATAGCATGGATGAACCCTGAAGACACTGTGCTAAGTGAAATAAGTCAGTCATGAAAGGACAAATAGTGTTTGATTCTATGTGTACAAGATAGCTGCTGCTGCTGCTGCTAAGTCGCTTCAGTCGTGTCCGACTCTTTGCGACCCCATTTTATGTTATGTATACTGTACCACACACATCATCAACCCACAAACAAAACATATATCATCTCACAATGTGTGCAGGCTAAGTCACTTCAGTCATGTCCGACTCTGCGACATTATGGACCGTAACCCACCAGGCTCCTCTATCCGTGGGATTCTCCAGGCAAGAACACTGGAGTGAGTTGCCATGCCTTTCTCCAGAGGATCTTCCCAACCCAGGGATCGAACCTGTAGATCTACCATATTCTTTTTCCATTTTTCTGAAACAAAACAAACCTCATTATTGGAATATTTCAATAAATAAATCCACAAAGGTAGAAAATCTCAGGACAAATTACATTTCGACAAAAAGACCAGTGCTCTGAATTGGGATAAAATGGCCAATTAACAGTTGAACGANAGAACATATAGCAAACTATTAGTAGTTAACCTTGGTGGTGATATATGCATGTTCACTGAAGAGTTATTTCAACTTTTCTATACATTGGAAAGTTTTCATAATAAAATACTGGGGTAAAAAGTTTCTGTTTGTGGTATCTCTCAAATCTGCCCCTCTATTAGTTATCTATTCCTATGTAAGAAATTATCCCCAAATTTAGTGACTTAAAACTACGAATATTTCCAGGTAAATACCCCAAAGAACTGAAAGCAGAGACTCAAAGAGATATTCATAGATCCACGTTCATAGCAGCATTATTCACAATAATGCCAAAAAGCAGACACAATTCAAGTGCCCATCAATGGATGAATGAAAAAACCAGGTATGCTATACATACAATGGAATACTGAACTTTAGCCTTAAAAAGGAAGTAAATTCTAACGCTATAGCATGGATGAACCCTGAAGACACTGTGCTAAGTGAAATAAGTCAGTCATGAAAGGACAAATAGTGTTTGATTCTATGTGTACAAGATAGCTGCTGCTGCTGCTGCTAAGTCGCTTCAGTCGTGTCCGACTCTTTGCGACCCCATTTTATGTTATGTATACTGTACCACACACATCATCAACCCACAAACAAAACATATATCATCTCACAATGTGTGCAGGCTAAGTCACTTCAGTCATGTCCGACTCTGCGACATTATGGACCGTAACCCACCAGGCTCCTCTATCCGTGGGATTCTCCAGGCAAGAACACTGGAGTGAGTTGCCATGCCTTTCTCCAGAGGATCTTCCCAACCCAGGGATCGAACCTGTAGATCTACCATATTCTTTTTCCATTTTTCTGAAACAAAACAAACCTCATTATTGGAATATTTCAATAAATAAATCCACAAAGGTAGAAAATCTCAGGACAAATTACATTTCGACAAAAAGACCAGTGCTCTGAATTGGGATAAAATGGCCAATTAACAGTTGAACGACCGTGAGTTCCAAATCAGAGTGAAGACCATTTTCCCTGTCACAGCAAGACACGTTGGATCGGAGTCTGCCAGACAACCCTGCAAGAGGACGCTGTATGGGTGATCTCAAGCGTTTGTGAAATCAGTCAGGTCCTGACAATGGACATGATGTTGGAGTATGGACTTGTAAGGTTTATTTTTGCACACCCTGTTTCTCACGACCTCATTCCTTCACGTAGGATGTATGATTTTCTATGTCTTCCACTTCTGACCTGAAAGCTGCTTGGTAGGGGTATGGGACTGGGGAAGCAAAATGAACGAACTTACCTGCGCACTGTGGCAGACCTGTTATTTTTATGGATTTTACAGCTCAGTTAACAGTGTTACCTTTTTAAGATTTCTATATACTCTTCAGAAGAAAAAAAAAAAACAGTTGAACGAGAAACCGCCAACATTTGAACTTATTTTACTTGTTGCTGTATGTATGTAAATAATATAAAGAAAAACTCTAATTCAGAAAAATAACAAAGTGGGAAATGATAAACTAGAAGCAAAATAATTTAAACCATTTAAAGACCCAGTTTACAACATAGGAAGAAAAGCATCACCTTTCTTAACATAAACTGATTAAGAACTAAGTACTCCATCTAGCTTTTCCCCTGCTCTCAGTGATGTCTTCTTGCCCATCTGCTTTGGATGCCCACTGATCCATTAATCAGAACCTTCTGTAGTCCTTTCCCAAGTGCTCATGACGTAATAAATAGGCCAAGTGGATAACTTTCTTTTAAAAGAGTATAGAATTTCTACCCTTTTTGTCTCTACTTTCCAAGTATCTTTGTCTTGAGCTTATCTCATTTTTTGCAGCTTAAGAGCTCAGGGAAAGTTGCCCATGAGGGCACAGGTAGGATCTCCCCACCTCTGTGAGGTGACTCCTTGTGCCTTAAGCTGGATGAACCGCTGGATAGAAATGTACGGTTCCCCCATTCAAGGAACAGGAAGAGAACCCAAGAAATCCAGTTCCAGCTTTCCTTCCCATTTTCAGATCACTTCAGCAATTCCACACTTCACTAATTAGGCAAAAATTTAGATCTCTGAGTTCTTTTCCATACCAAAATTTCATATTTTAAATTGTTATATAAACTGTAAGCCTGTCAACTTCATCCTTTCATGCTTTTTTATATTTTCAATTTCTTTGGAAAGAGCTCTCCTAATCTCAAGATTAAAACCAAAAAAAAAAGTTCTCCTGTATTTATTTCTAGTACTTTCATATGGCTTAGTTCCTCAATCCATCTGGAACTTATTTGGGGTCTTTTCTCAAATTTATGGGTGAATTAATCCCTCTAGCAGCATTTCCTCATTTATTAGAAATGTTTCCTTTACAAGTAAAATATCCTTTTATTCTCATAGCTATTTCTGGATTGTATTATGTCCCAATGTTTATTCTACTGATTCTATGTCTGCAAATGTTTTTATTACTACAACTTCAAGGTATATTTTGAATCTGAAAGGACAGGCTCTCATCTTTTTTCTTTCCCCAACTTTTCTTGGCTCTTTTCTTCACAGTTCATAGGTTTTACAACCTGAGGTAAGTCTGAGTCAGTTTTCTCATCTGAAAAGATTAATAGACTATGGGCTCTGGAGTCATTTTGTCTGAATATCAGCAAAGATCCACTAAGGCAAATGGAAAGTCTTCTATTTGAGCAGAGGGGATTTAATATAGGGAGCTGGTGACATGATATGGAAAGACTAAGTATCTTAATGCAAAAATAAGCTAGGGACTTCCCTGGTAGTCCAGAGGTTAAGAATCTACCTGCCAATGTTTTTGAACTATGGTGCTGGAGAAGACTCTTGAGAGTCCCCTGGACAATAAGGAGATCAAACCAGTCAATTCTAAAGAAAATCAACCCTGAATATTCATTGGATGGACTGATGCTGAAACTCCAATACTTTGATTACCTGATGCAAAGAGTCAACTCACTGGAAAAGACCCTGATGCTGGGAGAGATTGAAGGCAGGAGGAGGGGGCGATAGAGGATGAAATGGTTGGATGGCTTCACCGACTCAATGAACACGAGTTGGAGCAAACTCTGGGAGATGGTGAAGTACAGGAAAGCCTGACGTGCTACAGTCCATGGGGCTGCAAAGAGACGACACAACTTAGAGACTGAACAACAAGGGACTTCCCAGATGGTCCAGTGGTTAAGATTCCCTGCTCCCAGTGCAGTCCCCTGAGTGTATTTAGCACTTTATCAGTTATTGACATTGCCCCATCTCATTCTCCCAACAAACGCTTTGATGCAGACAGGGCAAGCTTCATTATCCCTGCTGAACAGCAATGGAATCCAAGACTTCCAGAAGATAAGTGGTAGACTCAAAGGCCCAGGGGGCTTGGGACAAAGCCAGCTCACTCACGTTCAGGATTCTTCCTACTAAATCCCAGGTGGCCTCCCACAAGCATGTGTGAGATAATGAGCATATACATACATGTGTGCATCAAACACACACACACACACACACACACACACACACACACACTAGGTTCAAATCTCTGAAGAGAAGGTTCATGCCTTATCAATCTTAATCTTCCTGCACCAGGTAAAGCACCTGGAAGCTAGAAAAGAAGTGATTGTTGGCCTTAATTCCGGGAAAGGACCCTCCTGGGGGATGGAAGAGAGAATATATGTGAGGATTACAGCCAGAGCCAGGGGTCAAGATCAGCCAAACTCTACAAGGTTCTGGCCCTTGATTCCAGCTTTACCCAACCCTTTCTCAGGTCATCAAAGAGCAGAGGGCATAGTCACCAGGAGGGACTGAGATGACCAGGGAAACAAATCTGCCCACTGGCTCTGTGCACCCCCGTGCCCAGGGCATGTAACAGCTTCTTGTGGGCAGTGGGGTCCCTGACAGGCGGGAGCTTGCTCTAAACCTACAGTAGTAATCACCCCAGGGCTGCCCATCCAGGGCCTGGCATCCACACTGGTCCCTGACAAACCAGTTGGAGCAGGAGCCTCATTTATGTGTGTATGGATCACTGACAGGAAGCATGGGACACTAAAGATTAGAAGACTAAGCTAATAAAATGGTTGCCATTGGACATCAGTGTTTGCCAGGCACTTTCTACATGAATATATCTGGTTCTATTCTTCACTCAGCCAAGGCAAGGCATGGGCACTGCTGGGGTTGGCTTCAGCTGTGAACTTGTTTTCCTCTGACATGTCAAGGATGCCGCATCTTCAATTGATTTGGCTTGGCTCTGCATCTGTGCTTTTTCTCCTTATCCTGAAATGGGGAGCCACTCTCTCATGTCTGCCTAAAGACATCCAGAGCAGGGGCATCGGGACGGGCTTGGCACAGGTGGCCCAGGCAGCTGCCCACGCTACTGCTCCGTGCTTCCAAGAGCTCTGCTGCCTGCCCCATTCTCCTCTCTGCCCACAGGCGTTCCAGTGCCCTTGGGAGTCGACAGGAAAAGACAGGGTCGTGAATTAGACAGTGGGCAGTGAGTGGGAAGAATAAAAGCCAAAGACCTGGGGGGGGGGTAGTGGTGGGAGGAACTGGAGATTGGGATCGACATGTATACACTATTGATATTGTGTAAAAAATAGATAACAAATAAGAACATATTGTATAGCAAAGGGAACTCTACTTAATGCACTGTGGTGACCTGAATGGGAAGGAAGTCCAAAAAGGAAGGGGTACATGTATATGTATGGCTGATTCATTGTATAGCAACTATATTCCAATAAAAATTAATTCAACTTTTTTTAAAAGCCAAGGCCTACATGGGGACTCTGAGACCCCATGCCCTCTGTCCTAGTTATCCCTCAGGACTCATTTTTTTCTTTCTCTCTCTTTTTAAAAAATATTTATTTATTTGGCTTCCCTGAGTCCTAGTTGCAGCACTGGGGATCTTTAGTTGTGGCATGCAGTATTCTTAGAGGCTTCCTAGGTGGTTCAGTGGGTAAAGAATCCACCTGCAATACAGTAGACAAAGATTCGATCCTTGGATTAGGAAGATCCCTGGAAGAGGGTGTGGAAATCCACTCCAGTATTCTTGCCTGGAGAATCCCATGGACAGAGGACCCTAGTGGACTACAGTCCATAGGGTCACAAAGAGTAGAACATGACTAAGCACATACACAGTATTTTTAATTGTGGCATGTGGGATCTAGTGCCCTGGCCAGGGATTGAACCCAGGCCCCCTGCAGTCTTAGCCACAGGACCACCAGGGAAGTCCCAGGCTCATTTCCCCTTCCTCTCCACTCACATCACTCTTCACTGTTCCTGGAACAGGCCAGGGCCTTTGCACCACTCTTCACCCACACAGCATTGTGCTTCTTCCTGCTTCCTGTTCCACACTCTGTTCTGATGTCATTTTCTTGCTGAGGTCTTCCTTGACCACCTTCCTACAATCGCAAGACCCACTCCCCACACCCTTGCCTCTTCCCTGGCTCCTCTCACTGCCCACCTTACTTATCGAGCTGATTGATCAAGCTCCCCACCTCTGAAGTTGGGTCTGTTTGCTCACTGCTGTGTCTTCAGCACTGAAGCAGCACCTGACACACAGCACAGGCTCAGTGACATTGTGAAACTCTTGCATGGATGAGGCTGGCCTGTGAGCTGATTCCAGGCAGCCCTGGGTTTGGGTCAGCCCCGCTCCCTTCTGGGCCTGGCTTAGTTCCTCTAACGACGAGGGTGCATGTGCCGCTGGGTAAGCTGCCTTCCAGTGGTAATAACTGATGAGTCTGGACAATATCCTCTTACCACCCAAGCAAAGCCCAAACAGAAGGCAATGAGGGCAGGGAGGCAGGAAGCAGCTGCCAGTATGACTAACTGGGATCTTAGGTCATCATCCCCCAGTGCCAATCCTTACAGGTCTCAGCATGGCTCAGGATTACTGAGACTCATGCGGCCAGACCCGGTTCAAAAGGGCCACAAGGAGCTCTTGGAAAAACAACTCCATTTTAGGGAGCTGACACAGAGGCCTGGAGGAGGACTAGAGATTTGATGAACTTTGTACAAAAATTTTGCAAAACCAGACTTGATTCAGTTCTTTGGGATTTTTGGCTTCACTGAGTCTTTGTTGTGGCACTTGGGCTTTCTCCAGTTGTGGCTAGTGGGGGCTACTCTTTGTCATGGTGCACGGGCTTCTCCTAGCTGTGGTTCATGAGCTCTCTAGTTGCAGTGCTCAGGCTTAGTTGCCCCATGGCATGTGGGATGACATTCCTGACCAGGGAGCGAACCTGAGTCCTCTGCAATGGAAGGGGGATTCTTAACTACTGGACCACCAGGCAAGTCCCTTGATTCAGTTCTCATTCAAGCAATATTTATAAGGGCTCCCTCGGCACCAGGCACTTCTCTAGGAGGGAATAGAGTCGTGAACCCCATGAGTGAGGTCCAGTCTTGACCTGTACATTGGTTTGTGTCCTGGCATGCCATCCCTCACCAACCCCTGGCGCCATCTTCCCTGCAACTTCCTGCTCCCAGTATCTTAAGTCTTCCCAGATCTACTGGCTACATTTAGATAGATGCCCTTTATCTCAAAAACAACCAGCAGCAACCACTCGCACCTCCGACAGACCAATGAGACAACAGCACTCGTTCTCCCGTAGTCCCCTCCGGCATCCAAGTCTCGTCAACTTTGTATTCTGTCCCCCTTCTGGGAAACTCCAACTCTCTTCCTCATTCTCAGCACCTTGGTGTCTTTGGTCCTACCACTCCCTGACAAAGTCACCTTCTCTATCTGTTGGGTTAATTGCCCCAGTGGCTCCCAAACTCATTGTATGTCTCCTGTATTCAGCGCCTTTGTGCATTCATCCACATCCGAGCTGTCTCTCCCCTCCCTTCTCTCTGCCTCTTTAGCATGGCTCATCACATCGCCCTCTCACCTTCAAGGGGAGACAGACTCCTCTCAGTTCCCCAACGCTTGATAAACTCTCTACCACCCAGAATACCCGCTTTCCATGAGGGCATCGTCATCTGTACATACACACGTGAAGTGAAGTGAAGTCGCTCGGTCGTGTCTGACTCTTTGTGACCCCATAGACTGCAGCCTGCCAGGCTCCTCTGTCCACGGGATTTTCCAGGCAATAGTACTGGGGTGGATTGCCATTTCCTTCTCCAGGGGATCTTCCCAACCCAGGGCTCGAACCCGGGTCTCCCACATTGTAGACAGAGGCTTTACCGTCTGAGCCACAAAAATCTTTCTATGTAATTACCAACTGCTCCCTGTATGTATGTCTTATTTTTCCCTGAGATTGTAAACTCCTTGAAGGCAAGGACAAGTCCCTTTTTTTTTTTTGGCCTCGAGGTATGTGGGAATCTTAGTTCCTCAACCAGGGGTTAAACCTATGCCCCCTGCATTGGAAGCACAGTCTTAACCACTGGACTGCCAGGGAAGTCCTGAGGGCAAGAACAATTTCTATTTTTCAGTGTCCTATACAGCTCAGTACCCACTCACTCTGCTATCAATCTGACCTGGATTTACCACGTGATGATATTTAAGAAGAACGTTGTTGTTCCTTAGTCGCTAAGTTGTGTCCGACACATTTGTTACCCTGTGGACTGTAGCCCGCCAGGCTCTTTTGTCCATGGGATTTCCCAGGCAAGAATACTTGAGCAGGTTGCCATTTCCCAGAGGATCTTTCCAACCCAGGATCGAAACTGCACTGGCAGGTGGATTCTTTACTACTGAGACACCAGGGAAGCCCTTAAGAAGAATACATTTGTGGAAATGTGTATTCGTTTTTAGCTGTTAAGAGGAAAATATAGAATACAAGATTATGTTATGGTCTGAGGACCACGGTATAAACTATGTACTCATAAAGGTAAACCTGGAAGGAGATCAGCAAAAAATATTTTGCTGGGTTGTATTTTGTCAGGGTTGTTGGATTATGAATGATTTGTTTAACAATCTGTAAATTTTGTGAGTGTGTTGCTTGTGCACTTGAAAAGAGGTTTGTTTTTGTTTTTTTTAAGTACATGGAGGGCTTTAAATGTCATTGAAACATTCCACTCTTGGGTACAAATTCTTCAAGGCTTTCTTAGGAAAGAAAAGGGGATGGGAGCAGGGTAAGCAGGGTTGGCAGTTCTTCAAAGATTTCACTCAAGTCATATTTATACACAAATAGCTAAGCGAAGTGGCGGGGGGTGGGGGGAACCAAAGTCCAAGTTTTGCCTACAAATGTTTATTCCCTGAGGATGGGACAGAAAAATAAACAGTTTAAAATAACCCACGAAATCACGTGAGCTGTAGAGTTGTTTTTTTTTTTTTTCTCTCCCCGAGAAGAAGAAATGTACTCTTGAGTTTCCTGGTGTTTTGTGTTCTGAAGCTCTGGCAGCAGGGAGTGTGACTGGAGGAGGGAGAGGCAGGGTATACCCTCCTTGGTGGACAGCTCTGGGCACAGGTTTCCTCTGATTTCTTAACTTTTTTTGACGTGTGTGTTTTATTCATATCAGACTATGGGCTCTTTTCTGGTGTTTTTCTGGTGGGAGGAGTAGGGGTGCAACCCCATTCCACCTGCTACATCTTAGTTCTCAGACCAGAGATTGAACCCGTGTCCCCTGGAGTGGAAGCACAGAGTCTTAACCACTGGACCACCAGGGAAGTCCCTAGGACCATGCTCTTTCTGTCAGAGGGGTGGCCCCACAGCACACCTAATATAAGGGGAGCCCAAGAGATCATTTGTCCAATGCCCTCATCAGACCCAGGAAGACCAGACTCAGAATGAGGCACGTGCAGAGGCCATACAGCCTGGGAACTGGTTTTAGAGAGCTCTGGAGTGCACAAGCCCAGCCCCCACAGTGTTGCTCAGGTGTTTGGAACATTCCTCTGTCAAGTGTGGGTTGAGCCTAAATATACCCCAGCCCAGAAACATGGCAGAAGGGCGACAGTGAACCAACTGTGCTCTTAACACTGAGGAGCTTAGGATTCAGAGAGAGAGAGATGGGGCAAGTTCGCAGATAGCCGGAATACCAAGCAGAAAGGAAGAAGCATTGCAAGAGGCACGTGCGAAAGAGGAAGGAGCCTCTGACAAAGTGGGCTGAGAACGTCTCCGTTGGCCTGAAGCTGGCATTAAGGGGTTCAGGATGATGCAAATGAGGTCAGAGGCACCGAGACAGTTGCATTCATTTAACAAATCCTTGCTAATCACCAACTACTGGTGCCAAGTAAGGTTTTAGGTATTTGGGAAGCAAATCTCTCCCCTTGTGAAATTTACATTCAAGTAAGAGCAGAGACACTACACAAGATATATAAGTATTATAAAAGTTGGTCCTAACCAACTGGTGTGTGTGTGTGTGTTCAGTCGTGTTCAACTCTTTACAGCCCCATGGACTGTGGGCCCACCAGACTCCTCTGTCCCTGAGATTTTTAAGGCAAGAATCCTGGAGTGGGTTGCTATTTCCTTCTCCAGGGGACCTTTCCAATCTAGGGATAGAACTCAAATCTCTTGCATCTACTGAAGTGACAGGTGGGTTCTTTACCACTAGAGCCACCTGGGAAGACCAGTAGGCTGGTGAGAATGTAAAACTGCAGCTGCTATGGAAAAACAGTATGGTAGCTCCTCAAAAATTTAAGCATAGAATGATCATTTGATCCAGCAATTACACTTCTGGATGTATCTTCACCCCATGCAGAAAACTGGGATAACAGTGGTCCAAAGAGAAGGATCAGCAAGTGCAAAAGCCCAGAGGCAGAAACTGTCAGGAGACCACTGTGACAGAGCCACTGTCAGGAGAATCCATTGTTTTACTTCGGTGTCTCTTCAGTCAATTCCAACGGTACTCGTATTGTGGGGGTCACTCAGTCCTGTCCGACTCTTTGTGATCCCATGGGCTGTAGTTCGCCAGGCTCCTCTGTCCATGGAATTCTTCAGGCAAGAATACTGGAGTGGGTTGCCATGCCCTCCTCCAAGGCATCTTGCCGACGCAGGGATTGAACCCAGTCTCCTGCATTGCAGGTAGATTCTTTACCGTCTGAGCCACCAGGGAAGCCCTGGTAGTAGGTACTAGTAGCCATGGTAGGGAGACTGTTAATAGTGGAACTGGGAAACACTTTTCTCAGCTCTGAGGGGCAATACACAGAGCAGAGGGTCTTATTTGGGTGAGGGTAGGAGGAGTGACCTGGCTTTACTGAACTCAGCAATGTCACTGTAGACTCTAGCAGTTATACGTCCATGGGGAACATGATCACTCAGGCCATAGGGCTGCATGTGACCATTAATTCATTTCTCTGGAAGCAATTCTGTTAGGACAGGAACTGAGAATTCTTTCCCCATGACTTGTGGCTGAGTTTGTGTTCTGTGAGAACACTGGGTTTTGCATTTCTCATTACACTGATCTCATAGCTCCTGGGTTTGGAAGCGGTCACCGCCATTAAATTCTTTTATGGCTTTTACCCCCATCAAACCAAGGATAAAGGTGAATAAAGAACTCATCCCGAGTAGACTGCTCCAACACCCCAAGATAATTCCTCTTCATAAAACCTAGAGTTTCATGCCAGGGACATTACATAAAAATGAAGCCAGAGTAACGAAGTGCCAATTACATTGTTAAGGACAATGAGTCTATAACATGCTATGAGATGAAATCTTTCTTTCAAGATATTTTAATTGCCAGATGCAAAAGACAGTAGACTCTTTGCTTGTTGAAACTTTTTCAGCCTTGTGGCTAATGCCCATTGTAGCTGCATTAAAGGCTCTGGGGCATCTCTGCCCAGATGTGATGGCCAAGAACCAGTGATGACTTCAGCATGAGCTTTCTCCACCTGCCAGCTCCGCCATCTTGGCCGAGCCTGCATACCAGCTGCCTGACTCCATCCGACTAGGAGGTCCCATTGGATTGTGCATCCTTGTGTAGAGGTCAATACTCACAGTGAAGTTTTTTAGGAAACAAGCTCCAAGTCTAAGGCTGAAGGATGTTGTGGGTCTTAAGGGTGGTCTCTGGAGGGATCGTCTCTGAAATTCTCTGCTAAGACCCAGTGTGTCTAAGCCACAGTATTATGGAAAGTGCATAGGAAGGAATAGAAGACAAGAAGTCTGAAGCTTAACCATGGTTTCATCTTGGTGCTGGTTATCTCCGACTTACTTAACTCACCCCAGAGCCACATCCTGCTCAACTCTGCTCTGCTCTGTGTTCCTGGAGACAGACATCCACAGGCTCCCTGGGCTCTGGCCTAAGGAAAGCCAATGGGGATCTCTAGGAGGAGAGGGAGGTGTGAGTTCCCCAACTCCTTCCTGGGTCTCCACAGGCTGTAGTCTCCTTCTCCTTACAGGTTCTGGTAACTGCACCCTCTTCTCTCTTTTGCAGACCCAGGTTGCTCCCCCAAACTCCACACTGTCCCTTGCAGTTTCCCCACTTCTGTAAAGAGTTCCTTTATTGAATTCTGCTGAAATGATCCGGTTAGAGTGTGTCCTCTGTCTTCCTACCAAAACCCTGACTGATGAAGCCATGAATGAGCTGGGTGGCCCTGATCATACCAGCTGAGGCCTTGGTTTTCTCATCTTTATAATGGAGATGAACAAGCCAGTTCTTATACACTCGTTCCAGAGTTTTCATTAAGTTTATAGTAGATGTAAAGCACTTACCAAACATGTCTTAAAAATAAATATGTTAAGTTTCATGATTCCAGAAATGCCTAAAAATAACATGCTATCTTAAAAAAAATTTTTTTTTTAAATTTATGTATTTTTGGCTGTATTGGGTCTTTGCTGCTCAGGCTTTACTCTAGTTGTCAGACATGTCCTGACTTTATTATTTTTTTTTGTAAGCTTTACAAAATTTCATTTTATACTGGAGTATTATTGATTTACAAGGCTGTGTTAGTTTCAGGTGTATAGCAACGTGATTTAGATATATATATACATACAGGTATGTATTCTTTTTCAGATTCTTTTCCCATACAGGTTATTACAGAATATTGAGTAAAGTTCCCTGTGCTATACAATAGGTCCTTGTTGATTATTTTTAAAGATTTTTTGATGTGGGTCATTTCTTTAAAAGTCTTTCATTGAATTTGTTACAATATTGCTTTTGTTTTATGTTTTGGTTTCTTGGTACCAAGGCTCATGGTATCCTAGCTCCAGGAGCAGGAAGTGGACCGGTACCCACCTCACACCACCATTCCCTCCCACATTGGAAGGTGAAGTCTCAACACCTAGACCTCCAGGGAAGTCCTTCTATTTTATATACAGTAGTGTATGTATGTGAATCCCAAACTCCTAATTTATCCCTCCCCCGTCACCTTTCCCCTCTGGTAACCATCAGTTTGTTTTCAAAGACTGTGAGGCCATGTTTGCTTTGTAAAATATGTCCTGACTTTAAATGCCACTTCTGACACACCCTATTCTGACCTTAAACAGAGCATTTAATCCCTCTGTTTTCATCAGGTCTTTTAAGTGGGGGTTGTCTGCGTTACTTATGTACGAGATGACAGTGAAAGTCCCTTGTAAATGAAATTGAGCTCTGGGCAATTGATCCCCCAAGGCTTCTTTAAATACGTCATCTCTAATTATTCACCATCTGATTAAGAGGGGGCAGTGAGAGTCACCCTGATTTGAGACTCAGAGGAACAGTGCAGGTCTTGTGCTCAGTCACTTCAGTTGTATCTGACTCTGCCACCCCATGGACTGTAGCCCACAGGGCTCCTCTGTCCATAGGATTCTCCAGGCAAGAATACTGGAGTTGGGTGCTATGCCCCTCNTGTTTTCAAAGACTGTGAGGCCATGTTTGCTTTGTAAAATATGTCCTGACTTTAAATGCCACTTCTGACACACCCTATTCTGACCTTAAACAGAGCATTTAATCCCTCTGTTTTCATCAGGTCTTTTAAGTGGGGGTTGTCTGCGTTACTTATGTACGAGATGACAGTGAAAGTCCCTTGTAAATGAAATTGAGCTCTGGGCAATTGATCCCCCAAGGCTTCTTTAAATACGTCATCTCTAATTATTCACCATCTGATTAAGAGGGGGCAGTGAGAGTCACCCTGATTTGAGACTCAGAGGAACAGTGCAGGTCTTGTGCTCAGTCACTTCAGTTGTATCTGACTCTGCCACCCCATGGACTGTAGCCCACAGGGCTCCTCTGTCCATAGGATTCTCCAGGCAAGAATACTGGAGTTGGGTGCTATGCCCCTCCTCCAGGGGATCTTCCTGACCCAAGGATTGAAACAGCATCTCCTGCATTGCAGGCGGATTCTTTACCGCTGAGGTCTTGGGAGAAGGCAGTTAGGGGGCAAGACAGATGAGGGCCAGATGTTCTGACTACCTAGCATGAAAGAGCCACCCTGGGCTGGCAGCAGTCCAGACACAGGAGCTGGGTTCACAGGCGGAAAGGACCAGTCCTTGCCCTGGAGGACTTTACCCTTTAACCAGGGAGCTAAGTGT
Source organism: Neotragus moschatus (assembly GCA_006410615.1). NCBI lineage: Eukaryota > Metazoa > Chordata > Mammalia > Artiodactyla > Bovidae > Neotragus > Neotragus moschatus. Next base: position 1,609,950 of record SJYA01001691.1, on the reverse strand, counting down.
AACCCACAGAAAATCGTTTAGGGGGGTTATAATCACCACATTGGGTGCCTCACAGGAAGCTCCAAGCTCGCCATGCATGGGAACACTTCCATCAGGCAGCAGGGAAGAGCTGGGCCTCCAGGGGAGCTGGGCACAGCCGCTGAGCAGGGGCACCCAGCAGGGAGAAGGGTGGCTGTGGGGAGGGGGAGACAGCTCTAGGAGGTGGGAAGGGCCAGATTGCTGGGGCGTCCGGCGGAGCTTGATAATGTTTTCATTCAGGCAATAGGAAACAGAAAACCATCACACAGTTTTCAGCAGGGTTCCAAGATGAAAGTGGATTGTTTAGAAAGATGCGTTTTGCACAGATGGGCAGGATGAAGTGATAAAAAGGCTACAGAAAAAAAAAAGAGAGAGAGAGAGAGATTTTGTTTTTCACTCTCTTAAAGAAATTTCAATACTTGCAATGGGGCTTCCCTGGTGGCTCAGATGGTAAAGAATCTGTCTGCAATGCAAGAGATTCTTTTTCTGGGGTTTGATCCCTGGGTGGGGAAGATCCCCTGGAGAAGGAGAAGGCGACCCACTTCAGTATTCTTGTCTGGAGTATTCCATGGACAGAGGAGCCTGGTAAGCTGCAGTCCATGGGGTCACAAAGAATCGGACATGACTGAGCGTCTAACACTTTGACTTTTCAATATTTGCAATATAACCCATGAATTAGTATAGGTGGTTCTACCTTTGGCCAAAGACATACCCCTCCCAGAATATTTGCTTTCCCTTTAAATGAGGTTTATTTACCCTTCCAAATGAGAAGCTTATACTACTGTGAGGTGACTGTCACAGCCCTGCAGATCCCAAATCAAATAGGGTTCTTTGCTTGAGGCCTTGTGGATTTCAACCACATTTTCCCCACTTGTCACACTCCAGTGACCAAATGTGTGTGTGTGTGTGTGTGTGTGTGTGTGTATGTGTCAAAACAAGAGGCAGAGACTTTCCTGGTGGTCTAGTGGTTCAGACTCCAAGCTTCCACTACAGGAAGCCTAGGTTCAATACCTGGTCAGGGAAGTTCCACATGCCACTTGGTGAAGCAAGAAAACAAACTCCACATTGTGCCTACACAAAATTGCATGCTCAGTCACTCAGTTGTGTCCAACTCTTTGCAACCCCATGCTCTTCTGTCTATGGGATTTCCCAGTCAAGAATACTGGAGTGAGTTGCCATTCCCTCCTCGAGGGGATCTTTCCAACCCAGGGCTTGAACCCTGGTCTCCTGCATTGCAGGCAGATTCTTTTCCATCTGAGCCACCAGGGAAGCCCACAATTAACCTATTGGTTATTTCAGAGATGACCACTCAGGTTCAATTTAGCACTTTTGGGGGGTTTTGTGATCGGCTTTCCCTTATTATCAACTCACTTTGCAGACCAAGCTCAGCAGTAAAACATTTTTCACTATTCCCCACCCTATGCCCTCACTCCACACCCCAAGCCCCCACACTATCCCCCACCCCGAGGCTTGGCTTAGCTTAGATTCTGAAGCTCCTGGACTGCTTCTCTCAGCAGCCAACAATCTTTTTGTCTCAGGTCCAAGTTGCTTATTTATCTTTCCTAGGCTATTTGAGTCACTGAGAGAAATGTATCAGTTTGCTTTTGAGGTGGGGCCCCCAAAGGACGGGTGGGACCTGAGAGACCCAAGTCGAGGAATGGGTTCTGGGTGGGGAGAAGCCCCAGGAGAGGATGCAGAGGTCAACATGGGCTGGCTGTGTCCAACAAATTTGGCACGTGGGATACACTGGAGAAGAGAAGCGGCAGAGGGAACAACAACTCTGAGTCGTCAGGGTCTTGTCGTGGAGAAGGGGCTTGGAACCCCCGGTCTATGGCTGGTTTCAGGGGCTCTGAACCCTGAAGGTGTGCTGCATTTGGGGTGTGTTTGTGCATGCTTCAGCAGAGATGGTCATGAGTTTGGGGAGAGACTTTGGCTAAAACTTTGGGATTTTACTCCATTTAAGCCAAGGAGTTTGGGAGCTGAAAGCGATAAATCAAGGGGAAAACAGTTAGCTGTGTATGGGTTTTGTCACTGTTGTTTGTTTTTTTTTTAAAGCTTAATTTGGTTGGCAGTGGTGTGTTAGAATAAGGAGGAACTCAAGCAGGGAGATGACTTTAGTCTCCTATGGTTCTGGCAGGAGGTAAAAAAGGCCCAAACACAACGATGGGAGGCACGGGAGAAACGTTGTCCAAGACACTTGGTCTTGGATCACAAGAGTTTGTGACCACATGCGATGGGAGAAAAAGAAGTTATTATTGAATCAAAGTGACCAGTCAGCCCAAGCTAGGTATAACTAGGTTTACACACAATACTGGCTTACTTATATAGCCTTTTAACAACAGATTTTGCCTACAAATTGCCCCAAAGATCATTGTCTTGAAGTATCAATGTGCCTTTTCCAAAGGAGACATGAGTGACCAATGAGCTCTGAACTTCTTCCTAGACAGAGAAACTGGCCCAGGGCACCGTACTGAGCTGACAGCGACCAAACATGAGAGGACTTCCCGGAGGAAGTCACGACAGGCTGCAGGGATTCATCAGGTCTCGCTGTTGCATCTTTTTTATTTTATAAAAATCACCTACTTTTTGGCTGGCTGGGTCTTCGTTGCTGCCCACGGGCTCTTCTCTAGGTGCAGCACTCCTGCTTCTCACTGCAGTGGCTTCTCTTGTTGCAGGGCACAGGCTCAAGCGTACGTGGGCTTTAGTAGCTGCGGCTCTTAGGCTCTAGAGCACAGCCTCAGTATGTGTGGTATGTGGGCTTTAGCTGCTCCATAACACATGGAATCTTCCCAGACCAGGGATCGAACCTGTGTCCCCTGCATTGGCAGGTGGATTCCTAACCACTGCACCACCAGGGAAGTTCTCTTTTTAAAAATTATTATTATAAGGACAAAAAATAATCAAAGGGCAACAAAAATAATCAAAAAGAGAAATCAATCAGTGATTTCTCTTTTTGGCTTTGGTAGCTACATGCCTGATTAATCCTGTTGACCGACATGGTAAATACCCCAAATAAAAGTCCAAATTTGTGGAAAGCCTACTACACTCAAGACATTTTGGGGTTTTAAAACCAGTAAATTTAAAGGTAACCTGTAACAAGGAAATTAGTGGGTTTTTTGGGGGGGTACCACTTCTACTTAATCAAAGAAGTATTAAAATTTTTGTTATCTTGAGAAGAAATGGATTAGGCAGAACGTTGAATCCAAATATTTGTTTGGTTTTCATTGGCCTTTTTGGCTTTGGGTCAACAGAGTTTGCTCCTCTCTATGTGGCTCTCTGAGTGATGCTTGTGAGCCAGAGACTCCAACTAAGCCACCAGGGGAGATTTCCCAGGTTGCCCAGGCCAGCCTGTCACCTCCTATGCCCAGAAGTAGGGGTCACTGCAGTACAAGCTGACAGGCTTCTCTCTCACCCTGTTGCGAAGCTCTTTTCCATTAGGTCTGCTAAAACTTGAGGATGAACAGAACAGGGACTGAGGCTTGGGACCATATGGGAAGCTGGAATCTCTCTGGAAAATCAGTTTAGCATTATCTAGACANCATGAGAGGACTTCCCGGAGGAAGTCACGACAGGCTGCAGGGATTCATCAGGTCTCGCTGTTGCATCTTTTTTATTTTATAAAAATCACCTACTTTTTGGCTGGCTGGGTCTTCGTTGCTGCCCACGGGCTCTTCTCTAGGTGCAGCACTCCTGCTTCTCACTGCAGTGGCTTCTCTTGTTGCAGGGCACAGGCTCAAGCGTACGTGGGCTTTAGTAGCTGCGGCTCTTAGGCTCTAGAGCACAGCCTCAGTATGTGTGGTATGTGGGCTTTAGCTGCTCCATAACACATGGAATCTTCCCAGACCAGGGATCGAACCTGTGTCCCCTGCATTGGCAGGTGGATTCCTAACCACTGCACCACCAGGGAAGTTCTCTTTTTAAAAATTATTATTATAAGGACAAAAAATAATCAAAGGGCAACAAAAATAATCAAAAAGAGAAATCAATCAGTGATTTCTCTTTTTGGCTTTGGTAGCTACATGCCTGATTAATCCTGTTGACCGACATGGTAAATACCCCAAATAAAAGTCCAAATTTGTGGAAAGCCTACTACACTCAAGACATTTTGGGGTTTTAAAACCAGTAAATTTAAAGGTAACCTGTAACAAGGAAATTAGTGGGTTTTTTGGGGGGGTACCACTTCTACTTAATCAAAGAAGTATTAAAATTTTTGTTATCTTGAGAAGAAATGGATTAGGCAGAACGTTGAATCCAAATATTTGTTTGGTTTTCATTGGCCTTTTTGGCTTTGGGTCAACAGAGTTTGCTCCTCTCTATGTGGCTCTCTGAGTGATGCTTGTGAGCCAGAGACTCCAACTAAGCCACCAGGGGAGATTTCCCAGGTTGCCCAGGCCAGCCTGTCACCTCCTATGCCCAGAAGTAGGGGTCACTGCAGTACAAGCTGACAGGCTTCTCTCTCACCCTGTTGCGAAGCTCTTTTCCATTAGGTCTGCTAAAACTTGAGGATGAACAGAACAGGGACTGAGGCTTGGGACCATATGGGAAGCTGGAATCTCTCTGGAAAATCAGTTTAGCATTATCTAGACATGAGAGTTGGACTGTATAGAAGGCTGAGCACCAAAGAATTGATGCTTTTGAACTGTGGTGTTGGAGAAGACTCTTGAGAGTCCCCTGGACTGCAAGGAGATCCAACCAGTCCATTCTACAGGAGATCAGTCCTGGGATTTCTTTGGAAGGAATGATGCTGAAGCTGAAGCTCCGGTACTTTGGCCACCTCATGAGAAGAATTGACTCATTGGAAAAGACTCTGATGGTGGGAGGGATTGGGGGCAGGAGGAGAAGGGGACGACCGAGGATGAGATGGCTGGATGGCATCACGGACTGGATGGGCATGAGTCTGAGTGAACTCCGGGAGTTGGTGATGGACAGGGAGGCCTGGCGTGCTGCGATTCATGGGGTTGCAAAGAGTTGGACACAACTGAGCGACTGAACTGAACTGAACTGAGACATGTTGAAAATGTGCAAGCCTTAAGTCCCAGAAATAACCCTAGAGAAACTCTTGACCATGGGCCCCAGCAATCACATGCAAGAACGTTCATAGCAACACTGCTGGCGATAGCAAAAAAAAAGTTGTACATAATCCAAAGATCCGTTGAGAGTCAAACGGAGGGAAAAAACAAACATGGCAGAGTATTCATGTAACAGAATATTATACAACTACAGACTCCAGCAGAAAGGAACATCACAAATATCACTTTGAGTGGTGAGAAAAGCAAATTAAAGAATACACACTGTGGGACTTCCCTGGTGGCTCAGTGATAAAGAACTCACCTGTCAATGCAGGAGACACAGGTTCGACCCCTCGTCTGGGAAGATCCCACTTGCTACAGAGCAACTAAGACTGTGCGCCATAGCTGCTGAGCCTGTGCTCTAGAGCCCAGGAGCCTCGACTACTGAAGCCTACATGCCCTAGAGCCCGTGCTCAGTCACAAGAGAAGTCAGTGCAATGAGAAACCTGAGCACCACAACTAGAGAGTAGCCCCTGCTCACCACAACTAGAGAAAAGCCTGTGCAGCGACAGAGACCCAGCACAGCCAAAAATGAATAAAGTTATTTTAAAAAATTTAAAAAAGAATACATACCATACGATTTATTTTATATAAAGTTTAGAAACATGCAAGACCAGTATACTGTTTAGGGATGGATATTTTAGGGTAAAATTATTAAGACATGTAAGAGAATAAGTAACAAAAATTTAGCAGGGGGCTGGAGATTGGAAGAAGTACACCCAAGGGGCTTCAACGGTACAGGTTGCAAGTTCTATCTTAAGCTGAGTTGTCGGTGCTACTGCTAAGTCACTTCAGTCGTGTCCGATTCTGTGCGACCCCATAGACGGCAGTCCACCAGGCTTCCCCGTCCCTGGGATTCTCCAGGCAAGAACACTGGAGTGGGTTGCCACCTCCTTCTCCAAAGCATGAAAGTGAAAAGTGAAAGTGAAGTCGCTCAGTCATATCCGACTCTTAGTGACCCCGTGGACTGCAGCCTACCAGGCCCCTCCGTCCATAGGATTTTCCAGGCAAGAGTACCGGAGTGGGGTGCCATTTGTTCTGTTTTCTCATATGATTTGTTCCTTTATATGCATTTAATATTTAATTAGATTTTGAAAAACAAGATAGGAGCAGAAGTTTCCTGCCAAAGACGTGATTACAAAGCCTTACCCTCACACTTCCAGAACTCACAACTCATCAGCTCTTTCTTTGTTTAACAGTCAGACAAACAAAATGAAAAGGCCAAGTACATATACAGAGCAAATGAAGATGGAGAAAAATGACCCAGGAGCCCCAAGTTGCTCTGTTTTCTGGATCCCATTTGCCTTTTAGCATTTGTTCTTTTTTTGTTTTTCATTTAGTATTGTGGTCAAAAACATTTCTTGGGGGGTAGTGGGAGGCATGAACTACTGAGTGTAAGACAGGCTGAGGATGTATTGTATAACATGGGGAATACAACTGAGACTTCGTAATAAACTGCAAATGGAAAGTAACCTTTTAAAATTGTATTAATTTTTTTTCTTTTTTTTTGGTTGCACTGGGTCTCCATTGCTTCTTTAGAGAGCTTTCTTTAGTTGCCACAAGTGGGGACTACTCTTCCTTGCAGTGTGTGGGGGTCTAGCGGTAGCTTTTCTTGTTTCAGAGAACAGGCTCTAGATGTCCAGGCTTCAGTAGTGGTAGCACACAGGCTAAGTAGTTGTGGCTCATGGGCTCTAGAGCACAGGCTCAGAAGTTGTGGGTCACAGCCTTAGTTGTTTCACCGCATGTGGGATCTTTCTGGATCATGGATCGAACCTGTATCCCCTGCATTGGCAGGTGGATTCTTATCAATGCACCACCAGGGAGGTTCACATTTTTAAAATTTTTTTAAAGAAAATAATAATGCAGATAGTGAAGCCTATGGTAAGAAGATATTTTTCATGAGCGTATAAACCAGCTAGTTTGATAAGAGGTAGACAGTACAATGAATCGTGAAAAGCAAACTCACGTATGGATAAAATTGTTATTGTTGAAATATAAGGAAATAAAAATGATTGAGAGTTGAAATTGTGAAAGCTTTTTTTTTTTTTTTAAAGGAGCTAAAGAATAACTCATAAACAAAACCACACTACATTTCTTAAATATGCCATAAGCTGGGTGGGTTTAGGTTATAAGGACTGGCCAGTGAAAGACATGCTTCCTGCCCTCGGGAGAAGACAGTTATCTAATTAAGCAATATCGATAACTGAGGCCAGGTGCTACACCTACGCAGGAAGTGAGGGGCAGGGGTGGAGAGGGGAACACGCAGCAGCAGGCAACTGAGCCTGGGGAGACGTGCTTTGGAGGTTAATAAAAGCAGATGCAAGGAAAGTTATGACCAACCTAGATAGCATATTCAAAAGCAGAGACATTACTTTGCCAACAAAGGTTCGTCTAGTCAAGGCTATGGTTTTTCCAGTGGTCATGTATGGACGTGAGAGTTGGACTGTGAAGAAAGCTGAGCGCCGAAGAATTGATGCTTTTGAACTGTGGTGTTGGAGAAGACTCTTGAGAGTCCCTTGGACTGCAAGGAGATCCAACCAGTCCATTCTAAAGGAGATCAGTCCTGGGATTTATTTGGAGCGAATGATGCTGAAGCTGAAACTCCAGTACTTTGGCCACCTCATGTGAAGAGTTGACTCATTGGAAAAGACTCTGATGGTGGGAGGGATTGGGGGCAGGAGGAGAAGGGGACAACAGAGGATGAGATGGCTGGATGGCATCACCGACTCAATGGACATCAGTTTGGGTGAACTCCGGGAGTTAGTGATGGACAGGGAGGCCTGGCATGCTGCAATTCATGGGGTCACAAAGAGTCAGACACGACTGAGCGACTGAACTGAACTGAACTGAACTATGTGCTAGGCTATGTTCTATGCATTTTACATATTTTTTTCTTTTGAACTTTTTGTTTTGTATTGGGATATAGCTGATTAACAGTGTTGTGATAGTTTCAGGTGAACAGCAAAGGGACTCAGCCATATATATACATGTATCCATTCTCCCCTAAACTCCCCTCCCATCCAGGCTGCCACATAACACTGAGTAAAGTTCCATGTGCTATACAATAGGTCCATTGTTGGTTATCCATTTTATATACAGCAGTGTGTATATGACCATCCCAAACTCCCTAATTATCCATTGCCCCCTGGCAACCACAAGTTCATTTTTTAAGTCTGTGAGTCTCTTTCTCTTTTGAGAATAAGTTCATTTGTATAATTTCTTTTTAAATTCCACATATAAGGGATGTCATATTTCTCCTTCTGTGTCTGACTTCACTCAGCATGATGCTCTTTAGGTCTATGCATGTTGCTGCAAATGGCCTTATTTCATTCTTTTTAATGACTGAATAATATTCCATTGTATATATTTACCACAGCTTCTTTAACCATTCCTCTATCAATGGACATTTAGGTTCCTTCCATGTCTTGGTTATTGTAAACAGATAGACACTTTAGATTTTTCTATCCCTATATATGAATTCACTGAGTCCTCTCAACAATTCTAGTAAGGTAGATGCTATTACTATCCCCATTTCATTTATAGATAAGGGAACCGAGGCACAGAGAGGGTAAGTGACCAGCCCAAGGTCACACAGNTTGTAAACAGATAGACACTTTAGATTTTTCTATCCCTATATATGAATTCACTGAGTCCTCTCAACAATTCTAGTAAGGTAGATGCTATTACTATCCCCATTTCATTTATAGATAAGGGAACCGAGGCACAGAGAGGGTAAGTGACCAGCCCAAGGTCACACAGCTAGGAAGTGCTAAGCCAGGATTTTTTTTAATATGTGATTTATTTACTCTTTAATGCAATGTTATTTTATTTGTTTTTGGTTGTGTTGGGTGGGGGGAATCTAAGTGTGGGATCTTTGTTCCCTGACTAAGGATGTAGCCCAAATCCCCTACATTGCAAGATGGAAAGATGGATTCTTAACCACTGGACCACCAGGGAAGTCCCCTCAGCCAGGATTTAAACCTCAACATGCTGGCCCTTTGCTGGCCCTCAGAAAGTGACATCCTGGGTGAGGCCTGAGAGAGGAAAAGCAGCCAGCCAGGAAAAAAGCACAGGGGGATGAGTGTTCTGAGCAGGGCCCATGTATGTATCATTTGAAGGTGATACAAGGAGCTAAAATAAGTATTTAGCCACAGAAAATGTGAAAGACCCTTCCAGCTGAGCAGTCTTCTTTCATCGCGCTTTTTTTTCAGAACTTGGCCTAGAAGCAGCAGTGCAGGGACGAGATGAGGTCTGGGGGAGGTGATCCAAGCTCCTTCAGTCTCTCTGGGCGAGAAATAGACTTTGGTGCCAGCGCTCCAAGGCTTTCCAAAGGCCCATGGCAACAACTGCCAGGGCTCCTGGGAACAGCCTCAGGCATCCGGGATCCTGCTGCCTTGCCAGTCTCTCTGTCCCCTCTTGGCCTCATTCCCCAAATGGCCCCAACATCAATCAAGGACAAGACCTAAGGCCCGACCTAGCAAACAGCTGGCAAACTATTTTTAAAATCCAATTTAAAATTGTATATGTGTAAGCCCCAGTGTACTTCTCTGGGGGATTCTATCTTTCAAATGGAAATTTTTTTTTTTAAGTCAAATAAGGTAATCTCTGTTTTGATTCCCATCAAGCCCAAGTGCAGGGCCCTGCAGCCTAGCGGAAGTGCTAATCCACTTTAAGCACAGGCGAGTTGGAGCCTGGGAGTCAGGGTGACTCCAGGACCCAAGAGAGAAAGGTCAGAGCTGCTGATATTTATCATGTTAACACTGTTAGTGTGTGCTCAGCTTTATCTGGCAGATGAGAAGAAATAGAAGACGTGAATTATGGCCGTGGACATGGGGGAGAGCGGCGCCTCTGGGGATCTGCCCATAGGTTGTACAGCTTCCTAAATCTTGGACCCCCCGAGAGACCCCTTCTGAGAAAAACAAAGAATAAAGCACTGAGTAGAAACAGGAGGGAGAAGACTGCAGGGTGCTGGAACAGAGAACAGAATAGAGAAATCGAGAGGGAGGGCAGAGAGGGGTGGGGACTTGAGTCCTCAGCCCTTCACAAGGCCTGCTTGTCTAACTCAGGCCACTGTCTTTTTGGTGATTCTGCTGCTGCAGCCAGGCCTCGGGCCTCAGGCGCCAATGGTGAGATAAAGCATCTTGTCCCAGGGCCAATCCCACGGTTTATCCTGGGAAGATGGCAGTATTTTTCTTCTCCTGACAAACACCTTTTGCATTCAGTCTCCCAGATTTATTTGTCTGGGCTTTTCTTCTTTCGGAGACCTAAACTGGATGGCTACATGTAGAAAAAAGGTTTCTGTAGCTTTTTTTTCCCCCAGATACTTTCTAAATTTCACTGTTTCTATCTCACTCTTTTGGACTCAAACAAACTTTACGGTAAATTAGAATGACCTTTGCTGCCTGAAGGGTCAGGCCTGAGGTGGCCACAGACCTGGCCAAAGTCATCATCCNAGCTTTTTTTTCCCCCAGATACTTTCTAAATTTCACTGTTTCTATCTCACTCTTTTGGACTCAAACAAACTTTACGGTAAATTAGAATGACCTTTGCTGCCTGAAGGGTCAGGCCTGAGGTGGCCACAGACCTGGCCAAAGTCATCATCCATGCAGGTGAGACTTCTGAGTCACTGGAAGGAGAGACATCCTGGGGGTGGAAAGGAGAGGGCCCTGGCCAGGCCAGGTGGGCTTGGAGTGGAAGGAAGCTCTTGGCGGAAACACCTAATAATTTGTTTGCTGTGAGGGGACCCACAGAGGGGCTGCAGGAGGCTAGTCTCAAAAAAGAAGACGGTTCTAGGAATAAGGAAGGGGCCAAGGCAGGGAGACAAGTCAGAGGACGGCTTTTCACTAAAACTGTGAGCCTATAAATATCATTTCCCAGGCCTCACGATCACTGGTGTCTGAAACCATGAAATCATCATGGTTTCATCGAGCAGCTCGTGCTCAAGTCTCATCCTATAAAAAGCCATTTTGGGGACCTTCCCAGTTGGTCCAGTGGCTAAGACTCCACACTCCGAATGCTGAGGGCCCAGGTTTGATCCCTGGTCGGGAGAACTAGACCCCACATGCTGGAAGTAAGTGTTTGCATGCTGCAATGAAAAGATCCTGCATGCCATAAAGAGAATTGAAGATCCTGTGTGTCACAACTAAGAGCTGGTGCACCCAAATAAATAAATACATATTAAAAAATAAAAAGCCATTCTTATATTGAACTCATGGATACCAAGTCCTCAGCACATGCCAGGGTCTGGTTTATGGCAAGTGCTTTCTAAATATGAGCCAATATCATGATTACTATTGAGCAGAAAGCTGCCTCTCTCAAATATTTAGCCATTGGCCCAGTTCTGTCTTTAAAAGCAACCAGGTCCACGTCTGATTGTCTTTGTTCTCGTTTCCATAATAAACATCTGTGGTTGCCACTGCATGGCTTCCAGACAACCACCATGGTTGTCCTCAATAGACAATGAGACCTATCAATGGGCCAGTAAAACATTTTAAACTTGGTACCCAGGCTTGACTGTCATATCTCAGGTGTTATTATCTGACCACCCAAGAACACAATGTAAACATACTCCTTGAGCTCTCTAACCTGCTCACACACAAACCATTATGCTAAGCATGCATGAAATGCTGGCGATGCAGAGATAAATAAAACACAGTGCCTGCTGTTTGCAAGTACCCCAAATGGGGCACTTGGATGGGTCAATAAATTGTGGTCTAGTCACACAACAGAATATTATTGGACAATGGAAATGAACTGTCTGTGGCTGCATGCAACAACATGGATGACTCTCATGGATGTGATGATCAAAAAAGCCAGACACAAAACAGTACATATTATTTCAGGTCTATTTCAAAATTTTCAGAAATGAAGCTAATCTGTGCTGTTTAAAGACTGGACAGCGGGTGTTACCTGGTGGCTCAGTGGTAAAGAATCTGCCTGCCAAGGCAGGAGACTCAGGTTTGATACCCGACCAGGGAAGACCCAGCACAGCTAAATAAAAATTTTAAAAAATCAAAAGTAAAGACTATACAGTGGCTCCCCTGAGGAGGGAGATGGAGCATGTAAAAGAACACAAGGAATGCTTTGGTTGCTATAATGCTTGGTTTCTTCACCTGGGGACTGATTGCATGAGTGTATTCAGTTTGTGGAAATTCTGTGAGCTATACATTTATTTATTTATTTTATACATTTAGAATATGTGCATTCTTCTATTTGGATGTTATATATTAATACAACGTTAAGGGGGAAAAAATCAGGCTTCTCAGGTCACACTAGTGGTAAAGAATCCACCTGCCACTGTAGGAGACCAAGAGACTTGGGTTATATCCCTGGGTTGGGAAGATCTCCTGGAGGAGGAAATGGCAATTCAGTCTACTGTTCTCGCCTGGAGAATCCCATGAACAGAGGAGCCTGGCGGGCTACAGTCCATAGTGTAGCAAACAGTCAGAAATGACTGAGCAACTGAGCACAGCACAAGGGGGAAGAGTATTATGAACAGTATCAAGCTAATTGGAGGAGACACAGCGAGATAACTTTTTTCAGCAAGGTAAATGTCATGGTACTGAAATAAACAATGTTTGTTACAGCCATACACACAGAAGAAGGAGCAAGCAGCCGAGGCTCAGGGATGGAATACGGTCAGTGAAATGTCCTGGAGGGACTCAAGAACTAAACAGGAGCTGAACATCATTCTCTAAGACTGAATACCTGGGAAAGAAGGTAAATCTTGTTTTAGATACACTTATAGAGAGAGGGCTGAGATGTTAAAGGCACTCAACCCTGAGCACCTCGTTTGTTCCCTGAAGTAGGAAGGCAAGAGAGGCCACACAGATGAGAGTGGGAGTAAAGTGTGAGAAGTGAACATGGTGAAAATTTGGAATAACTGGGGAATGAGAGCCAGAGCCAACCAAGGATAGGTAGAAATAAATCGATGGGTGGTACAGGAAGAAGCCAGCAGAGCTATGAACCATGATCCTGGAGTGGCACGTTCTTACTGGTGGGTGGCCTTTTCAGGACCATAAACAGAAAACCCAGGGTTGGNGAATAACTGGGGAATGAGAGCCAGAGCCAACCAAGGATAGGTAGAAATAAATCGATGGGTGGTACAGGAAGAAGCCAGCAGAGCTATGAACCATGATCCTGGAGTGGCACGTTCTTACTGGTGGGTGGCCTTTTCAGGACCATAAACAGAAAACCCAGGGTTGGGACGTTGCTGGACAGATGTGGCAAAACCAAGGCAGTTGGCACTGGTGAAGGATCAGCTTAAAAAAAAAAATCAGCCAAGGACATCCTTGGTGGTCTACTGGTTAAGAATCTGCCTGCCAATGCAGGGGACAGGGGTTAGATCCCTGGTTGGAAAACTAAAAGATTCCACATGCCACAGAGCAACTAAGCCCATGAGCCAGCAACTGGAGTGTCTGGCGCCTGAACAAAAGATCCCGCAAGATGCAACGAACACTGAGCGCCGCAGTTAAGACCCGACACAGTCAAATAAATAAATATTTTTTAATAAAGACTATCAGCCTCCCTTTTTAACAACTCTCCTATTTGAAGCTGTCTTTTCCACCTCCACCATCACCTCCTCAATTTGAACCCCACTTTTTTGCAAAAACTTTTGACCAGTCCCCCTGACTCTGGTCATACCTCCCCTCCACCCTCCGCTTACTGCCCTAGAGGTCTTCCTAAAACCCCAATGATGGGGCACAATGTTTTTAACCAATACAGAGAAGACAAGTTTGCCCTGTGTCAGGAAAAACCATAAACTCCCACCTAAGGGATGCTTCTCTCTCTCATGTATCCCTTCATGTTCCTTGTCTGCTTTTAAAATACTTATTTTTTTTAATCTTACATTCACATGACATTTAAAAAAATAGTATAGAAAAGCATTAAATAAAAGACAAAAGTTATCTTTCCTGACGACCCCTAAACCTCTCTCCAAAAGTTACCACAATTTCTTATATACCATTCCTGAAAGAAAAAGTCTATGTAGATCTATTTTTCAATTTAACACAAAGGAGATCACATGGCTGTGCACACTGGTTTATTTTTTAAACAAAACACATTTAGATCCTTCCATATCAGCATATACAGTTCTATCTCATGTTTTAAGATTGCATACTTTTCCATTACATGAGTGTATTTAACTGGTCCCTTGTTGATGGATGTCTAGGTGTGTTCCAATTTTTTTGTTATTACTGACAATGTGGCCGTGAACATATTTGTACATGATTTTGGCATAATTTTGCCAGAATATCCCGAGGGCAAATTTCTACAGTAGACTTGCTAAGTCACTGAGAATAAGCATTCAAAATGTTGCAGACGTTGCTAAATTGCCCTCCAGGAGAGTTGAATCTGTTTATACTCCCAGGAATGGAGAAGGCAATGGCACCCTAATCCAGTACTCTTGCCTGGAAAATCCCATGGATGGAGGAGCCTGGAAGGCTGCAGTCCATGGGGTCGCTGAGGGTCAGACACGACTGGGCGACTTCACTTTCACTTTTCCCTTTCATGCATTGGAGAAGGAAATGGCAACCCACTCGTGTTCTTGCCTGGAGAATCCCAGGGATAGGGGAGCCTGGTGGGCTGCCGTCTACGGGGTCGCACAGGGTCGGACACGACTGAAGTGACTTAGCAGCATACTCCCAGGAACAGTGTATAAGGGTGCCTGTTTGCCCATAAGCTTGTGAACACTGGGTGTTACCAGACTTTTGTTTGCCAGTCTCATTGCTGTATGATGCATTTCTTTAACCATGAGTGAGGCTGAATACATGTCTAGGTTAGGCGAGGCTAGGTTAAGTTGCTTCAGTCGTGTCCACTGCTTTGCAGCTCTATGGAATGTAAACTGTCAGGCTCCTCATCCATGAGATTCTCCAGGCAAGAATACTGCAGTGGATTGCCATGTCCTCCTCCAGGGGATCTTTCTGACCCTGGTATTGAACCTGCATCTCTTTGTCTCCTGCACTGGCCGGCAGGTTCTTTACGAGCACCACGAGCACCACCTGGGAAATCCAAATACACGTCTATTCGCTATTTCTTTTTCTTGTAGATTCATATCCTCTGCCTATTTGCTGGTTAAGTTTATGAGTCTGGGTGTGTGAACCACTGTCTCTCCGGGAGAAGTTAACAGATTGACAAAATTCCATGAATTTCAATTTTGCCCAAACAGGAGCCTCAACCAATCAAAGATGATGGGGTGGTTCCTGAAGGTTTAAGTTAGGATACACTCTTGGAGCTTTCTGTCCACTGATGCTTGATCAGCTGACCACTCCCTACTTCTTGTACAACCATCATCCCCAAAAGAAGTCCCACATCTATTAGCAAATCATTTCCATTTCCTTTTCCTCTGTCTCTGGACACCATTAATCTACTTTCTGAATCTATAGATTTTTCCTATGGCGAACATTTAATATAAATTGAATCATATATAATACGTGATCTTTTGTGACTGGCTTCTTTCACTTAGCATAATGTTATCAAGGTTTGTCCACACTGAAGTATGTATCAGTATTTCATTCTTTTTTATGGTCAAATAATATTCCATTGTATGGATATATCACATTCTGTTTATTATAGATATACATTTGGTTTGTTTCCACCTTTTGGCTGTTAGGAAAAACCTTCTATGAGCATTTGTGTATAAGTTTTTGTGCGAACATATGTTTCAGTTCTCTTGGGTATATATCTAGAAGTGGAATTGCTGAGTCACATGGTCATTCTACCCTCAACTTTCTGAGAAACTACCAAATGTTTTCCATAGCATCTGCACCATTTTACATTTTCACCAGTAATATATGTTCCATATAATGGAGTGTTCCAATTTCTCCAGTTCCTTCTCAACACTTGTTATTATCTGCATCTTTTATTGTAGCTTTGCTAGTGAGTATGAACTGATATCTCATTGTTTTGATTTGCATTTCTCTAACGACTAATGAACTGTGGTGTTGGAGAAGACTCTTGAGAGTCCCTTGGACTGCAAGGAGATCCAACCAGTCCATTCTGAAGGAGATCAGCCCTGGGATTTCTTTGGAAGAAATGATGCTAAAGCTGAAACTCCAGTACTTTGGCCACCTCATGCGAAGACTTGACTCACTGGAAAAGACTCTGATGCTGGGAGGGATTGGGGGCAGGAGGAGAAGGAGACAACAGCTGGATGGCATCACGGACTGGATGGGCGTGAGTCTGAGTGAACTCTGGGAGTTGGTGATGGACAGGGAGGCCTGGCGTGCTTCGATTCATGAGGTCACAAAGAGTCGGACATGACTGAGTGACTGAACTGAACTGAACTGAATGACTAATAATTTAGACCATATTCTCATTTGGAGAAATGTCTATATAAACTCTTCACTCATTTAAAAATTAGATTTTTTTGTCTTTATTGTTGAGTTGCAAGAGTTCTTTGTATATCCTGGATACTAGACTCTTGTCAGATATATAACTTGTAAATATCTTCTCCCATTCTGTGGGTTGTCTTTTCATTTCGTTGACAAGTTTCTTTTAACGCAGAAAAGACTTTAATTTTGATGAAGTTTGATTTATCTGTTTTTTACTTTGGTTGCTTGGCTTTTCGGTGTCATATCTAAGAAACTATTGCCTGGTTAAAGACCATGTAGATTTACTGCTATGTTTTCTTTTAGGGGTGGTGTAGATTTTGCTCTTACATACTGATACCTTTGATCTATTTTGACTTAATTTTTTGTATATGNGAAAAACCTTCTATGAGCATTTGTGTATAAGTTTTTGTGCGAACATATGTTTCAGTTCTCTTGGGTATATATCTAGAAGTGGAATTGCTGAGTCACATGGTCATTCTACCCTCAACTTTCTGAGAAACTACCAAATGTTTTCCATAGCATCTGCACCATTTTACATTTTCACCAGTAATATATGTTCCATATAATGGAGTGTTCCAATTTCTCCAGTTCCTTCTCAACACTTGTTATTATCTGCATCTTTTATTGTAGCTTTGCTAGTGAGTATGAACTGATATCTCATTGTTTTGATTTGCATTTCTCTAACGACTAATGAACTGTGGTGTTGGAGAAGACTCTTGAGAGTCCCTTGGACTGCAAGGAGATCCAACCAGTCCATTCTGAAGGAGATCAGCCCTGGGATTTCTTTGGAAGAAATGATGCTAAAGCTGAAACTCCAGTACTTTGGCCACCTCATGCGAAGACTTGACTCACTGGAAAAGACTCTGATGCTGGGAGGGATTGGGGGCAGGAGGAGAAGGAGACAACAGCTGGATGGCATCACGGACTGGATGGGCGTGAGTCTGAGTGAACTCTGGGAGTTGGTGATGGACAGGGAGGCCTGGCGTGCTTCGATTCATGAGGTCACAAAGAGTCGGACATGACTGAGTGACTGAACTGAACTGAACTGAATGACTAATAATTTAGACCATATTCTCATTTGGAGAAATGTCTATATAAACTCTTCACTCATTTAAAAATTAGATTTTTTTGTCTTTATTGTTGAGTTGCAAGAGTTCTTTGTATATCCTGGATACTAGACTCTTGTCAGATATATAACTTGTAAATATCTTCTCCCATTCTGTGGGTTGTCTTTTCATTTCGTTGACAAGTTTCTTTTAACGCAGAAAAGACTTTAATTTTGATGAAGTTTGATTTATCTGTTTTTTACTTTGGTTGCTTGGCTTTTCGGTGTCATATCTAAGAAACTATTGCCTGGTTAAAGACCATGTAGATTTACTGCTATGTTTTCTTTTAGGGGTGGTGTAGATTTTGCTCTTACATACTGATACCTTTGATCTATTTTGACTTAATTTTTTGTATATGGTGTGAGGTAGGGGCCCAATTTCACTCTTTTGCATGTGGCTCTCCAGCTGTCCCTGCACTGTTTTTTGAAAAGACTATTCTTTCCTCATTGAATGATCTTGGTACCTTTGTTGAAAATCAATTTACCATAGATGTATGAGTTTATTGCTGGGCTCTCCATCCTATTCCTCTAAATTTTCTTTAATGTGTTTTATATATATATATATATATATATATATCCTTAAAAAATGGCTGTGAAGAGGAAGGGATAGCTGTACCCATGTTCAGCTCCCAAAAGTAAAACCTACATAGGGTCCATATACTATTAGGAACTATCTTTGGTGATTTGGCTGTTTGTTGTTGTTCAGTCGCTAAGTTGTGTCTGACTCTTTGTGACCCCCACAGGCTGCAGCATGCCAGGCTTCCCTGTCCTTCACTATCTCCCAGAGTTTGCTCAAATTCATGTCCATTGAGTCGGGGATGCTATCTAATCATCTCATCCCCTGCCACCTCCTTCTCTTTTTGCCTTCAATCTTTCCCAGTATCAGTATCTTTTTCAGAGTCAGCTTTTTGCATCAGGTGGCCAAAGTGCTGGAGTTTCAGCTTCAGCATCAATCGTTCCAATGAATATTCAGAGTTGATTTATTTTAGGATTGACTGGTTTGATCTCCTTGCAATCCAAGATTGTTTAGACTAAAAGTTGAGTGTTACACAAGAGTCTAATACACACTGCCTTCACTGTGCTCCCATGTGTTTCTGAGGGAATGTCGGGATGGAAGCATGGCCAGAGGCCAAGGGGAGATGGTCAGAGCCTGGCAGTGTCATTGGTGGCAGCAACGGGCCTGGCATGGCAAAAGTCCAAGGAGAGGGCAGAGTCTGTACATACCAGGCCACGTTTGCAAGGCTACCCCTGGGGTAGTTAGTGAGAAGTGTTTCTTAAAGCCCAGCCAGAATCCGGAAACCGTGAATTCAGTCCAATCTCCAAGTTAAAAAAAAATCTTAATTCTCAATCCAAAAGAATGCCTAGGATAGTATCTCTGGAATAGGATATCAGAACACTGTAACTCAACCTGGGACTGTGGGTAGTATCCAGGATGTGTGTGTGTGTGTGTGTGTGAGGTTGGAGGGTGAGGAGAAAGGGAGAGAAAAAGATTGGGGAGGGGAGAGAAATCTATTTTGGACAGTATTTTGTAAAGTTTGTATATTTAAAAAATTTAAATTCAGTGGTCTCCCTAGGGACAAATGACTTCAAAGAATAAATTAATGGAGCATGAAGGGACCTGTCCTTTTCACAGAGGGCTCTGCAGTGGCACTGGCACCTCAGAAGCAGGTCGTCTGGTATCTGGAACCTTCCCATGGGAGCTGTGCCATAGAAAATGACTACTCAGCCTGGGGGCCTGACAAGACGGAAGCAGGTTCATCCACCATACTCCACACCCTAGAGATAACTCACTTCTGTTGGTTGCTGTTAATTTTTTTTTTAACTTATAGAAATAATTCTTGGAAGTTTTTACAACTTCAAACAACACAGGAGTGAATACAGGAAAAGAGTAAATCTCACCCCACAGAAATAGCTGCTATAAGTTTTGGTGCTTAGACTCCCAGAATATAGTCTATGAAACGAAAAATATTAATATATATATATATACATATACACATATTTGTACTTACTCATGTGCAGTAATTTTTACAAAGACAAGATGAGACTCTATATTGTTTCAGCATATTTGTCTGTTTGTCCTCCCTGCTTGGCTTGAGGGATCTCAGTTCCCTGACCAAGGACTGAACCTCTATTGTGACAGTGGAAGCTACCGCAAATTCAGCTACCACTGAATTTAAATTTTTTGAAATACACAAACTTTACAAAATACTGTACAAAATAGACTTCTCACTCCTCCCAAATCTTTTTCTCTCCCTTTCTCTTCATCCCCAGACCACACACAAACACACTCACACACCCTGGATACTGCCCCCAGTCAAAGTCCTAATCCCTTGACCCCCAGGGAATTCCCTCAACATGCTTTTTTTTATAGAGAAGAATATCACAGATCTATTTTCAACTGGTACTTATAGTTCTACCTCAGTCCTTTTAATAGTTGCGTAGTATTCCATTATGAATGAATAAATGAATAACATTTCAATTTCCCTGCTAGCATCCATTTAAGCTCTTTCTATATGCTATTTCTTTTGCTATTATAAAAATGCTGCTATAAACACACAACATACTTGCACATCAAATGCTAATATTTCTTTAAACTAGGTTGCTAGAGGTGGGTCTGCAGGATACTAGAGAACATGAATTTAAATTAATGAGATATTACAAAGGATTCTTAACTTTTAATATACGATTGAGCTTCAGAAATTATGTACAGAACTGTGAGTATGTATATATGCTGCATGTTTCTAGGGAGAGATCCCCAGCATTCTGCAGACCTACAAAAAAGGTTATCAACCACTGAGCTGCAGGGAGCTGGCATTTTCCTGTGGCTGTAGAACACAGTAGTGAATTTGTAGGTTTTAAGCAATTTTATTGAGCAAAGGTTTATCCAGGAAGGGTTACTTCTTGTCCAGGTCCAGGGCCACCTGCAAGAAGAGCAGTTAGTGGCACAGACGAGAATGTCTTGGCCCTAGAAGGTGGAGTGCCACAGACACACAGTCATGACTACAGGCCTCCTGTGTGTCCAGATGGTTAGGGCTTCCCTTGTGGCTCAGTGGTAAAGAACCTCCCTGCCAATGCAGGAGACTCAAGTTTGATCCTGGGGTCGGGAAGATCCCCTGGAGAAGGAAATAGCAACCCACTCCAGTATTCTTGCCTGAGAAATACCTGGCAGTCTACAGTCCATGATGTTGCAAAAGAGTCAGACACAACTTGGTGACTAAACCACAACATGTGTGGTTGGCTGATGTTCTTGGATCTTAGGTTGGGAGGTCATCTCCATGGCACCTACAGCTTCGCCTCTAGGCAGTGAGGGCAGTGGCCAGCCTCCAGTCTGCTTCACCACCCCTCCTCACCCACGTGGCTCCAATGTCCAGGGTCCAAAAGCCTAGCCAAATGGGACTATTCTCTGTCAGTCTATTCTCAGAGACTCAAGTCAGTGGTAGCCCACAGATAAGGGCCTTTCACCCCGCAGGGCTGTGGGCTTCATCAGGGAAGACTTTTAGGGACTTACAAGTTCATCCCAATCCTCAGAGAATGCAAGCAAAGCTGCCTTCTAGACAAAAGAAAGAAAGAAAGAAAGTGTTAGTTGCTTGGGTCATGTCCAACTCTTTGTGGTCCCACAGACTGTAGTGCGCCAGACTCCTCTGTCCATGGGATTTTCCAGGCAAGAATAATGGAGTGGGTTGCCATTCCTTCTCCAGGGGAATCTTTCCAACCCAAGGATGGAACCTGGGTCTCTCACACTGCAGGCAGACTCTTCACTGTCTGAGTCACAGGGCACAGATAATTTGGACCCTGACTTCAGAACTTCAGCATCAACCATAATCCTGCAACCTTTCCAATAGCTCAGTGGTTCTCAACTGGGGAGCCCATTTTCAATTGTCATAGCAATTGGGGGAGGGGGTCCTACTGGCATCTGGGCTTCCCAGGTGGCTCAGTGGGTACAGAATCTGCCTGCAATGCAGGAGACACAGGTTTAGTCCCTGGGCCGGGAAGATCCCCTGGAGAAGGGTACGGCAACCCACTCCAGTATTCTTGCCTGGAGAATCCCACGGACAGAGGAGCCTGGTGGGTTACAGTCCATAGCGTCACAAAGAGTCAGACATGACTGAAGCGACTGAGCATGCACACACTACTGGCATCTGGACGGTAGGGGCCAGGGATAGTGCTACATGCCCTACAGTGCATAGAATATCTCCCTACAATAAACAATTCTCCAGCACAAAATGGCACTGACACCAAGGTTGGAGAAACTGAAAAATATCTGATTAGCAGCATCTACACACTATTTTGGACTAGAGAGTCACCACACTTTTGATGCTTCACATGCTACCTGGACTGGCTCATGTGGAGTTTCTGCTTTACAATCACTTTTACATGCTGCTGCTGCTAAGTCGCTTCAGTCGTGTTCAACTCTGTGCGACCCCATAGACGGTAGCCCACCAGGGTCCCCCGTCCCTGGGATTCTCCAGGCAAGAACACTGTAGTGGGTTGCCATTTCCTTCTCCAATGCATGAAAGTGAGAAGTGAAAAGTGAAGTCAATCAGTCGTGTCTGATTCTTAGCGACCCCATGGACTGTAGCCTACCAGGCTCCTCCGTCCATGGGATTTTCCAGGCAAGAGTACTGGAGTGGGGTGCCATTGCCTTCTCAACACTTTTACATAAACTTAGAAAAATCTCTTTCTTTTCTTTTTCTTTTTAAATTGAAGTATAGTTGGCTTACAATGTTGTGGAGAAATCTATATCTAAACAATCTGAGGATGAATTCTCAGAATATCCTTTCTTATCAAATGGATCTAGGTAGGTTTTCTTTAAATTTCTGTGATCTTTTGACTCCAAAAATAATTTGTAAAAATTATATGCTACAAGCATGTTTTTAAGCAGACATGTAAAGTTTTCTTTCCATCATTAATGGCTGAAAGGTTATAACTTTCAGCATATTGTAAATATTGGCATTTAAAATGTAATACGCCATCACTCTTAAATTGATCCAAAGGAATCTATATACCATAGAGGGTTAATACCCACAATCATTCATTTATAAATAACATATAATAGGGAACTTCCTGGTGGCCCAGTGGTTAGGACTCCATGCTTTCACTACCAAGGGCCTGTGTTCAATCTCTGGTCAGGGCACTAAGATCCCACAAGCTGTGTGGCATAACCAAAAAGTAAATAAACAAATAAATAAAAATAATGAACAATTAATAAATAAAAATGTAAAATACACAAAAAAATTCTTTCATAGTATAAAACTTTGTATTACTCCTTTTTCTCTGTGATTCCAATCTACTTCCTCAGAAGAATTGTATACTGACGTAATATATTTTATATTTTATCTTGAAAGTCTTTTACTGATCACCTTATCACCTATTCTGTACCAAAAGATGCATATAAAATGAAATATATATATTAGAAAATGTTTATTATTATGGTAAGTTTCTCAGAGTTAGCAAAATTTCCTTTGCCTTTGTCAGGCGAGTGTATTTCCCTTGGTTCTGTCTTATCACAACAAAGATTTATAGCGATGGACATTAAAGCCCTTGGCTTGTCACAGCTCTCGGGTCTGGGACAGACTGTGTTATAGCTCTCAGGTCTCGAATGGACCGTGTTACAGCTCTTAGACAAATCAGTGTTATAGCTGCACGTTAAAGCTCTATTTTATTTAGATAACAGCAGGAAAACCCATCCTCGAGGCGATGAGGGCATGTTGACCCAAAGATGAGAAGAGAAGAGAACCCCAGCACGTCGGGGGGAGGGGGTGGCAGAGAGAGAGAGCGCGAGCGCGTGAGCGAGCACTCTTTGGTTCCTCTTTTTATATGTCTTTTTTTCCTCTGGGCCTGCCCTGTGTAAATTGGGCNGGCACAGATAATTTGGACCCTGACTTCAGAACTTCAGCATCAACCATAATCCTGCAACCTTTCCAATAGCTCAGTGGTTCTCAACTGGGGAGCCCATTTTCAATTGTCATAGCAATTGGGGGAGGGGGTCCTACTGGCATCTGGGCTTCCCAGGTGGCTCAGTGGGTACAGAATCTGCCTGCAATGCAGGAGACACAGGTTTAGTCCCTGGGCCGGGAAGATCCCCTGGAGAAGGGTACGGCAACCCACTCCAGTATTCTTGCCTGGAGAATCCCACGGACAGAGGAGCCTGGTGGGTTACAGTCCATAGCGTCACAAAGAGTCAGACATGACTGAAGCGACTGAGCATGCACACACTACTGGCATCTGGACGGTAGGGGCCAGGGATAGTGCTACATGCCCTACAGTGCATAGAATATCTCCCTACAATAAACAATTCTCCAGCACAAAATGGCACTGACACCAAGGTTGGAGAAACTGAAAAATATCTGATTAGCAGCATCTACACACTATTTTGGAC
The DNA here is from genome assembly GCA_006410615.1 of Neotragus moschatus. Taxonomy (NCBI): domain Eukaryota; kingdom Metazoa; phylum Chordata; class Mammalia; order Artiodactyla; family Bovidae; genus Neotragus; species Neotragus moschatus. The sequence goes on along the minus strand of SJYA01001691.1, from coordinate 1,586,049 downwards.
TAGAGAGTCACCACACTTTTGATGCTTCACATGCTACCTGGACTGGCTCATGTGGAGTTTCTGCTTTACAATCACTTTTACATGCTGCTGCTGCTAAGTCGCTTCAGTCGTGTTCAACTCTGTGCGACCCCATAGACGGTAGCCCACCAGGGTCCCCCGTCCCTGGGATTCTCCAGGCAAGAACACTGTAGTGGGTTGCCATTTCCTTCTCCAATGCATGAAAGTGAGAAGTGAAAAGTGAAGTCAATCAGTCGTGTCTGATTCTTAGCGACCCCATGGACTGTAGCCTACCAGGCTCCTCCGTCCATGGGATTTTCCAGGCAAGAGTACTGGAGTGGGGTGCCATTGCCTTCTCAACACTTTTACATAAACTTAGAAAAATCTCTTTCTTTTCTTTTTCTTTTTAAATTGAAGTATAGTTGGCTTACAATGTTGTGGAGAAATCTATATCTAAACAATCTGAGGATGAATTCTCAGAATATCCTTTCTTATCAAATGGATCTAGGTAGGTTTTCTTTAAATTTCTGTGATCTTTTGACTCCAAAAATAATTTGTAAAAATTATATGCTACAAGCATGTTTTTAAGCAGACATGTAAAGTTTTCTTTCCATCATTAATGGCTGAAAGGTTATAACTTTCAGCATATTGTAAATATTGGCATTTAAAATGTAATACGCCATCACTCTTAAATTGATCCAAAGGAATCTATATACCATAGAGGGTTAATACCCACAATCATTCATTTATAAATAACATATAATAGGGAACTTCCTGGTGGCCCAGTGGTTAGGACTCCATGCTTTCACTACCAAGGGCCTGTGTTCAATCTCTGGTCAGGGCACTAAGATCCCACAAGCTGTGTGGCATAACCAAAAAGTAAATAAACAAATAAATAAAAATAATGAACAATTAATAAATAAAAATGTAAAATACACAAAAAAATTCTTTCATAGTATAAAACTTTGTATTACTCCTTTTTCTCTGTGATTCCAATCTACTTCCTCAGAAGAATTGTATACTGACGTAATATATTTTATATTTTATCTTGAAAGTCTTTTACTGATCACCTTATCACCTATTCTGTACCAAAAGATGCATATAAAATGAAATATATATATTAGAAAATGTTTATTATTATGGTAAGTTTCTCAGAGTTAGCAAAATTTCCTTTGCCTTTGTCAGGCGAGTGTATTTCCCTTGGTTCTGTCTTATCACAACAAAGATTTATAGCGATGGACATTAAAGCCCTTGGCTTGTCACAGCTCTCGGGTCTGGGACAGACTGTGTTATAGCTCTCAGGTCTCGAATGGACCGTGTTACAGCTCTTAGACAAATCAGTGTTATAGCTGCACGTTAAAGCTCTATTTTATTTAGATAACAGCAGGAAAACCCATCCTCGAGGCGATGAGGGCATGTTGACCCAAAGATGAGAAGAGAAGAGAACCCCAGCACGTCGGGGGGAGGGGGTGGCAGAGAGAGAGAGCGCGAGCGCGTGAGCGAGCACTCTTTGGTTCCTCTTTTTATATGTCTTTTTTTCCTCTGGGCCTGCCCTGTGTAAATTGGGCTAACCAGGAATGTTGTTTGTTCTACTTGAGGTCCTCACTCCGGTCCTCAGACCTTCAAAGGAAGGTTCTATTTTCGTGGGCTTTTTCCTTCCTTGTCTTTTAGCCACCACCATTCTGGACTCCTGTTTCCTATTCTAACTACCTAACAGCTTGATTTATTAATATAATAATCAGTATACAACTGATCGAAATAAATATTAATATATTCTAATTTTTTATAATTATCCATCCAAAAAGGAAAAATATATAAACATACACATGTATATGTATTTGTTAGGTAGTTAGAATAAACAAGTAAATAGGGAAGGGATTTTGTTAGGGCAATTTTACTACGTATCTTCAATTATTTTTGAGTTAAATGCCCCCAAAATAAACAATAAAAAACCACACAAGGATATATTATCTGAAAAAAACCCTGAAAGCTCCACTATCATGTATGGATGTGAGAGTTGGACTGTGAAGAAAGTTGAGCGCCAAAGAATTGATGCTTTTGAACTGTGGTACTGGAGAAGACTCTTGTGAGTCCCTTGCACTGCAAAGAGATCCAACCAGTCCATACTGAAGGAGATCAACCCTGGGTGTTCTTTGAAAGGAAAGATGCTAAAGCTGAAACTCCAGTACTTTGGCCACCTCATGCGAAGAGTTTATTCATTGGAAAAGACTCTAATGCTGGGAGGGATTGGGGCAGGAGGAGAAGGGGACGACAGAGGATGAGATGGCTGGATGGCATCACCGACTGGATGGGCCTGAGTCTGAGTGAACTCCGGGAGTTGGTGATGGACAGGGAGGCCTGGCGTGCTGCGATTCATGGGGTCGCAAAGAGTCGGACGTGACTGAGGGACTGAACTGAACTGAACTGAATGGGGGAGCTAGAGACAGAGCTTCCTGTTACTTAGATTCCTCCTTCTACCTTCCCCTCCTCCATAAGGCTTGTTTGTCCTAAATTCACTATGCAAATGAATTAATTTATTTCCCTATCAGTGAAGCTGAAAATCTTTCCATATGTCTGCATTTCCTCCTGGGTGAGTCACTCACCTATACTCTTCTTCCTAGTTTTCCTAGTCATTCCAAAATGGATGTTTGCAGTTTTCTTATAAATTGGTGCTAACTCTTTGTCTGTCATATGTGTTGAAATGTTTTTTCTTCTATTGCTTGTCTTTGAAATTTACTTGTACAGTAATTTTTAATTTTTATGTAGTTGAATCTATCAGTCTTTTCCTTGGTGGTTTACAGATAGTCTCTAGAACGGTAGGAATATGAGTTTTGACAGCCACTTGGAAAGTAATCTGGCTGTAACTATTAAAATGTAAAATTATACATATCTTTTGTCTCAGCAATCCCACTTTGAGATAATTTTTTCACAAAAACCAAAATACTGCTTCACAAAGGTATATGTATAAAGATGTTATTTTCATCAGAATTTTGTGTAGGGCAAAATTGAGAAACAACTTGAATGTCAACCAGTAAGGCAACAGCTGAATGGAATTATATGGTAGAATCATACTATAGTTTGTTTCATTGTTATAAAAGAATGATTTTACAGAACAGTGTTTATGTTCTTAATTCCAAAGAATTGCATGCTTTAAAATGTCCAAAATAGTTAATGCTAAGTTTCAGTCAGTCAGTTCAGTCGCTCAATCGTGTCCAACTCTGCGACCCCTTGAATCGCAGCACGCCAGGCCTCCTCGTCCATCACCAACTCCCAGAGTTCACCTAAACTTATGTCCATTTAATTGGTGATGCCATCCAGCCATCTCATACTCTGTCGTCCCCTTCTCTTCCTGCCCTCAATCTTTCCCAGCATCAGGGTCTTTTCCAATGAGTCAGCTCTTCCCTTCAGGTTGCCAAAGTATTGGAGTTTCAGCTTCAACATCATCCTACCAATGGGCACCCAGGACTGGTCTCCTTTACGATGGACTGGTTGGATCTCCTTGCAGTCCAAGAGACTCTCAAGAGTCTTCTCCAACACCACAGTTCAAAAGCATTAATCCTTTGGTGCTCTCTCACATCTTTTATAGTCCAACTTTCATATCCATACATAACCACTGGAAAAACCATAGCCTTGACTAGACGGACCTTTGTTGACAAAGTTAATTACCTCATGGAGTGTGAAATATCTATCCTTTGACATGTAACAAAGAGCATGAATTCAGAGCTCAGATCCAGGCTCAAGTCCACTACCTAGGTGAATTACACGTCAGTTTTTTCATGTATAAAACAGGAAGAGAAATAGCATCTACCTCACTGGACTTGTAAGGCACAGAATTGGAATTCCTCACCAGAATTGTAAGGCACAGAAAAGATGCTAGAACAGTGCTGGTCACAATAAATTATAGATGCTGTCATCGTTAGAGTATTGTCTCCATCAGTGTTTTCTCCATTGTACCCTATGCATTGTTCCATCTCTCACTACTTAATAGGATTGTCAAAAGATTTGATTATCAGAAGAGAAAAACAGAGAAACAAAAACAGGTTATGAGAAGCCTCACCCTGAGAGGAGTCGCATAGTATTGGACTGGCCAAAAAAGTTCATTTCCGTTTCTCTGTAAGATGTTACAGCAAAACCTGAATGAACTTTTTGGCCAACCTAATATTTGTTTCAGAATCTATTAGCGTTTCCCAGGTGGCGCAGTGGTAAAGAATCTGCCAGCCAATACAGGAGATGCAAGAGACGCGTGTTTGATCCCTAGGTCAGGAAGATCCCCTGGAATAGGAAATAGCAACCCACTTCAGTATTCTTGCCTAGAAAGTCCCATGGACAGAGGAGCCTGGCAGGCTGCAGTCCACGGAGTCTCAAACAATTTGATGCAGCTGAGCACATGAGCAGAGCAGAGTTAGTTTGCTTCTGAGGTCATGTCTGAATTTTGGTCCTAAAGAACTGGCACCATTTTGGAGACAGCTGGCCTAGATTTCATTCTTCTTTGCCTGTTATCACATAGAAGGTAGTCTGGAGCTCTCTTCTCAACATTGCACCTTCGCTACTGCTTCTTGATACACACAGTGTCATCTCCCTTTCTTTTCCTGCCAAATCAACAGCTTCTTGCACTGCAAATACTTTCTCTTCCTTACTGGTACTCTCTCCTTCACTGGCAGATGTATAAGACCTGGAGTCACTGTATCTACTGTCTAGGTTGCCCACCCACTGGTTTTGCCTCTTTCGTGGAACTCCTGCTATATTAATGTTCTTGAGGTTGAGATCTGGAGCCTTTAGGTGATTAAATTTTTCTATGTGCTTTACATTTCTCATTCAACAAATCTCATTCACGTTGAATATGAAATAAACCAGCAACTCCTCGTAGTTTATTTTAGCCTTGGAACACTAATGTATGCATGCATACATGTATGCTCAGCGGCGTACAACTGTTTGGGACACCATAGACTGTAGCCTGCCAGGTTCCTCTGTCCATGGGATTTCCCAGGCAAGAATACTGGAGTGGGTTGCCATTTTCTCCGCCACAGGACTGACCCAACCTAGGGACTGAACCCATGTCTCCTGCAGCTCCTACACTGCAGCCAGATTCTTCACCACTGAGCTGCCCAGGAAGTCCACTAATATACAGAATCAGAAATTTCACTCCTCTCAGAACAGGATGGGAATGAGCTCCCCTGTCAGTAAAGAGCTTTCAGTGTTATTAATTACAATTCTGGTGACTAAAAGAAAGCAGCAGATCTTTTCATTGATTTTATATGATCCCTGGGTTTTTTTATTTCCCCATCTCTTTGTGCCATTCCTTATATTTATCCTCTTTCTCCCTCTCTCTCCTTCTCCTCACATGTACATTCTTAAACACCGTCTGTGAGTCAGACTATCAGTGATAAAGCCTGAGCAAAACCGACCACGTTCTTATTGTCATGGGGCTTACAAATCTAACTGGGAGTTGAGACATTCACCAAATAATCCCCAACTCTGTAATTTCAAAGAGCACTGAGTGCCATGTAAGAAAACACAGGACCCTGTGAGAAATCTGTGTAGGTGAACATTTCATCCAGAAAGAGGCAGCTGAAGGCTACATCCAGGAAACAGCAGCTGAGCTGAGATGGGAATGATGGGGAACAATCAGCCAGACATCTCCCCTCATTTAGAGCTCTGAGTGGGCAGAGACCAGGACTGTCATATCACCAATCCTGGGTCCGCTGGACAGAAATGCTCATAAATATTTGTGGGAAGAAAGGACCGTGTGAAAAATATAAATCTCTGCTCTGCTTTGTTCTGACTGTAATAAATTAAGAAATTTAACTGTTAACAGTTCAAAGAAATTCAAAGCAGGAGACAGAGAGGAGAAAGTGGCATAAATGAGGTTAAAGAAATAGCAGGTAAATCGCACTGAGGCCTGAAGGGTAGGTAGGGATTTGGGTCTTTATCCTCACACAACAATTGGAAGCCACTGAAGGGTTATCTTTTTTTACTGCTGTGCTAAAGACTTTACTTGCACAATTTTGTTTAATCCTTGATGCAATTCTATGATAGTACAATTATTATCCCAATTTTACACTCTGAGGACTCTAGAGTATAGAGAAGGTTAAGTTGTTTGCTCAACACTGTTAATAAGTGGCAGAGGCTTGACTCCAAAACCTCTACTCCCAACCATTAAAGTACAGATGCTAAGAACAAGGAGGTAAGCAAGTATGAACAGCTGATTTTAATTTTTTTGGAAGGAATAGTCTCACTATGGAGTTGGTAGCATAGGGGTATTTAAAGGCTTAATGGCCTAATCACTGAATTTAACCCCTTGTTCTGACTCTATATTAGTCAAATAACTTTCTAATTATATTCTGGATTCCCCTATATATTCTTCTGCTGGAAGATCATGCACTGACAGGCTTACACAGGCAACTTGTTTCTGTTGGAAATTTTATTACACATTGTAAGCTAACTGGAATTCTGTTTTAAAAAAACAAAAAGGTGAAATACTCTAAAACAAACAATAAATTATGAAAGTCTTACAGTTTATTTTTCCACGAAGTTAGTCTGAAAAATATAAACCAATAAAACAGCATATATATTGCCTCTTTTGTGATTTAGCTTTTTCTTGTTCCTTGCTCTGAGGGAACATGGATGTGGTCACAAAGTCTAAAGATGAGCCCTTTTTTTCTTTGTCAGAATCCCTAGTGCTTCCATTGTTTCCCAAACAGCAACCCCCACCCCTACCCCCGCCTCCCTTGCCTCTCGCAAACCAAAGAGGATTGTTCTTCCGAATTTCCCTAATTCTCTGAGCTGTAAGCAGCTGGAGCTGCTGCAAGGGGTCTTATTCATCTCCCAAGGGTAGCGAGCATTCTATCCTAGGAGCAAGCGGTTTCCTAATAACATCATTAAACCCAATGTTCACGCGCTAGGGGCCACCGCAACAGCAGCAGCCACCCCCTCCCCACCCCACCCCCCATCCTCGGCCCTCTCCCGGCCCTGCACCGTGTCCGCCGCCCCAAGGGCGGGAGGAAGAGACACGGGCCCACCAGCCACTTGTGGGTCTTTCCAAACGGGAGCCATGAAGCCGGTCCCCGACTCCTTGCCCCTCGCTGGCTCAAGTTTGGTTTTGTTTTCTTTCCCTAGAATTCCTTTAATGGGCAAAATTGGCACAAACGCAGGTGGACATTATATAAAGTGAAAGCTTCAGGAAACAGACCATTCGTTTCACCTTGATCTGCTGAATCACATACAAGGGCGAAATAAACTCCCTCCGCCCCCACCTCCCACCCCCCTCCCCCACACACCGATATTCAACAGTCTCTTGCACAGAAAACTGAACCGACCCTCTAAACATCGATGCTTTTTGTCCCCTCCAAGACATTAAAGTCAGCAAGTGTAAGGTCACCCTCGTGAGCAGCCTTTCTCGGAGGACAGGCTGGAGCCCAAGAGGCCGAGCGCAGCCTCTGCCATAGGGTCTGCAAAGGGTAAGGCCTCTCTCCGAAACTCTAGCGCGGGAGGGCGGGGGGGGGGGCGGGGGCGGCAGTCGTTGAAATTGATGCCAGAACTCTCGNAGCCTCCAACTAAATATAGCGCTTGTCTGAGGAGCCCTGCCTTATTTGGATCGCGCGTGAAAAGGACAGGAAGCATGAATTGAGTGCGAGGCGCCATTGCGATGGGGCTGACCGTTAAGCAGGGTTTTACTCCACACGTCCTACGGGCTTTGTCCAGCCGTCCGCCATTACGGGGATCAATTTACACGCGAAGGAGTGAAGCAATACCAAGGAGCTTTCGGTCGCAGCCTGAAAACCTCGTATGGTGAAGATCACTATTTTACTAGTTTGATCCAGACCTTTCTTCGGATGACCACAATGACAGATGTCGTCTGATGGCTTAAGGAGCCATTTCTCTACAGAAAGCCTACTGTGCTGATGATGAAACACCACGAGCAACCTAGTGGTCTACTGAGGCCCTAGTGAGTGATGGTCAGATGTGGTGTGGTGGTTTTGTTTGTATTCTCCCAGTGTTGGGAACATGCCGCAGGCGTTCGGAAATGTTTAGATTGTTTTGGCCTATGGCATGAGTGCGGTACACGTTTTACTTAAGATTTTTTTGGATGGTTAAAGAAAATTTAGGAAAGTAACGTTTAGGGAGCTATATAGGTGAGGGGAATATCAAGGATTCAGAATACATTTGCGTATTTTCCAGCCTATTCAGTTCTTGATCCTGGATTACTCAACACAATCAAATTGTTGCCGATAATCAAATTGTTACCCCCTTTGTTCGTGAAGTGTCCTTGCTTTCATCATTTAACTCTTTAAGTGACATTTTCTCTCACTTCCCTAATTGGTGTTCCTTAGAGGATCATGGAGAAATTGATAAACAGACCACATTTGCGATAGATTTATAATGAGATTTTTGAACTTGGGGGATAAAATGTAAGTTTTGTTGTCTTTGAAAATTAATACGGTAAAGGAGAATGTTCCTTGTTTTGCTTTTGGTTGGAAGAAAGCCACTTTTTCTTTCTACTTTCATTTGAATCTCCGTTATGTGGCTGTTCTGTATAACAATGAAAATTGGTTTAGCCTGGGAACTTACAGTTTTTCAAAATGTTTGAAACGGTGGAAAGATGGGACTGATGTCCTTGTAAAAAGGTGTAAAGTTGCATATATCACAATGAGCTTAAATGTGTTAAACATGCTAGGTGTTCTGCTGGCTTACCTGAATTGGTGATCTTGTTGTACAGCTACATTAAAAAACCAAGGTGTCGGTTTGGAAACATGTATCACTGTATCCAGCATTCTTAAGGAAAATGGTTTCTGCAGAAGGAATGCTTTACCTAGATGGCAGTTAGGTATGCTGTTGAAAATGGTTAAATTGATAAATTTATATGTTATATGGGTTTTGCCACAATTTGTAGGGGGTGGGGTGCTGTGCCAAGCGGCATGTGGGGTAGAGCCCTTGTCCCCTCCTGTGGAATAGTGGAGTCCTAACCACTGCATGGAGGAAATCCTTGCCCCAGTTTTAGAAGAAAGCATTCACAAAGATTTTAACAGCTGTAGTTATAGGGAGGGAGGCATGACATACTTATATTAGTAGTAAATTAAAGAAATTGAGCCAGGAATTTTTTTTCCCCCCAGATAAGATCTGTGACCAGATCAGTGATGCTGTCCTTGATGCCCACCTTCAGCAGGACCCTGATGCCAAAGTGGCTTGTGGTAGGTTCAGAACACTTCTCACCTGATAAAAAGATAACATGAAAATTAACTATATAAAGTGATATTTGAGTGAACATTTCTTTTATTAGAAACTGTTGCTAAGACTGGAATGATCCTTCTTGCTGGGGAAATTACGTCCAGAGCTGCTGTTGACTACCAGAAAGTGGTTCGTGAAACCATTAAACACATTGGATATGACGATTCTTCCAAAGGTATGTTTTAATGAAGTTGACTTTCTAATCTCATTTTCCCAGATATTTCCTTCAGTCCTTTTTGGCTCTATTTTCTAGAATGTTTCTTTAGCAACATTTAGAATTCCAGATAATTGTAAATTTTAATATATTGCCATGGCCTTTAAAAAAAACACATTGTTTTGTTTATAGGGTTTGACTACAAGACATGTAATGTGCTAGTGGCCTTGGAGCAACAATCACCAGATATTGCTCAAGGTGTTCATCTTGACCGAAATGAGGAAGACATTGGTGCAGGAGACCAGGTATCTTGGTAGACATCTGTTTGCATCTCTTCTAACAAATTTTGAAGCTTGGATTGATTGCATTGGTGACTTTTCCTTTTATAGGGTTTGATGTTTGGTTATGCCACTGATGAAACTGAGGAATGTATGCCTTTAACCATTGTCTTAGCACACAAGCTCAATGCCAAACTGGCTGAACTACGCCGGAATGGCACTTTGCCTTGGTTACGCCCAGATTCAAAAACTCAAGTAAGTGATGAACATCGTAAACCTACACCCATTACCCTGGCACAGGACATCAGTAACGTTGTTCTCTTAAAGCTAAGAGAAGAGTAGCATTTATTTTCCGTACTGTACTGTAGTGTAGGGAACCAAGAACAAAGCTATTTAGTAGACTGATGGTTCTGATGTTTGGCTTTCAAGGTGACTGTGCAGTATATGCAGGATCGAGGTGCTGTGCTTCCCATCAGAGTCCACACAATTGTTATATCTGTTCAGCATGATGAAGAAGTTTGTCTTGATGAGATGAGAGATGCCCTAAGAGAGAAAGTCATCAAAGCTGTTGTACCTGCAAAGTACCTTGATGAGGACACAATCTATCATCTGCAGCCAAGTGGCAGATTTGTTATTGGTGGGCCTCAGGTAAGGCCTTACAATTTCAGTTTAATTTGCTTTTTATCTGTCATGGTTACTTGGAAAAACCTGGCTACTTTCCACCTTTTTCCTAGGTTTTTTGAAGCCTTCGTGTGAATCTTCTGAGGATGTTTGCCAAGTGATACTGAATAAGCATTTAACAGGCAGGCCTGATCTAGAACCACTGGAAAGGATTGGGCATAAAGTAACTTAAATTCTGTAATTTCAGGGTGATGCTGGTTTGACTGGCCGGAAAATCATTGTGGACACTTACGGTGGTTGGGGAGCTCATGGAGGAGGTGCCTTTTCAGGAAAGGATTATACCAAGGTGGACCGTTCAGCTGCTTATGCTGCTCGTTGGGTGGCAAAATCCCTTGTTAAAGGAGGTCTGTGCAGAAGGGTTCTTGTTCAGGTATATACTTTTCTATTACTAGGTTCACTAAAAGGTGTGTAAGTGGGAGGATGTTTAGTAGTTAACTACTTGTCTTTTTTTAATACCAGTCTGTTACACTGTGTGAGTCTTCTGCTCACTGACTCTTAATGATATTTAAATTCTTTTAGGTCTCTTATGCTATTGGAGTATCTCATCCATTGTCTATCTCCATTTTCCATTATGGCACCTCTCAGAAGAGTGAGAGAGAGCTATTAGAGATTGTGAAGAAGAATTTTGACCTCCGCCCTGGGGTCATTGTCAGGTAAAGATGGTAAAGCCTATTGCTAGTGAAAAACATTGAGGGTGTGGGTGTGTATATAAACTTGATGTATTCAAATCTCAGAAGGTGAAGGTGTGAAGGAAGACTCAAGTGGGGAAACATAATTCCTAGAATGTATTATCATCTTAGAAAATTGCCTTCAGTAGAGGCTGAAATTAATTAGGAAGAATCTAAAATTCTAGTGCTCCATGGCTTAGACTAACCACCCTAGAAAAGTTCTCCACATCTGATACAGACTTGTGTTCCTGTTACCTGAGGGATGTTTACTTGAAAGAATTTTTAGTACAGATAAATGGGATGTACATGGCTGTTGTAAAGAAAATAACCATGGTAGGGTATGGGCATGGGATCTTGGTAAGTATTCCATGACTTTAGATGAGCTTTTGACACTTGAAATTTTTCCAAATAATGACAAGTTTTCATATTTGTTGAGCCAGGGACGGAAAAACGAGAACTATAGTTACTGATAAGGACTGTGCAAGTTTTGGACACCAGGGAAGTAACAAACACTTTTGCCACAAACTTCTTTCCTAGCATACCCCAGAGAACTGAACTCATTTGCCAGAAGTCTTGAAAATGAGTCTTGCTGATTGTTTTGCTTTACTTTAATTGAATGCTACATATTAAGTTACGGACTTGTATATTCCAGGGATCTGGATCTGAAGAAGCCAATTTATCAGAGGACTGCAGCCTATGGCCACTTTGGTAGGGACAGCTTCCCATGGGAAGTGCCCAAAAAGCTTAAATATTGAAAGTGTTAGCCTTTTTTCCCCAGACTTGTTGGCGTAGGCTACAGAGAAGCCTTCAAGCTCTGCGGGAAAGGGCCCTTCTTCCTAAATTTTCCTGTCCTCTTTCAGCTCCTGATCAGTTGCAGTCACTCTATAGTCAATGACATGAATTTAGCTTGTGTGGGGGACTGTAAGTTGGGCTTGCTATTTTGTCCCTAGGTGTTTTGTTCACCATTATAATGAATTTAGTGAGCATAGGTGATCCGTGTAACTGCCTAGAAACAAATCAACAGCATTGTAGTAAATAATGCTTTGAAATTGAACCTTTGTGCCCTATCACCCAACCTTCTAAAATCCTAATTGCATTGACTTTCCCACCAAATGCTGAAAATGTCCTTGTAATGTGCACGTAAAGTACTTGTAGTTCCATTATAGCTTCTTGTCTGGCAATGCCACAGCCCTGTCAGCATGAATTTGTAATGTCTTGAGCTCTATTATGAATGTGAAGCCTTCCCCTTATCCTCCCTATAACTTGATCCACTTCTAATTATGTAGCTCTTTGTCAGGGAGTGTTCCCTATCCAAATCATTCTTGCATGTAACGCAAGTTCCAGTTGGAGCTCTAGCCTGACATAAGAAAAAAAAAAGGCAGTTACCATTAAACCATCTCCCTGGTGCTTATGCTCTTAATCGCCATCTCTTAAACAGCACCAAATCAGAATCTCTCCACTTTCAGCTGTCTTTTGGAGGACGTACGTAATAAGGTTTTTATTTAGTAAACCAATCCTATGCATGGTTTCAGCACTAGCCAAACCACCAATTCCTAGCTCTAGAAAAACAGGCACTTGGCACCCTTGTGATGTCATACAGAGAAGTCACAGGGCAGTACCTGAGGGTCTGTAGGTTGCACACTTTGGTACCAGATAACTTTTTTTTTTTCTTTATAAGAAAGACTGAGTATTCCACACTGCACAAGAACTCCTCCCAGGGTTTTAACTTTGTTTTATTTTCAAAACCAGGTCCAATGAGCTTTCTGGACAGCTGGTGTAGCTACAGAGAAACCAGCTTCCTTCAGAGAGCAGTGCTTTTGGCGGGGAGGAGGAAATCCCTTCATACTTGAACATTTTCTAATTGCTTATTTATTGTATTCTGGGGTATGGCGTAAGTACAGAGAAGCCATCACCTCAGATGGCAGCTTTTAAAAGATTTTTTTTTTCCTCAACACCATGATTCCTTTAACATGTTTCCAGCATTCCCAGGTAGGCCAAGGTGTCCTACAGAAAAACCTTGGGTTAGACCTACAGGGGTTCTGGCTGGTGTTAACAGAAGGGAGGGCAGAGCTGGTGCAGCTGGCCATGGAGAAAGCTGACTTGGCTGGTGTGGTACAGAGAAGCCAGCTTGTTTACATGCTTATTCCATGACTGCTTGCCCTAAGCAGAAAGTGCCTTTCAGGATCTATTTTCGGAGGTTTATTACGTATGTCTGGTTCTCAATTCCAACAGTTTAATGAAGATCTAAATAAAATGCTAGGTTCTACCTTACCTGTGTGCATTATTATTTGTATTCTGGCGGTATGTGGGATGGTTTCCCAACCAGGGATTGAATGTAGACCTCTGCAGTGGAAGCACTGAATCTTGGCCACCAGGGAACTAACTCCTCCCTCTATTATTAAGTGTTTCAGTGTGAGTGTGAATTAAACATATTTTAACCCTGAGTAATTGTAATCCCACCCAGGGTTAATCACTTAAACCTTAACTATAGGCCTCTAAAATGTTCGTGTCAGGGATACGGTTTATGGAAGTTGAAGGTTTGTCCAGCACTCCCTTTTTTGGCCAACACAGTTCTTATTACAACAGCCATTTCTGCACTACTAGCAGTGCTTTAAAGGCATAAAAACTATTAAAATGAGTATCATGTGAGAAGAGTGGTTTAAATTTTAAACCAATTTTCATCATTTTGAAAATGTAAAAACAATGCCTTAAATTCCCTTTCTGTATAAATGGGTTAAAGGCTACAAGTTATGTACTGCAGTTTGAAAAGTTTTTAAACAGTAGTGAGGGACCACTGAGGATCCATCATATAATGGATAAAGTTTAAACAAAACCACAATGAGGATGTGTATTTTGAATTTGTGGCAGTTACCAACCAGCTCTTGAACCATCCTTTCTTAAGCTACATAGCCCATGTTTACACCAGCAAATACGAAATCAAATGGTTGAAATGCTTTACTCTTGCAAATAAGGCCCAAGCAATGCCTGCCTATATCTGTTTGCTTGGAGAGTTAAAAGTTTAAAAACAGGTTTGGGAGGAAAGGCAAGGTTAAATGTTAAGGGAGTGTCAACTCTTGACCTGTGAAACTTGAGACTTCAACTTTTCATGACATTGAAAAGCTCTAGAATACCAAAAAGCTTTTAGATGGCCAAGACACTACTGTCTCAGTTCACTCAATCGTGTCCGACTGCAACCCCACGAATCACAGCACACCAGGCCTCCCTGTCCATCACCAACTCCTGGAGTTCATTCAAACTCAAGTCTATCAAGTCGGTGATGCCATCCAGCCATCTCATCCTCTGTCTCCTCCTGCCCCCAATCCCTTCTTGCATCAGTCTTTTCCAATGAGTCAACTCTGAGTACTGGAGTTTCAGCTTTAGCATCATTCCTTCCAAAGAACACCTAGGACTTACCTCCTGTAGAATAGACTGGTTGGATCTCCTTGCAGTCCAAGGGACTCAAGAGTCTTTTCCAACACCACAGTTCAAAAGCATCAATTCTTCGGTGCTCAGCTTTCTTCACAGTCCAACTCTCATATCAGTGCATGACTACTGGAAAAACAGCCTTGACTAGACGGACCTTTGTTGGCAAAGTAATGTCTCTCCTTTTGAATATGCTATCTAGGTGGGTCGTAACTTTACAAAGAGTAAGCGTCTTAATTTCATGGCTGCAATCACCATCTGCAGTGAACCATGGTCAAATGATGGTGAGGATGAAGCATCTGTAGGTTTGTGAAGCAGCTCCACAGAAATCAACGGCCTTGAGGTTTGGTTCAGCATTTACTAGGAAGACACCTGTCGTCAAGGAGCTTGCAGATGAGAGTGACAAAGGTGGCTTGTCCTCTGCCTAGACCCAGGGTAGAGGTTGGGGATTAACAAGCCCAGGGAGGCTAGTAGGCGCAAAGGCATGAAATGGTTACAGCTTGAGAATCAAGAGCATAAAGTGCTAATTTAAGGGAATGTGAAACATGTCACATTTAAGTTGAAAATCATACTTTACTAGTTTCAAGGGCGATGACTGCTGCTGCTGCTGCTGCTGCTAAGTCACTTCAGTCGTGTCTGACTGTGCGACCTCATAGATGGCAGCCCACCAGGCTCCCCCGTCCCTGGGATTCTCCCAGCAAGAACACAAGTGGGTTGCCATTTCCTTCTCCAGCACATGAAAGGGAAAAGAGAAGGGAAGTCGCTCAGTCGTGTCCGACTCTTAGCGACCCCATGGACTACAGCCTACCAGGCTCTTCTGCCCATGGGATTTCCCAGGCAAGAGTACTGGAGTGGGGTGCCATTGCCTTNACAAGTGGGTTGCCATTTCCTTCTCCAGCACATGAAAGGGAAAAGAGAAGGGAAGTCGCTCAGTCGTGTCCGACTCTTAGCGACCCCATGGACTACAGCCTACCAGGCTCTTCTGCCCATGGGATTTCCCAGGCAAGAGTACTGGAGTGGGGTGCCATTGCCTTCTCTGGGGATGACGCTGGTCAGGGACAAAAGACCTAAATGCTGGCCTATGGTAGGAAGCAAAGCCTTCCGGCTAAACAAACATTGATTAGCAGGGTCTGAATACTGAAACCTGGAGAACACAGATTTCCTCCAGTGAACAGCTTTTCTTAACAGTATTAGGTACCCACAACATTGTCACTTGGAAAATGAGACAAGTGGTACACTAACAGTTGGGGGAAAGTAACATCCTTGCAAGAAAAATACTTCTGTAAGAGTTCCCTTCCAAAATGAAGAACTACTTTTATTATTTTCACCAAGTAAAAAGGAGGGTGGGGGCAGCAGTTATGAGAAAGGACACAGTGCCAAGGTATATTGTGTCACTGAGGGGATGTGCAAAAGGACTGAAAACCAGTGTTTCCCACGCATGGTTCTTAGCAAAGTGCCCTGTGCCGCAGCTATCTCTAACCCACAAAATGCCTTGTGTGAATCACAAGAACTTACTGCCAGGCTCCACTTGGATCAGTTGAGTGCACTTAGGCCCAACCTGCACAACTCCCTGGCATCCCTGCTCTGATCTGTCTCTAACTGGATTCCAGTATAAAGGCTGAAAGGACAGAGGTAGGAGAGATGAATTCAACAGGTCCAAAAAGTAAGAGGTAGAACTGATGGCCTTGAAATCTTAAGAAATGGAAGGAAAATGAAAGAATCAAAAAAACAGCTGCCATTCAGTAATAAAGAAACAGTTGTGGATGAACACACCTTCTGTTCATGACAGTTAAAAACTCTGGGATAGCCAGGTGGAGCTAGATAAACAATTCTGGAGCACAGGAAAGAAATCTAAGCAGCGGCATCCTTGGAAACCACGGAGTGGACATGATCAACCCAAGTGTATATGGTGAAAAGCAGCCACCTAGGAAAGAACCCTGAGATTGGATGGAGTGGAGCATGGGAAAAGAAGGCTGAAAACAAATGCAATCCTTTATCAAAGTAACTGGGACTGCCAGCCTGCTGCCGCTGGTCTCTGCCTCCACACAAGTTTCCCAAACATGGCCTGTTTTTGGTTTGTTTCTATTAATTTTGCATTCTCACTTCCTAGACCAGTGCTAGGCCTTTGAATTTTCACCAAATTGAGGATCTTCCTGAATCACATCCAAATCTTATACATCACAACTGTAAACATCCCCCGATTTCATTGCATTTGGTTAAATCTCACTTTATATCACCTCCTGCTCAATGAAAACTAGAATAATGCTAAATACTACTTATTTTTTAGATATATATCATTATTAATCATCTAAATTATGTTATCAGTTTAACTTTCTGCTATTCTATGCTCATAACCCCTAGTGAAAAACTGGCTGTATAAATAATAGGAACAAAAAAAAGAATCAAAATTGCAGTAAAGAGAAAATTACTCTGCATCTAAAACCGGATCACCATCCTAATCACACTTTATAATCAGACAAGTTTTAAGCTATGTTATTTCAGAATTACTGTCAGTGATTCTGAAAATTTTAAGAGGCAGGGTGCAGGACCTTAAGCCAAACAGACTTGAGGTTCAGACCATCAGTCAGTCCATCCCTTATTAGGTGTATGTCTTTGAGCGAATTATACTACCCCTCAGCCTCAGCTTCCCCAACCACAAAATAGGGCTTATGGCTCTTAAGGAATAAGTGTAATAGTGATAGCACAGGGCTTCACACAGTGCCTGTATATGGCAAGCACTTAATTAAGAACAGCAGCTGTTATTTTCATGGAACATTAACTCTCTTCTGGCAAGGAGCAAGTCACTTTAAACCTGATTCTTACCCCTTAAAAGACATTTTCACATTGTTTTTTAACCCTACTGCCCAAGCCCTCAACCTTGGAATTGATAAATCTTATCCTTGCTTTATCTCCTTGGTCCCTCTAATCTATCCTCTCTGAATTTATTATAGCTATGGATATGGAGGAAAAACAAAAATTCTCAAGTAGTTTTTTCACATGTCCACTGCCTTTGTAATGGCCCTGTCTGCTGCCACATCTATACTCCACATCTGGCCTCCCTCAGAACTCTGAGTGAACAGGGTGAGAATCCGGCTCGAGAGGGTTAGGATGTGAAGAATCTGTGTTTATAGGACTCGGCTCTCCCGCTGGCTCAAAGGGTCGCAAGTTGGCGTAAGTCACTTCTTGGGCCAGCTGCTCCAGGGAAGGGCGGCCTAATGCCAGATTTCGAAGTGAGATACAAGTCATGAGAAAGCTGAAAAAGATGGGAAAAAGTCAGCTGTCCAAACTCCTATTTCAACACAGGCAATCCTGCCAAAGCCCTCAGAGGACACCTGGTCATCTGGCCTCTCACCCACAGACAAGAATCTACCCCCAGACACACTCATCCCAGCTGGAAGGGCACCCCACTCTTTACACAGTCTGATTGAGGATTCCAGGGTGGGGTAGGAATAACCCACAGGAGATAAGCTGAGTCAGAACAAGACAGTGCCCATCAGACATACCACTTTCTCTCCCAATAAATCAGGGAGAGGAGCAAGGAGAGAGGAAAAAGGGAGAAGTTTGGCACTGGATTGTCCTCTCCTGGGAAAGAGTCCCTACTGTTACTTTCACCAGAGAACAGTGACATAACCTACAAACATCTGATGACAGAGACAAGTACTATTGGGTAAAGCTTACCTGCGGCGAAAGATAAAGAGCTTTCGCAGCAAGAAGCGGACAAGTCGCTCATGGAAAGGGGCATTTCGCCGGCGTTCAATCTCCTGGAGCCTTTGCTGGCGTCTAAGGAAGGTCTGGACCAGTGGTGTTGGCTCAGGGCCACCTTTGACTTCCCCTTCGAGCAGAGGTTGCAGCTCTGGAGGCAGGGGCCCTGTTTCTGTCCGGAAGAGGCCAAAAAGAGGAATCACTGAGAAAAGAGCGTTGAACTCCTCTTTCCCCAGCTACACGCTTCAAATTCATTTGTTAAGTGGGCAGATCCTCGATCACGACCCCGACTTCCTATAAAGTGGGCTCTCTCCGCCCAAACCTTCAGATACTCACCACTTCCATTCTCCACCTTCTCCTTCAATTCTTGAAGATACGCCAGGTCTTGCTCGAGTGCAACCTCTGTTGTGTTGACGTAGATGTACATGTAGCAGGAAGGACTGGACGACACCGTGTACACCTTATGGTACGCACCAGCAGGCAACTGAAAAGGGGGAAGAAATGGATCTCTCATCCTCTAGCCTTTCCCTAGCCAGCTTGTGGCCTCCCTCCACTTCCCCACCTCCACCTTTTTTCTTGTATTTTGGAATTCAAAGGAACTGACCTCTAGAATCCTGAATGAGACTATTTATAGCCCCCAGGGCCCTTGCTTTTTCAGCCCCACTGCATTGTTGTTAGTCGCTAAGTCATGTCCAACTCTTTCATGACCCCATGGACTATAGCCCACCAGGCTACTCTGTCCATGGAATTTTCCAGGCAAGAATGCTGGAGCGGGTTGCCACTTCCTTCTAAAGGGGATCTTCCTGACCCAAGGATTGAACCTACATTTCCTGCAATTGGCAGGTGGATTCTTTATCAACTGAGCCACTAGGGAAGCCTCCCACTGAGTTACTGTTACGTTAAGGGATTTTGCATTTATACTAAATCAACTGCATTCATCAAAAGTTTTCTATCATTGTTAATTCAAGCCAAACACCTGCATTTTCTCTCCCTCCTGAAGAGTCTGGTTCTTCTGTTCTGCCACCAGCTCCACGGTCACCTCCCCCTGCAGCAGCTGGATGCTAGTGTTGCCCAGGTCTTCGCTCACGAAGTTCTCTAGGTGCAGCCCTGCCAGGGGCAAGAGTTCCCATCCCACCCCAAGGTGGCGTGAACTCACTCCCAGTGAGAACAGAGAAATCACACCTTCACCAGCACCTCCACCTTGGGTTTCAAAAACCAGCCTCCCACCAGGAGCAGACCCTCCCGGCTCCATCATACACTGTGTCCCTGGCCTAGGAGGCCAGAAGGGAGACAGCAAAGCCTTTGTACTTTCTTCCATACCGGGGAAATCTGCAATGAAGACCACTTCGGTGTGGTTGTCCAGGCTGCTCTTGATCTCCTGTAGTTTAGTTCTCCAGGGAGACAGGTCCATCAGAAGTGGCTGCAGCCAAGGTGTACGCTGGAAGGGGGACCAGGCAGCCTGCACGATGTCCACACGAGGGTCAAAAATCCTTAGGGAAAGAAATCATGTTCTAAGGCCATAGCCACCTACATACCGGAATTTCCAGTTTTGTTCATCACTGTTCCCGGATAGAACAAACAGGGTCTTCCAGAAAGAAGAAACAGCCTATGTCAGCATGTTACTGCCAGTTGGGGACAGAGAAACAGAAGAGGGGAAAGAGATTCTGGAGCACTGGGAAGAATAGGGGTTAGTGGCCACCTGAGGAGAGTTAACAGCGTCTAAGAGAATGAGTTCCCTTTTCTTCGGGATGACGGTGCCCTCTGCTGGATGCAATCAGCTATGCCCACAACCAGGTCAACAGGGACATGCACCAGCGGACAGCCTTGCAAGCAAGACAACACTGAGGAGCACAGGCTAGTCATCTTGGCCAAAAAAAGCTGGACTTCACGTTTTCCCCCTTCTCTGCTCCCCTTGCCCACCTCTGCTGGAAGCGGTCATTGATGGAGACCCAAATATCAAAGTAGATCTGGGGCTCAGTGACATTGTACTTGGGCAGCAGGCGGCTCAGGCAAGTGGCATATTGCTTCAGCATGTCTGCATGGTCCTTCCAGCGCCGGCTCTGTGTAAATACCTGCCCCAAACCCCCACATTAGTCCCACCTCATTGTTATTGAGCTTCCAGACAGGTCATGCAATGCCGTAGGCACAAAAAGATCCCTGCCTGCTGCCAGTTTTGACAGGGAAGAAAAAAAAAATGAGAACCAAAAACCTTTGTGGAAGAATTTTTTTTTCATTGCTGGGCTAGCAGTACTCACCTTTCTAAGTCTCATCTCAATTGAGGGACATGAATGACATTGCCCCATTTCAACCCTCACAAAAGAAGGTTCCACCTGGCTCCAGAGAAAGGGCAAAGTGGACCCCAGGGGGCCTGTGAAGGCCAGGAAGTTAGTGGCATCTCACCCCAGGGTTGAGGTAGCCCAGCTCGCCGGTGCGGCCATCACGATAGGTAATCTTCACGTGCTGGTGGGAGCGGGAGTGCACCATCATGTCCCAAGAGTAGCCATATAGCCCGTTGGTCCAGTTGTTGTACCCCTGAGGAGGCAGGGCGGTGGGAATCAGCTCCATGCTCCTTATGCTAACGCCGTCCCCTGCCCAGAGAGGTCCCCAGACCTGCCTGCTTTTCTCCTGAGCACTGTCCCCTCCACCACTATCCCCAGCCCGCACGAACCTGGGTGAGGAAGTGGGAATAGGGCAGGAAGAGCTGCTCCAGGAGGTAGAGCAGGGTGAAGGCAGTGCTCAGCTGGTGGCGCAGCCCTGGCTTCTGACTGCCTCTGGCCCGGCTCCTCTTATACATGCAGGAAGTGCTGGGCTGAGGGGCAGTCCTGAGGGGCAGCAGCTCTTGCAGCTTTTTCGGGCAGTGAGCTACCAGCTTCCGAGGCCACTCAGGAGAGCAGAAGAGAGGGCTGCTGGCCAGCATGACATAGGGGAACATGCCTAGAACAGCGGGGAGGAAACCAGCACTTCAGGAGTTGGGCTGGAAAACATGGCTCATCGCCTCCATACCTCCCCTTCTCCTAGGCAGCCTCTCCCAGGTATTTCACTTATGATGAAAGAAACTCTCAACTGGAGCCTATTACTTCCCACAGAAACTTATTACAAAACATACTAGCTAAGCCCAAAAGCCCTGGGCCACCTTCCCATCTGTTTCCATCTCTCAGAGATGACGTCCAGCTCAGCTTAGCTCCTCTTCCTGTCACCATCTCCCCCTGCACACGGGCCACTGGTTCGTCCCTCCCCTGCACACTTGTGGCTTCCTGTTTCCCACCAGATTATAGGAACTGACCGATGCTGAAAAGCTGGGAATTCATGCAGTGGAAGTAGGACACGAAGACGAAGCCAATGGGTCTTGAGGCATCAAAGAAGAGCAGGAAACCGGCTGAGAGGTCGAGCAGCAGTCCGCACCAGTGCACCACCAGCAGACTCGTCATCTCCTCGGACAACACAAGTCTGCAGACACCAGGGTCAAAGCTCAGGCACTAGCGCGCACGGAATACTCACAGTCGAGGCCCCTCTGCTACCCTCTCCATGCTGCATGATCCACCACGGCTGGTGGGTAGAGAACTCCACAAAAAGACATCCTCTGGGAGGGTTTGCCAACCCCTTTTCATTCCCACAAAATTAAGAGTGTTAGTTGCTCAGTCGTGTCCAACTCTTTATGACCCTAGGGACTAGAGCCCACCAGGCTACTCTGTCCATGGGATTTTCCAACCCAGGTATTGAACCCAGGTCTCCTGCATTGCAGGCTAGTTCTTTACCATCTGAGCCACCAGGGAATCTCACATACTTCAGGTATCCAATTTCTTTCAACATGCCCTAAGTAATAAGCAAGGGCAGAGCTCCCAGAGCAAAATTTGACTGAGTGATGTGTGTGTTGTGCAGGGCAGGTTCTTCCTGGAGGTATACCAGAAGAGAAACTTTAAAAGGGGAACACTTGGCTGATATAATGATGTCAAACTTCCCGAAGTGGGAGGTGTCAGGGCAGAAGGAAGAGTACAAAGTAAGACAAGAAGGGGGTTCCCTGGTGATCCAGTGGTTAAGAATCCGCCTGCCAATGTAGGGAACATGGGTTCGATCCCTGGTTTGGGAAGATTCCACAGCCATGGAGGAACTAAGCCCACTCGCTGCAACTACTGAGCCCACACACCTGGAACCCATGCTCTGTAACTAGAGCAGCCACAGTAATGAGAAGCCCACACACCACAGCTAGACAGTAGCCTCTACTTGCCACAGCTAGAGAAAGTCTATAGCAACAAAGACCCAGCGCAGCCAAAAATAACATTAACAAAAGGAAGGCAAAAGGAAGAAGAGATGGGAGGAAGAGAGAAGTCAGAGAGAAGCAGTTCTACTTTGGGAAGAGTTATTAACAATGGTTTTATTTGGGAAGGGGAGCTGACTGTCTATCTTCTTGGCATGCCAGCTGAGGAATCTGAGCAAGAGGCTGGGGCAGCCACCCAAGGACAGAGGCCCCACCACAGCAACTGCTGGGGCACTGACTCACTCTCCAAGTCACCTAGTGCTGGCACCTCCCTTTCCTTTATTTCTTTTCCCCTCCTTTTATTTCTTTTCCCTTCATTCCAGCCCATGCTGTAAGTCTCCCAGGGGCAGCTAAGCTTAGATCTTTTGACATCATCAACTCTGCCTTCTGCTGAAGAGGGAGATAAGTGGACAGAGTGAAGCATGTGGCAAATTTAGGCAAAGTGGGAGCAGCAGCTAGGACTGTAGACCTGAAGGAGGTGAGCCCCCCGACCCTGCACCTGGCCGCTCTAGGCCTCTTCCCTGCCGCTCACTTGAAAGGGCTGAAGAGCCAGTGCCGCGACAGGTATTCCATAGAGTAGCCTTCCACCCAGTCTGCGTCCAGCTTCTTTATGCCCGCAATGAAGTACACGATGAAGATCTGCAAACATGATACGCAAAACAAAATTCAAGCAAAGTCAGAACCTCATCATCCACAGACAGTCACAAATCAGTTCTGACCTCAGTCCAGGGCCTGAAAGACGAGACCTACTCTATTCATTCATCTCAGACCTTCACTCACCTAACACCCTACAGATATCAGGCACAGTATTAGGCAAAGTCAGGACGGAAAAGTAGGGCTTCCTTGGTGGCTCAGATAGTAAAGAATCTGACTACAGTGCAGGAGACCTGGGTTCTATCTCTGAATTGGNACCTACTCTATTCATTCATCTCAGACCTTCACTCACCTAACACCCTACAGATATCAGGCACAGTATTAGGCAAAGTCAGGACGGAAAAGTAGGGCTTCCTTGGTGGCTCAGATAGTAAAGAATCTGACTACAGTGCAGGAGACCTGGGTTCTATCTCTGAATTGGGAAGATCCCCTGGAGAAAGGAATGGCAACCCACTCCAGTATTCCTGCCTGGAGAATTCCATGGACAGAGGAGCCTGGCGGACCACAGTTCATGCAGCTGCAAACAGTCAGACAGGACTGAGCAACTAACACTTTCACTTTACTTTCACTTTTGAAGGAAAAGTCATGAAGGAAAAAGGAAAGTCATGAAGCACAGAGGTTACTCTTTCCTCATGAGGATTCTAATCTAGTGGGAATAAAGCTCTATTCTTTCTTTGTATGATAAGGTGAGAGACCCCAGAGATTAGGAAGTAGATTAGATTAGAAAACAGGGAGAAGCCAGCCCAGCTTTCCAGCCAAAAGGGAAAAAGAGGGATGTCCCTGGTGGTCCAGTAGATGAGAATCTACCTACCAATGCAAGGGACATGGCTTCAATGCCTGATGTAGGAAGATCCTACATGCTGAGGAGCAACTAAGCCCATGTACCACACAATTAGTGAGCCCACACTTTAGAGCCCACAAAGCTCTCTTGCCTAGAACCCGTGCTCTGCAATCAGAGAAGCCACCACAATGAGAAACTGGGGCACAGCACTCAAGAGTAGCCCCTGCTCTCCACAACTAAAGAGAGACTCATATGCAGCAACGAATACCCAGCATAGCCAAAAGTTAAATAAATAAGTAAAAAAAACTTTAAATAGCTGAGTTTCAAAGAGGAGGTAGGAGGAGAAGATACAGGGAGGCCAAGCAGAGTGAAGTCTGACAGTGGGTGGCCATGCTGCCAATGGCTGTGAAGAACACCCCCTCCCTCCTGTGATCTGGTACCTGGCCTCGCAACACAGCATAGTTCCAAAGGGGCACGTGGGCGTTCCGCTTCCGGGCCCTCAGCAGGCCATCCACAGACCTGCAGTGACAGGGAGAAGGGTGGAGGACGGGCTCTTAGTCCAGTCCCATTTCTACCTTGCTGTTTAAATGTACTCATCTCTCTATTCCAGGATATCTCTGTAACAATCTCTCTGTTCTAGGAGGTCTCCCACATCTTCTCAGTTCTCTGGGCTATTCTGAGGCCCTTTAGAATTATTTGAGCACCTTGTAACGATTATTTCAAGTCATAACAGAAACTACTAGTTGTAACTACTAGTGAGTTATAACAACAATGAAATATTTAGTGTTTAACATCTGTTAGCAAATTAGTCTCTCCTCATAAAACCAACCAGGAAAAAGACTACAATGCTAGCCCCAGAAGAAAGGGGCTGTAGACCCTCCATTCCCCACCCCATGGCCACAAGGCAGCTGGCAGTAAGACTAGTATACACTGACCTCCTGTTACCTGTATGAGGGAAGGTGTACTTCCCCCTGCTCCACCTGCCACCCCAGCCACTGCATGGGAGAAGGGCACAAAGAATCACTACTGCTGCTGCTACTGCTGCTGCTGCTAAGTCACTTCACTCGTGTCTGACTCTGTGAGACCCCTAGACGGCAGGCCCCCAGGATCCCCGTCCCTGGGATACTCCAGGCAAGAGCACTGGAGTGGGTTCCCATTTCCATTTCCAATGCATGAAAGTGAAAAGTGAAACTGAGGTTGCTCAGTTGTTTCTGACTCTCAGCGACCCCATGGACTGCAGCCTTCCAGGCTCCTCTGTCCATGGGATTTTCCAGGCAAGAGTACTGGAATGGGGTGCTATTGCCTTCTCCAAAAGAATCACTGATATGCAAAAAAAAAAAAAAAGATTACAGTGCTAAAATAGGACTAAATTTGAAAAAGAAGGAATTTCAGGGAATGTTTGCAAAGCTGGTGCATGAAAACATACACAGTGTATTTAAAGCAAAGTTTCAGTTTTCAAAAAACACTGACATTTCACAGACCTGGATGCTAGGATCTAGGGCCAGAGAGTATCTGTTAACAGCTTACCTAGACTCAGAACTGACAAAATCAGGCTACTAAGATTAGATGTATTCTGGGGAGGCAGCAAAGCAGGTTTTCAAGAAGACACAGAATGAGCAGAGAAACCAGGAAAGGGGCAGGTTATTATACTTGTGCTCAAGAGCACATGGAAAAAGCAAAAGTGTTTAGCATAGTGCTTGGCATGTGGAAAGCCTTCAGTGAATGATAGATATTTTTTCAAATTGTGCAAAAATCACAAAAATGAGACTTTCTGGGATATTCTGTCAGAGTGTTAGTCACTCAGTCATGTCCAATTCTTTGTGATCCCATGGACTGTAGCCCATCAGGCTTCTCTGTCTATGGAATTCTCCAGGCAAGAATACCAGCCATTCCCTTTTCCAGGGGATCTTCCTGATCCAGGGATCAAACCTGGGTCTCCTGCATTGCAGGCGGATTCTTTACCCTCTGAGCCTCCAGGAAAGCCCAACTGCCTCTCAATTCTTTATGAGAGCTGGCCACTCTGAATGAATGTAAAAGTTTACAAAAAGGGGATATCTGCATAGGTGTACTGACGATTGACAAGTTATTAATGACTGATAAATCGCTAATGAATCCAGTGTTTGAGTTTTTCTTCCCATGTCCATGTTACTGACAGCTAATACTTGCTTTTCACTTAGTAATAGAAGGATCCCTTAAAGATCATCAGTTCTGCCACTCTGTCTCCAAATCTCTTTTCCACCTCCCCTGAAAGATGGTCACATAAGCCAGAGGTGGGGGAAGGTTGCCTCCTCCAGGGACAGCTCTGCTGAGCAGCCCTGGTGGACCCTCTCCTTCTGACATGCCTCTGCCCCACAGCAATGTCTGCTCTTGGCTCTAATTCTGTCCCTCACAGAGAAAGTCTGCTCCCTCTTCCACATGACCACCCTAGAAGTATTTGAAAACAGCTATGTCTGGCTTTAGCCTTCTCTTCTTCTAAGCGGATTACAGGAAGTGGACAGATCAAGGCACCTGGGGAGATAGGGAAAGAGTGAAGGAGTGGGAATGGAGCCATTCTGCTTGTGGTCACCCTCAGAGCTCCCACCTCGCTGACCCCTGCCCCTCCGGAGTCCATCCAAGACAGCTTTACTTGTTTAGAAGTTATGTTTACTCTGCAAAGCGTGGTTGAAGATACGCTTGCTGGGACAAGTGCTAGGACCTTACTGGGCCCCTACCTCTGGTGACCATCCTGACACAGCCAACCCCTCCCTCATTCCCCCTAGACTCATACCAGTAGTGGTGTGCATCCACAAATGTCAGCTGAAAGGCCAACAAGCCATACAGATAGGAGTGGTTGTTCCACGACGTCTTGTCCAGGAGAAACACATACCAGTATGGCAGCAGGAATAACACACAGCTTATCCGGTAGCACAGGCCCAGCATCACGCCCAGTGCCCCTGGGATTGGTAGGGGAGAGGATTAAAAGGGTCACCACAGGTCCAGCTCCCCTGGGACAGGCTATGGGTGGGGTTAAGAAAATCATCAGACGTTTTATAACTAAATGTTATTTCAATATTTTAAAAAGAGTTAAGGGGTCACAGCTCAGATGACACACAGGTCAGCAGGATGAAATTATAAGTTACAGAAGAAGTGAAATAAGAAAACCTAGAGAATTCCCTGGCGGTCCAGTGGTTAGGACTTAGTGTTTTCAATGCCAAGGGCCTAAGTTCGATCCCCAGGCAGGGAACTAAGATCTCACAAACCATGTGGCACAGCCAAAAATAAAAATGAAACCCGAGACCCTGGTCATTTACCAGCATGCTTCGGATTTCTGGGTTTTAGGTAGGCCAGTCAATACTCCCATCTCTCCTGCAGTTTCTCTCACCCAGAAACATGATGGTGTAGACCAGATACATCCAGTCAAGTGGCAGTGGCTGCAGGACATCCAGCAAGGGGAAGCGACACACCTCCAGGCCATCTAGGTATCTTCGGTCTAGGGAGCTGAGACCCCGCTCCTGGGGAATGTCCAGCACCATCATCAGTCCTGGGAAGGCAGAGGGGGAGGGTGCCGATAGGCCTCAGCAAAGGCAACCATGGAACATGCTGGAATACAGTCGAGCACACCCAGGTCCAGAAAGAATTCATTCAACAATAATTATGCTTGCTAAGTCGCTTCAGTCGTGTCTGACTCTTTTTAATCCCATGGACTGGAGCCCTGTCCATGGGATTCTCCAGCCAAGAATACTGGAGTAGGTTGCCATTTCCTCCTCCAGGGGATCTCCTGACCCAGGGGTCAAACCCACATCTCCTGCATTGACAGGCAGGTTCTTTACCACTCGGGCCACCTGGGAATTGGTTGAGTGCCTAGGCATTATGCCAGTTGTGGGATGTCAGCCACTGTACCTCCCTGAGCCAATTCCCCATTTGTGAGAAGGGGCTCATAATATTTTGCAGGGTCTCAGAGAAGACTAAATGAAAGAAGTGTACAAAGTGCTATCAAAGCTATTCAGGTTTTGATGGTCATGTCTGTAAAGGTCTGTCCTATTGGCTACACAAAGTGCTCTGGGGTGATGTGCCCTCAACCTCTTTTACTTACTGGCACAGCAGTATCTGGCCAGCACACTGGGGTAAACAGAAGGGCTACTCAGGTCAGGAAGCCAGCTCCTTCTCAACCCCAGGACAACTCAGTTTGGCCTGGTTAATTATTTGCTGGAGGTCTACCCTGTGGTTCATAGGTCATTCAGCAGCATCCCTGATTTCTGTGTAGATGCCAGTAACCACTTCTTCCCCTCCTCCCACACCTAGCTGTGACAAATACAAATGTCTAGAGACATTGCCAAATGTCCCCTGGAGAGCAAAATCGTCTCCAGTTGACCACTGGGTTAAGGAGAGTAATATCTCGGCGTGTCTGTAACCCATTCCAAACATATATGCTGTGGCCTATGAGTTAGAAAGGTCTGGACTAGGGAGTTACAGCCTAAATGGCTGCTTTATCACCCCTGCCATTTCTTTGAAGTCTAGTCCTTAGCGTAGTTACTGGAAAACTTCATTCCACAAACAAAATGGGTTCCTGTTCCTCTGTCTCTGTATTTTCTGTAGCCTTGGATCAAAGGACTTCTGATCTCCAAGCCCTAATCAGAGGAGTCAAAACTGGGTTACAAAGAGTTCTTCCAGGATATTAGTCACTTCAGCTTTTAGAAAAAGGAAGGTTAATCCACTCAGCAAGTAAGTATCCAAGAAATGGACAAGGGATCATTGTCATTCTCTCACCCTCAACCACACCGGCACCTCCCAGACACTGGACTTACCGAAAAGAAAACGGAA
The DNA here is from genome assembly GCA_006410615.1 of Neotragus moschatus. Classification (NCBI taxonomy): domain Eukaryota; kingdom Metazoa; phylum Chordata; class Mammalia; order Artiodactyla; family Bovidae; genus Neotragus; species Neotragus moschatus. The sequence continues at coordinate 1,557,431 of SJYA01001691.1, read as the reverse complement.
GACTGCCAGGCTTGCAGGATCCGTGGGTCTATTCAGCAGGGTCACCAGCCTCTCCCAGCTGGACACATCCGTCCATTCAAAACCCAACAGTTTCCCCATTCGGCTGCCCTGGCGGGGCCCTGAAGTCTGTGCAGCCTTGTCTTTCTTCACTTTGTCTGCAACCAATAAATGGAGAGAGTTGCACGTGCACGTATCGAATGGAGATATTTTAAAACACTCCTTCTCAAATTAGAGAAATCTCCGTCTAGGGCTTCTGCCTACCTGGGTTTTCCCACTGATCTCTGACTGCTCGAAACATCNAGGAGGAGAAGGGGACGACAGAGGATGAGATGGCTGGATGGCATCACCGACTCAATGGATGTGAGTCTGAGTGAACTCTGGGAGTTGGTGATGGACAGGGAGGCCTGGTGTGCTGCGATTCATGGGGTCGCAAAGAGTCGGACACAACTGAGCGACTGAACTGAGCTGAACTGAAAGAGCTTTTTATAAATAATAGATTATATTTTTCCATATTTACCCTATTGGAAATTTACCCTGAGAAATGTTTGAAATATGCATTGATTCACCAAGAGGGAAAAAAAAAAGCATTACATGTTTACATAAATAACATTTTTATGAAAAAATATATTTTCCGCACTAAAAAATATATGAGAATAGTATTGTTTTACATGCAGATCTCTTTAATGCCTGGCCTAATTGAAGAAAGCTGGATTATCATTTCTGTTTCTGCATTCCATCTGTTGTGATTGAAATATATGAAGGAAATCTGGTCTCACAAATACTGTTGGTAAAAAGAGAAATATGTTATTAGGCTCTTTAGATAATTGTGGATATTCTTTGATACTACACCTAAACTTACAAGTGGTTGTTTTTTTAAAAGTTAGTTAGATGTGGTGGTTTCCCAGTTGGCGCTAGTGGTAAAGAACCTGCCTGCCAAGGCAGGAGACATGAGAGACAAGGGCTCAATTCTTGGGTTGGGAAGATCCACTGGAGACGGGCATGACAACCCACTCCAATATTCCTACCTGGAGAATCCCATGAACAGAGGATTCTGGCGGGCTAGAGTCCATAGAGTCGCAGAGTCAGACATGACTGAAGTGACTTAGCATGTGTGCAATCAGATGTGGGACTGGAAAACGTATAATGAACTTTACACTCTACTATATTAAAATCAAGCTTCCCTGGGTGTCTTAGATGTTAAAAGAATCTGCCTGCAATTCAGGAGACCCAGGTTTGATCCCTGGATGGCCAAGGATCCCTGGAGGAAAAAATGGCAACCCACTTTACTATTTTTGCCTGGACAATCCCATGGACAGAGGAGCCTGGCAGGCTACAGTCCATGGGGTCACAAAGAGTCGGACATGACTGAGCAACTAACACACACATTAAAATCATTGGTATATCTTGCAGAGGGAAAGGATGAGTGCGAGGACAGTTAGGGACTTTAGAATCAACATATACACACTGCTATATTTCAAATGGATAACCAGTAAAGACCTACTGTAGCATAGGGAACTCTACTCAATATTCTGCAGTGACCTAATTGGGGAAAGATTTTGAGAGAGAGTAGATGCATGTTTGGGCTTTCCTGATAGCTCAGTTGGTAAAGAATCCACCAGCAATGGAGGAGACCGGGGTTGGGAAGATCCCCTGGAGAAGGGAAAGGCTAGCCACTCCAGTATTCTGGCCTGGAGCAGTCCATGGGCTGTAAAGAGTCAGATGCGACTGAGTGACTGTCACTGTCACTTCCACTTCACAGGTGCGTGTATCACTGAATCACTTTGCTATATACCTGAAACTAATACAACACTGTTAATCAACTATACTCAAATATAAAATAGAAAGTTTAAGAAAATTGTTGGTATATCTTGCACTTGAATGGATCTTTTACTCCTGACAATTTTATAAAATCATACAGATGGTCATTTGGAAAATACTGACCATCTAAAAACTAAGCTGTGCAGCTCTTCTGAACGTAAAGTTTCTTAAGTGTTGGGAAGCTGCCAGGCACACAGTGGCAAATACAAATTTTCTCAAATTTTAATTTTCACCTGAAAGCTCAAATTTTACCATTGGCAACAAATACTATCTATTGTTTTCCTTGAATGGACAGGTTCCTTTCATTTTTGATAAAGTATTTGATAAATGCACCAGTTTGAATAATCAGTTCTTCTGTCCAATGTCCTTTCAAGTAAAATGGTAGTTCATTTTAAAAGAAAAAAGACAAAAACAAAGATGCTTGATATCTTATTAGGATATTGAAAATTTGGCAATTCCCTGGTGATCCAGTGGGCAATTTTACTTTCATGACCTGGGTTCAGTCCCTGGCCTGGGAACTAAGATCCCACAAGCCCCACAGCATGGCCAAAAAATAAAACAACGGTGAGATTCTAGAAATCCAAGGCTCTGAAAACAACAAATGCTGGTAAGGAAATGGAGCAACAGAAACTCTGCTTACATTGCTGGTAGGAATACAAAACAGTTGGAAGACAGGCAGTTTCTTACAAAACTCAACATACTCTTACCATATGATCCAGCAATTGTGCTCCTTGGTATTTACTCAAATGAGTTGAAAATTTATGCCCACGCAAAACCTGCACAGGAATGTACCTCAGCTTTATTTATAACTGTCTGAACTTGGAATCAACCAAAATTTCCTTCAGTAAGTAAATGGATAAAATAAACTAGCACATCCATATGGTGGAATATTCATTAATAAAATGAAATGAGCTATCAATCCACAAAGACATGGAGGAATCTTAAATACATATTGCTAAGTGAAAGAAACCAATCTGAAATGGCTACATACCATGTGATAACCTGGAAAAGGCAAAACTTTGGAGATAGCAAAAAGATAGGTATTTGCCAGAGGTTGTGGGGGAGGAAGGGAGAGATGAATAGATGTAGCACAGAGGATTTTTAGAGAAGTGAAAACTCTAATGGTGTCATGATGAATTCATGTCACTATATATTTATCAAGACCCATAGAATGTATAATACAAAGAATGAACCCTAAGGACTTTTCTGTACTCCAGTGGCCAAGACTCCCAGTGCAGGGGCTCTGGGTTTGATCTCTGGTCAGGGAACTAGAATCCATACACTCAACTCTGTTGAGCATCCATACAACGCATGCGCAACAGAGATCAAAGATCCAGTGTGCTGCAACTGAGACCCGGCAAAGCCAAATGAAAAATAAATTAAAAAGTTTTTTTTAATAAAATTTAAAAAATAGTGACCCCTAATGTAAACCATGAACTTTGTTATTAATATCATTATTAGCTCATTAGTTGTCACAAATATATCACACTAATACAAGATGTTAGTAAGGGAGAAACAGGGAGAGCATGAAGGGTGTATGGAAACTACTACTCAAAGAAAAATCTATTAGTTTGAAAACAAAGGTGAGTTGAGTTCAAAGTTGAATTGCACAAGTGTTCTTTCTTAGAACAACTATGAGACTATCATTGTATTTAGGTATACAGAAATATTGTATTTATAGTTTCCAGTTCTTCACACAAAATAGTAAAATGATCTGTATGCCGGTGACAGGAATTTATAAAATTAATAATGTTATACTGTTTCACTAACAGCATTCTTTTTATAAAACTTTTTTTCCCCTTTTTAATTTTTTTTTTTTTTTTGGCTGCATCTCCTGGCATGAGAAACTTCCCCGACCAGGGATCAACCCTGTACCCCCTGCAGTGGAAGCACAGAGCCTTAACCACTGGACCGCCAGGGAAGCTCCAAGAGTGTTCTTAGTTGACACTGGCATTTTTTAAATGTGGTGTGTGGCAGAGAGGAATGCAGTGACTACTACTGCAATTGGGTACGGTTTCTCTCCTGCTAAGTTGCCAACAGTTTTGCCCATTTTTCTTTGCATTATCAGTTCAAATGTTAACACAGTTAAAAAGGCAAATAACATCTCAGTATTATTATAGTAAGTTTTGCCCCTAAAGACTTCAAGGGTTCACGGACCATGTGCTGAGAACCACCATCCTAAAGGGAAAAAATTGGCAGGGGTAGATGTGGTAGAGATTATTGGGCACAGATGTGTCTGGCAGGTGGATTCACCAAGTGTTCCTGCTGTTGAAGTCTGGCTCACTTCTAGGTCATCCTGATATAACACTTTGGAAGCCATAGATCTAGTAATATTTAGGGGATGCATCTCTTAATCCACTGTCAAATCCCAGTCCAGGTGAATACATTGTGGATTGGGAAGTTTAGGCCAGATTTTCTAGGATCACTCAAAATTAGATGGCTCCGGACTTCCCTGGTGGTTCAGTCATTAAGAATCCACTTGCCACTTTAGGGAATATGGGTTCAATCCCAGGACTGGGCCGGTTCTACATGCCTCAGGCAACTTGGCCTCAGCATCACAGCTACTGATCCCACGCACTGCAGCTACTAGAAGCACTACTAGAGAGTAGCCTCTCCTCTCCGCAGCTGGAGGAAGTCAGAGAGCAGCAGTGAAGACCCAGAGAAGCCAAAAATAAATACATAAAAATTTAAAAAATACTAGATGGCCCCATTTTTGTTTTACTTTTTTAAACTATTTATTTTTATTTTATTTACCATCTGAGCCAGCTCAGATGGTAAGGAATCCGCCTGCAATGCAGGAGACTCCGGTTCGAGCCCTGAGTTGGGAAGATCTTCTGGAGAGGGGCATGGCAACCCACTCCAGTATTCTTGCGTGGAGAATTCCATGGACAGAGGAGTTTGGTGGGCTAGACAGTCCATGGGGTTGCAAAGAGTCAGACGTGACCAAGCGATCGACACTTTCACATTTTTATTTTGGCTGTGCTGCGTCTTTTTGCAATACCTGCGCTTCTCTCCAGTTGCGTGCACAGGCTCTAGAACACAAGGGTCAGTAGTTGTGTGTGCGGGCTTATTTGCCGGAAGTATGTGAGATCTTAGTTCCCTGACCAGGGATGGAACTCATATCCCCTGCATTGGAGGCAGATTAAAAACTGCTGGACCATCTGTTTTGTTTATTTTTTAATTTTTGGTTGCCTTGTGTGGCATCCAGGGTCTTAGTTCCCCAACCAGGAAAGTCTCTAGATGGTGCCATTGCATTATGACTGGAGAAATCAGAAAAAATTATTTCGAAAACTTGGGCCTCAAAGAATGAGTACAATTTTGAGAGGAGAGGGAAGTCAAAAATTCTGAGTAGTCTGGGTGAACTGAGAGTATTCTCTATAGAGAAATGCAATTAATAAAAGAGATGTATTAACTCTTTACCTCTCCATCCCATGATTTTAACTTGTTTTTGTTCAAGCTGTTGATTTCTGGTTTACCCTTTCAGGACCAAAATTTGGAGACTCATGGCATTTAGCATTCACTTATCCAAAAATACTCCAAAATTTGTGGTGGCTCAGTGGTAAAGAATCTGCCTTCAGTGCAGGAGATGCAAGTTTCATTCCTGGGTCGGGAAGATCCCCTGGAGGAGAACATGGCAACCCACACAGTATTCTTGCCTGGAGAATCTCAGACAGAGGAGCCTGGTGGGCTCCGATCCCTGGGGTCGCAAAAGAGCCGGACACCACTTAGCAACTAAACAACAAACAAAAGGAATTTCTTTATGGTTTTTTCCTAATGAAAAACTATATTTCTGTCTTCACTGTAGAGAAAGAAGCCTCCTTTCATATTTTTCAACTCAATACCCTAAATTTTTAGTGAGTGCCTACTAAGTACAGGATATATGTTATTTTCTACCAGGGGTACCAAGGTAAAGACATAGCTCCTGCCTTCACAGAACTTAAGAGTCTTGGAAAAGTCAAATTGGGAGATTGGGATTGACACATACACACTACTATATATAAAATAGATAACTAATAAGAACCTACTGTATAGCCCAGAAAACTCTACTCAATACTCTGTAATGACCTATATGGGGAAAGAATAAAGAATGGATACATGTATAACAGATTCACTTTGCTGTGTGGCAGAAACAAACAACATCGTAAATCAACTATATTCCAATAAAAATAAATTTTTAAAAATGTGTATGCAGGGGACTTCTCTGGTACAGTGGATGAGAATCTGCCTGCTAATACACGGGACACCAGTTCAATCCCTGGTCTGGGAAAATTCCAGGGCAACTAAAGCTCCTGGGACACAACTATTGAACCCGAGTGCTGCAAACTGCTGAAGCCCTTGTGCCTACAGCCCCTGCTCCACAACAAGAGAGGCCATCGCAATGAGAAATGTGCACTGCAACAAAGAGTAGCCCCCACCTGCCACGACTAGAAAAAGCCTGCATGCAGCAACAAAGACCCAGCACAACCATAAATAAATACACAATTTTGTATGTATTTTTAAAAAAATCCACCTTCCAATGCAGGGGACTTAGGTTCAACCTCTGGTTGAGGAACTAAGATCTCACATGTTGCGAGGCAACAAATCCCTTGCTGCAACTACTGAACCCACAAGCCATAACGAGAGAGAAGCCCTTGATCTTCCAGGAAGATCCCATGAGCCAAAACTAAGACCCACCACAGCCAAATAAATATTTTTTTTTAATGTGTATGCAGTTTATGAGGCTTCCCAGGAACTGGCTGCCAGTGTAGGATAAGATACTTGGGTTTGATCCCTGGGTGGGGAAGATCCCCTGGAGGCAAGCATGGCAACCCACTCCAGTACTCTTGCCTGGAGAATCCCATGGACAGAGGAGCCTGGCGGGCTCAGTTCATAGGGCTACAAAGAGTCAGACTTAACTAAAGTGACTTAGCACACATACATGCACATGCAGTTAATGGTAAAGCTTATTGTAGATTTTATAAAAGATACAGTGTGATGGTGATCAGAAGAGGAAGAAATTGAATTTCAGTGAGGAAATCTGGAACACTTCATGGAAGCAATGATGAATGAAGCAGGATATTCACTTGTCTCAATGACACAAGTCCACTTGAGCAAAGCTGTAAAAGGGGATGGTTTGTTTTGGAAAGGACAGGTAATTTAGTATGGCTAGGGGGCTGGAGAAATCTGTATGCAGGTCAGGAAGCAACAGTTAGAACTGGACATGGAACAACAGACTGGTTCCAAATATGAAAAAGTATGTCAAGGCTGTATATTGTCACCCTGCTTATTTAATTTATATGCAGAGTACATCACGAGAAACGCTGGACTGGAAGAAACACAAGCTGGAATCAAGATTGCCGGGAGAAATATCAATAACCTCAGATATGCAGATGACACCACCCTTATGGCAGAAAGTGAAAAGGACCTAAAGAGCCTCTTGATGAAAGTGAAAGAAAGTGAAAAAGCTGGCTTAAAACTCAACATTCAAAAAACTAAGATTATGGCCCCTGGTCCCATCGCTTCATGGCAAATAGATGGAGAAACCATGGAAACAGTGACAGACTTCATTTTCTTGGGCTCCAAAATCACTGCAGACAGTGACTGCAGCCATGAAATTAAAAGACTCTTGCTCCTCGGAAGAAAAGCTATGACCATCCTGGACAGCATATTAAAAAGCAGAGACATTACTTTGTCGACAAAGGTCTGTCTAGTCAAAGTTATGGTTTTTCCAGTAGTCATGTAATGAGAATCGGACCATAAAGAAAGCTGAGCACCGAAGAATAGATACTTTTGAACAATCATGCTGAAGAAGACTCTTGAGAGTTGCTTGGACTGCAAGGAGGTCACATCAGTCAATCCTAAAGGAAATCAGTCCTTAATATTCATTGGAAGGACTGATGATGAAGTTGAAGCTCCAATAATCTGGCCACCTGAGGTGAAGAACTGACTCATTGGAAAAGACACTAATGCTGGGAAAGATTGAAGACAGGAGGAGAAAGGGACAACAGAGGATGAGATGGTTGGATGGCATCACCAACTTTATGGACATGAGTTTGAGTAAACTCCGAGAATTGGTAATGAACAGGGAAACGGGTGTGCTGCGGTCTGTAGGGTTACAAAGAGTTGGATATAACTGAGCGACTGAACTGAACTGAACTGATTGATTATGTGTATAGGATGGCTTAGGGGTTCCTAACTTGGGACAGTGGTAGAATGGGAGTACTATTCAGGAGGAGGAACATGGGAAAAAGATAAAGGGTTTGGTTTGGCTGTTGGATGTGTCTGTGTATTGTCCAGGATATTGGAGAGGCAGCAGTGGCAATTAAAGAGAGGTATGGCATTTGGAGAGGGGCGGTCCTTCTCAGGTAGCTCAGGGCTTCCCAGGTGGGCGCTAGTGGTAAAGAACTTGCCTGCCAATGCATGAGACTAGAAGAGATGAGGGTTCGATTCCGAGGTCGGGAAAATTCCCTGTAGCATGGCATGGCAACCCACTCCAGTATTCTTGCCTGGAGAATCCCAGGGAGGGAAGAACCTGGTGAGCCACAGTCTATAGGGTTTCAAAGAGTCAGACACGACTGAAGCGACTTAGCATGCACGCACTCACAGATTTGGGGATCGTCCTTAAATGGCTATTGAAACTGTAAAGGCACTGAGTACACTTCCCTAGGAAGAGCAAGGCTTCTAAACCTTGGCAGCACTGACATTTGGTCTGTGTATTCTTTGTCTTTGGGGTGGGGGTCGTGGGCTATCCATGACATTGTAGGAAGTTAAGCATCCTTGGCCTCTACCCACTAGATGCCAGTAGCACCACTATCCCCATCAGTTGTGTCAACCAAAAATGTCTCCAGACATTATCACATTCCCTGGAGGGCAGGATCAACCCCACAGACATCTATTGCTCTAGGAGAGAGGGTGCAGTCAGAAAATAGCCAAGGGCAGAACCTTCCAGTTCTAAGAGCAAGGTAGGAAAGAAAGAGAGCACCTTGGGAGAGATGGGGGTGAACTCGTTGTGTAACAGTCTATAAAGTGGGAGACAAAACAGGCCTTGGCAGCGGTGAGAGGTTTATGATCTTTCAGGAGCAATTCCAGTTGAGCCTCCTGAATGTGCTTCCTCCTTGTTCTCTAGCCTTTCCCCTGAAAGGTACAGGAGTCAACTGCCTACTAGGGCCATAAATGAGACTGGGGTATATGCCAGTGTACAGCAAAGCTTGCCTGATTGCTTTGCAGGCTGTTTATATTCCTCTTCCCTTCTGTCATTCCATTTGTTCTACTAGTCTCCTTTTTCATTTGTAATATGCTTTAGCAGAAATATAGACATATATACCCATACTATTTAATCCTAACAATAATCCTGCAAAACAGCTTTCATTCTTGTTCCCATTTTGCAGATGAAGAAACCAAAGCTCCCAGAGGGAAGTGATTTGCCTAAGACTCCACAACAATCGGCTTCCTAGGTGGCCCTAATGGTAAAGAACCTGCCTGCCAGTGCAATAGACATAACAGATTCTGGTTCGATCCCGGGGTCAGGAAGATTCCCTGGAGAAGGAAATGGCAACCTACTCCAGTATTCTTGCCTGGAGAATTCCATGGACAGAGGAGCCTGATGGGCTACAGTTGCAAATTCGGGGTTGCAAAATCAGACACGGCTGAATCGACTGAGCACACAAGGAAGCATGCCACAGCCAGGCAGCAGGAGAACCGATGCCCAAATCCGATCACACAGGGACTGGGAAGACTCTTCAGCATATTCCAATTGCTTCTTTGGCTGCAGCTCCTACCACATAGCATCTGTTCCTTACAAAGTGACTGACACTCCCCTCTTCTGGGATAGAGTCTTCCTTGACTAAAGAAATCAGCGACTTCTGTTCTCTTGTTCCCTACCCACAGCACTATTTCTGCTCATTGAGTACCATTCAGTACCTTACTGAATGTCTTACCTTGTGAGAGTGGTAGTAAGATCCTCTTCCTGTTTTTTGGCCACACTAGCTTGTGGTATCTCAATTCCCCAACCAGGGATTGAACCCAGACCACAGTAATGAAAACCCAGAGTCCTAACTACTAGGCCATTTGGGTCCCCACTGCTGTGCAGGCTTTTCTCTAGCTGTGGCTCATGGGGGTGACTGTCTCAGTGGGCAGGCTTCTGATTGCTGTGGCTTCTCTTGATGCAGAGCATGGGCTCTAGGACTTAAGAGCTTCCATAGTTGTGGCTCCCAGGCTCTAGGGCCCAGGCTCAGTAGTTGTGGCTCATGGGGCTTAGTTGCCCCAAGGCCTGTGGAATCTTCCCAGGCCAGAGATTGAACCCACATCTCTTGCATTAGCAGGCGGATTCTTTGCCACTGAGCCACCAGGGAAGCCCTCAGATAGTTTTCTGATAAAGGATCACAATGCAGTGTTTGTACAGGTGAGGCTAAGCCTGCAGCAGTTCTGTAAGGTGAAGACGAGGACGAACGGGTTACAGGCCCAACCATAGGCACTGCTGAATCTCCCTGACAGTTGCTAGATCTAGGCTAAGGGTCAGCTCCCTCAGGGACATCAATGTACGTCCAAGGTTTGCGGTGGCATACCAGACCTGATAGCTCAACTGTTGTAACTCTCCTTACAACAAGGAACATCCAGGGAATTCCCATTCAGGGAATCCTCTTCCATTTCTTCCTGTTCCCCTCAAACATCCTACTCTGATCTTTGTTTCTTAGCATCTCTCATGTTCCCTTACTCACCAATTCACTTAGCATCTAGAATTCTGAGTAATCACAAAAGCCACCATTTACTGACAGTTTTTTAAGTACCAGGCACATAAATCTGTCCAATGTCACAAAAATTTTAAAGTATAGATCAGTGTGTCTGTAGAAATATAATTTGAGCCTCATTGGTAATTAAACATTTTCTATTAGCCAAATTAAAAGAGAAAAGAAACAGGTGAAATTAATTTTACCAATATTTTCTTAAGTTAACTCAATATATCCTAAGTGTATATTAACATATAAATGGATAAAGAAGATGTGGTATGGACTATAGCCCGCTAGGCTCCTCTGTCCATGGGATTCTCCAGGCAGGAATACTGGAGTGGGTTGCCATTTCCTTCTCCAGGGGATCTTCCCAACCCAGGGATCGAATCTGGGTCTCCTGCATTGCAGGCAGACACTTTATCCTCTGAGCCACCAGGGAAGCCATATATATATATATATATATATATATATACAATGGAATATTACTCAGCCATAAAAGAGAATGGAATTTTTCCTTTTAAAACAACATGAATGGATCTCAAAGTTATTCTGCTTAGTGAAATAAGTGAGACAGAGAAAGACAAATACTGTATGATATCATTTATATGTGGAATCTAAAAAATATTTTAAAAAATAAAAAAAATATTAATACAACAAGCTACTGAATTTAACAAAGAAGAAGCAGACTCATAGAGAACAAACTAGTAGTTAGCAGTGGGGAGAGAGAGGGGAGAGGAGCAATTTAAGAGTAGGAAATTAAGAGGTACAAGCTACTATGTACAAAATAAGCTAAAAGGATATATCATACAACATAGGGCACATAGCCAACATTTTATAATAACTATAAATAGGGTATAATCTTTAAAAATTGTGAATCATTATATTGTATACCTGTAACAGTGATCACTGCAAAGAAATAGAGGAAAACAACAGAATGGGAAAGACTAGAGATGTCTTCAAGAAAATTAGAGATACCNGGACTCTCACAGGTTCATCTCAGGCAAATAGTGGATCTGAGCCTGAGACTTGATCTCTCTCCCAACCATCTCCTGGCCCCTTCGCGTCTGTTTTCTCTCACTCCTGCCCCTCTGTCCACCCCTAGCACTTTCCCTTTCTTCTTCCCATCTGGTCCTTCCCTACCTGGTCCTTCTTCCTTTTCCTTCTTCTTCTTTTTTTTTTTTAATGTTATTGATTTATTTTCGCTGCTCTGGGTCTTTTCTCTAATTGAGGAGAGCAGGGGCTACTCTCTAGTTGTGGTGCACAGGCTTCTCATTGTGGTGGCTTTTCTTGTTTTAGAGGATGAGCTCTAGGGTGTGTGGGGTTCAGTAGTTGTGGTGCATGGGCTTGGTTGCTCTGAGGCATGAGGAATCCTCCCAGAGCAGGGATTGAATCCGTGTCTCAACCACTGGACCACCAGGGAAGTCCTTTTCTTTTCTTTGCTGATTCATTCAGTTAACAAGTTTTTCTTGGGCATTTCCCTTGCTAGTCATGGTGACGAGTACAGGGAATAGAGTAGGAGCAAAAAAGTGATGGGAAAGGTAGAAACTGAGTGGGGAATGACTTGATTCATTCATTCATAGATGGTCCTCACTTATGCATTGAGACATGGGCCTTCCTCATTTGCACATAAATTGAGTTGGCAGCATCAAAAGGTCTGGTGGGTCTTTAGCCAGTCAGCTAAAGCATTTGACCTCCCTTTACAGCCATCCAGTTTAACACAAGGGTTAAGAATGTGATTCTTGGAGTCTAAGTCGGTTCAACTCCTAGATCTTCTATTCACTGACTCTGTGACCTTGGATGGGTGATTTAACCCCTCTGAGCCTCGGTTTCTTATAAAACTGGGATAAGGGTACTTTTCTCAGTGTATTGTTGTGAGGCTTTAATGAGATAACGTGAGAAGTCAGCTAGCAGCAGCTCAGAGTATGTACCCATTGATTGGGAGCTGTTATTACTTTCAAGATGTAAAACCTTCTCAACAGCCTGCAATGCCTGATGGAAATGCACTAGATGTTAGTTATCAAAGGCCCATGTCAAGTTCTATATATAGGTTAGAAACAATTATGTGCACAAGTTGGCCATAGGGAAGAGCTTGCTTGGCTGTATATTTTGTAAAAATATTTGAGTTTTATTAAAAAACATTTTTTTAGATTCATTTATTTATTATTTTATTTTGTTTATTAAACATTTTTTTTGAGCATGGTAGGTCTTTGTTGTTTCACACAGGCTACTCTCTAGTTGCGGCACGCGGGCTTCTCATTGCAGTGGCTTCTCTAGGCGTGTGGGCTGCAGTAGTTGTGGCTAAGAGAATTTATTAACCACAAGTATTGTGTGCTTCGTGGGATGTGACAGCTAAAAAAACAAAAATACTAGGGAAAATTGGGCTATAGCAATATATGAAGTGTTAGTCCCTCAGCTGTGTCCGACTCCTTGAGACCCTTACGAACTAGATCCCACCAGGCTCCTCTGTCATGGAATTCTTTAGGTAAGAATAGTGGAGTGGGTTGCCATTCCCTTCTCCAGGGGATCTTATAGCAATAATAATGGCTGTTATTTATTGAGCATTCAGGAATTGTGCTAGGCATTTTATTTCTAATACATCACATGCCTTAGCTAATGTGGGAGATGTTATTGTTACCACTTTATAGATGAGGAAGTGGAGGGTCAGAAAGGTCATGTCCCCAGTCTTTAGTCGCTCAGCTGTTGAGCAGCAGAGGCAGGATTTGAAGGTGCTGGGGGCTATAATGCAGGGTGCATCTCTTAAGCTCTGAACTCAGGTGTGAACTGACCCAGGAAGGAGTTGATACCCCAGGTCACTGCCTGGGTGGGTCTATAAGGATGACAACAGTGATAGCTGGCCTAGTGTTTCATAAGCACGAACCAGGAAAAAGGGCAGACAGAAACATTTGAACGGGAGGTTTTTTGAGAGCTTTGTCTTTCCAAGGAACCAGCTGTTTCTGGCCGGAAAAACCTGAGGGGAGATTTGAGAAATGAAGGAGGCGTGTTTTGCACACAGGAAAACGGTCTGTCGATTTCCTGTGTAACCACCACCCTCTGTCCCTCAGCCCCACCCCTCCCCCCACTCTCGGAGGTGCCTCTCACCCTTCCTTCCTCTCTCACTCACCCTTCCTCTCTCTCCTTCCACCCTCCCCCAGCCTCCGGACATCTCCACATACCCTTGCTGATGGCACTTCTATATGTCTTCTAGTGGCTTCTGGCCTGAGTTATCTCACTTTCCTCCGTGCCAGTCTACCACCAACACAGAAATTCTCCTCCAGGCTCAGAAACCTACACTAGTTCTTGGTCCATCCATCTCTCCCTTTGCGAGAGCATCCTTGGTTTTTTTTTTGGCTACCTCGCACTGCATGTGAAATCCTAGTTCCCAAACCAGGAATCAAACCTGTGTCCCCTGCAGTGGAAGCATCAAGTCTTAACCACTAAACTACCAGGTAAGTCCCACTTCTTGACTTTTTGCTGCTTTCTCAGGCCCCACCCTGCCCCTCCACTCTTACCTCTGTCTGGAGTATGTTTCTGTCTGAGTGTGGCAGGAGTGTCCAAGCTCCACCTTACCTGGTCCATCTTGGTTCTCAGGAATCACTTGTCTGTTGGCAACTCCAACACTCCCTATTTGTGTCTCATGGTGTGAACTCATCACTCTCCTCTGATTGTACCATATACATCTCTTTCCCCCAGCCTGTAGCCATCTTTTCAAGAACAGCCCCAACTCATTCAGAAAATATTTTCCATGCATCCACTGTGTGCCAAGTGTTATGCTGAGTTCTGTGTGGCAGGAAGCCTGCCCTCTGGTCTCTTATCTCCTTTTATTTTTTTATTTTATTTTTCCACGTGCTGGACCTCAGTTCCGATGAAGAGACAGTAGGGGTGGTTCACTCATTTTGTTCAGATTTCCAAGGAATGCATTTGTGGGAGTCATCATCGATCCTCTTATCTCCTTTTAAATCCTGCAGTTTTTTATTTTAATCACTGCTGGCAGAGACTCATGCAAATAGTGTCCTTTCTGCTCTGTTTGAGAGAGGCCAAGGAGGCCCAGAGACTTGAACCTTGGGCCTGTGTGTTCCCTGGAGTGAATGTGTTCTTTTAGACCTGGGCCCATCTAGGCTCCAGACAGGCCTGGCTTTGCCATCGGAGGATGGAGAGTGCAGCTTGCAGTGGGAGGCACAGCCAGCTCTCCAGAAGAATGTGACCCAACATCACCCCATGCTGGAGAATAAGATAACAACAGCTGTAGCATTTAAAGTAGGAAAAAAAAAAATGACATGCAGGGTTCCAGTTTCTAGCAGTGGTTCTCATTTTTTTTTTTTTTAAATAGTTTTTGTTTATTCATTTATTTTTCTTTCGGCTGCACTGGGTCTTTGTTGCTGTGTGTGGGCTTTCTCTAGTTGCCAAGTGTTGGGGCTACTCTTGAGTTGTGGTCGCGGGCTTCTCAGTGCAGTGGCTTGTCTTGTTGTGGAGCATAGGCTCTAGGGCACGTGGGCTTCAGTACTTATGGCTCATGGGCTCTAGAGCGCAGGCTCAGGAGTTGCCCTGGGGTATATGGGATCTTCTTGGACCAGGGATTGAACTCGAGTCTGCTGCATTGGCAATCAGATCCTTTACCAGTGAACCACAAGGGAAGCCCTGGTTCTCATTTTTGAATCCTTCCCAGGCTTTTGCCTTGGACTGTTTGAATGAAGGCATGCCTTGGTCTATTTGAATGTGAGAGACTCCAAGTAACAGAGTGTAAGTTGCTCAGTTGTGTCCAACTCTTTGCGACCCCATGGACTACACACTCCATGGAATTCTCCAGGCCAAAATACTGGAGTGGGTAACCATTCCCTTCTCCAGGGGATCTTCCCAACCCAGGGATCGAACCCAGGTCTCCTGCATTGCAGGCAGATTCTTTACCAGCTGAGCCACAAGGGAAGCCCAAGTAATGGAGACTTGCTGATTATTCATATAGTTGTAATAATAGTGGTGATGGTGGTTGACTCAAGAAAAGATAGAGATGAGTACAACTTCCCAGCTTTCTTCATGATATTTCCTCGTTCCTCAACTATGGCTTCCCCCAGTCCGAAGGTACCCTTCTATTGTGGTTTGCTGGCCCCTCTTTTGAAACAGGCTTTTCTAGCTCATGAGTAAATATTGACCTACTTGGGTTTCAGATGCCTGCCCCCTCGAAACTCCTGCTGGGTTAGAGAAATACACTGGGGTAACAAACTTGAGCATCAGTTACATTTGGATAAGTTATAATTGGCCCACTCACTGACTCCCTGTGATGGTCAGAATTGTGTGCTGGCCTCTTGGGTCCCCAGGCTGGTGGCAGACAAAGGCAGGGCACTGGCCCCTGCCCTCCCCCTGGGAGCTTGTGGTCCAGTTGGGGAGAGAGGACTCATATACTGGGAATGCTTGGAGGTTATGTGCAAGGCAGCTGCGAGGATCCTGTATGGGGATGCTTGCCTGAGTAGGAGGTGGTCCTCTGTGACCAGCAGATCCCTTTCCTTATTCTGGTTTTAAGTGGAATCCAGTCAAATGCTGAAACATCTGCTGCAGACAATGGGCAATGTAGTCTGGCAGGAAAGTGAGCTTGGCCCATGCTCTGTGGGGAGGAGATGAGAACAGGGTTGGGCTCTGGGGGACTGGGCTGGGAGAGGAGGGAGATGCTGTGGTTTGTTAATCCGCTGGGATTCATCTCCTCCTGGCAGTGTGTCTCTGGACTCCAGCCTCCTGCCATGGGTCTCTCCCAGTGCATGTATCTGAAGCCCAGTTTCTTCCTTGCTTGTGACCCATGCTTTCTTCCGCTTCCTGACCTCTCCTCCATCTTGGACCCTGAATCTCCCTTCCCAGTCCTCTGAAATGAACCGCGTTCTTTTGTCAGATGAGGCTGCTGCCCCGGCTGGGAAATCCAAGAGCTGAATCCCAGAGAAGACCTCGGCTATAGCTGAAAAGCTGGAGGTCACAGACCAGGAAGGCCAAGGCTCCCAGGCAGACAGGGAGTCAACTCTGAGCATTGATGCAAGAGCAGGGCCAGGCCAGGAGGCAGAACTGGCCTGACCAGTCAGAGGCTGGGGCAGGGAGGAAGGGAGATCTAATCTGAGTGTGTGTCTATGGGGTTAGGCAGAGGCTATATGAGATGTGGTGGTCCAAAATGACCTCTCTGGCTCTGTGGGCTGGATCTCCTCCCTGCCTGGCTGTGGCCAAGTAGCTCAGTTGCTTGTTCTTTGGCGCCTCTTTAGGCCAGTGGAAAACCCCAAGGCAGGTGCACACTGAGTTGAGGCCATCCTAGAACAGATGGGGCTTCCCTGATGGCTCAGACAGTAAAGAATCTGCCAGCAGTACAGGATACTCAGGTTCAATCCCTGGGTGGGGAAGATCCCCTGGAGAAGGGAATGGCAACCCATTCCAGTATTCTTGCCTGGNCAGGTGCACACTGAGTTGAGGCCATCCTAGAACAGATGGGGCTTCCCTGATGGCTCAGACAGTAAAGAATCTGCCAGCAGTACAGGATACTCAGGTTCAATCCCTGGGTGGGGAAGATCCCCTGGAGAAGGGAATGGCAACCCATTCCAGTATTCTTGCCTGGAGAATTCCATGGACAGAGGAGCCTGGTGGTCTGTAGTCCACGGGGTCACAGTCAGACATGACTGAGTGACTTTCACTTCACTTCACTTCGAACACGTGAGTTGAGTGTCTGCTTTGTGGGACGGTGGGCAGGTCCTGGGAAGGGCTCATCCTGGGGCACCTTAAACGAAGCTGAGATGCTGGAAGTCAAGGATGACCGAGGACCTGCCTTGATGGGCATGGGGAGGGGGGGAGCCAAAGGCGAGCTATACTCCTCAAGAGACCAGCCTTTCATTCAGCACATATCAGACCCTTATGTGAATAATGCCATTATAATGCTGTTCCCATTACTCATACACTGCGCACACACACACATACATTGGGGGCAAGGAGGCCACTGAGTCTCATGGCCAAATGAAGACCACATGGGGGCATCACGTAGCCCTGACCTTGGGCTTGGTGCCCAGGCAGGGAAAGAGTTGGAGCGATGCCAGCGGCAGGCGGATGAGGTGACAGAAATCATGCTCAGCAACTTCGACAAGGTCCTGGAGCGTGACGGGAAGCTGGCGGAGCTGGAGCAGCGTTCAGACCAACTTCTGGACATGGTGTGAGGCCTGGGGAAGCAGAGAGGGAGAGGGAGAGGCTAGAAGGGACCCTCAGAGGGAGCACTCAGACTGTGCCCGGGGCTCTCCCAGCCATGGGTGGGGCCTGACACTTACCCAAAGGCTGGTGTGGGTTTCTTGAGGGCCCCCTAGCCCAGCTGGCAATGGGTGGGGAGGCCTCCTGAAGGATGAAGGCCTTGGTTTGAAGCTGTGGATTGTCCTAAAAAGTTGAAGACTGGCATTGTTAACTGGGAGTGAACCCGCAGGGCTGTGAGTCGAGGGCTACACCAGTGTCTAGACCAGGAGTCAGGCTGGGAGGGTCCCAAGACAGGCTTTGTGGAGAAAGGGAGCTGACAGGTTGGGGAGGCTGAGCAAGGAGATAAGGAGACCCTTTGTGGGGATGGGGTTGGTAGAAGCTGGTCTGGGGCTCTGGGGAAACCCCTAACTCCCACCCTGTGTCTGGGGGGTGTCTGCAGAGCTCAGCCTTCAGCAAGACAACCAAGACTCTGGCCCAGAAGAAGCGCTGGGAGAATGCCCGGTGCCGGATCTACGTGGGGCTGGCAGTGGGTGCTGCCCTGCTCATCGTCCTGATTGTGTTGCTGGCCATCCTGCTCCCACAAAGCAGCAAGGGTGGCAGCGCCTCACAGGTCCAGGATGCAGACCCTGCCTCGGGGCCTGGGGAATGACCCAGCAGGGCCTGGAAAAGAGGCTGAAGAGCCACACTGGCCAGTTCTGGTCTTCAGAGAACCCTGGAGTTCGCTCCCCTCTGAGCCACCCCAGTGAGCATGGAGGGCAGCCTCAATGTGTGCACCTTGGTTACTTCCTGTCATACCACAGACTGGCCCTTGAGGGCAACCTGCTGCACTAGCCATGCCAAGCCAGCCCCACCTGGAGCTTAGTAAAAACCACTGTTTGGGTAAAAACTGGTGTATGTGTATGTGTGTTTGAGGGCTTCCCAGGTGGTGCAGTAAAGAGCCCACCAGCCAGTGCAGGAGACAAAAGAGATGTGGGTTTGATCCCAGGGTTGGGAAGAATCCCTGGAGAAGGGCACAGCAACCCACTCCAGTATTCTTGCCTGGAGAATCTCATGGACAGAGGAGCCTGGCGGGCTACNTTCCCAGGTGGTGCAGTAAAGAGCCCACCAGCCAGTGCAGGAGACAAAAGAGATGTGGGTTTGATCCCAGGGTTGGGAAGAATCCCTGGAGAAGGGCACAGCAACCCACTCCAGTATTCTTGCCTGGAGAATCTCATGGACAGAGGAGCCTGGCGGGCTACAGTCCATGGGGTCACAGAGTCAGACATGACTGAAGCGACTTATATGTGTGTGTTTGAAGATCGTCAGATTGGTTCATCCTGCTCTGCCTCCACCCCCATGGCTGCTTATAAAACAGAAAGTTCCAAAGGACTTCAGCCCTGGGAGGTGACATCTTCTTCTACCTTCCCCACTGATCCAGTCTTACAGACAGATCCCTCTAGGTTGCAGGTGTAAAGATACAACAGTCCCCAAACCAGAACCTTCAACTGGTGCCCTTTAAGTCTGTCTTCCTGAGGATGAAACCTGTTATTCTTCTGAGTTTGGGGCTGTTCAGAGGACCCACAGGATGAAAAAGAGGAAGGCACTCCCGTGATCTTTATCTTACAAGGCTCTCACATTCAAGGAGGCTCTTCCCCCTTGGGTACCTCCTCTAGTTTCTGCCCCCAAGTTCTTCCTCAGGCTCTACACCAGATTACAGATGTGGCATGCCTATATTTCCAATTGTTCAGTTGTGTCTGACTCTTTGCTACTTCATGGACTCTAGCTAGACTCTTCAGTCCATGGAATTTTTTCCCGGAAAGAATACTGGAGTGTGTTGTCATTTCCTACACCAGGGGATCTTTTCCCAACCCAGGCATTGAACCCAAGTCCCCTGCATCTCCTACAATGGCGGGCAGATTCTCTACCACTGGGAAGCCCATACAGGTGTAGCAGGTGGCAGGAAAAGGGAAGGGCTTTTTTCTATGTGATGCTGTAAGGTGCAGAGTCACAAAGGATGGCCTGGAGTTTGCCCTGTGGAAAAGAGCTTTTCAAAGCTCTAGGACTTCACAGGGTCAGGGAGGCAGTGTCTTCAGGACACCAGGAAAGAGCATTGGGTAAAGGCCAAGTAAGAAGGAAAGGTCCTACCAAGACCTGGGAAGCAGGGCAGCCACTGCCTGAGCTACTTAACTGCATCTCAAACTCAAGTGTAGGTGGGAAGAGGAACTCAGGGTCAAATGTGTACCAGAAGCAGTTCCTTGTTAGGCGGAGTGAGGGCTACTGACAAAGAAACAAGAACAGACCCTCTAGTTGTGTGGAGCTGTACCCTCATGGAGCATGTTACTTCCGCTAGGCTCACCACCATCAGCTTTTCCTGAGAAAGATGGAGGGAAGCCCTGAGTACTGCACTTAGGTCTGCAACACTGCTTAGAGGTCCTGTGGAATTGGACTTGGGTTCTTACATATGTAAAAAGCAATAATGATACTTCTTGTTGTTCAGTCACTGAGTTGTATCCGACTCTGCCACCCCATGGACTGCATGCAGCATGCCAGGCCCCACAGTCCTCCACTGTCTCCGTGTTTGCGCAAATACATGCTCACTGAGTTGGTGATGCTATCTAACCATCTCATCCTCTGCCACCCTTTTCTCCTCCTCCTGCCTTCAATCTTTCCTAGCATCAGTCTTTTCCAATGAGTCAGCTCTTTGAATCAGGAGGCCAAAGTATTGGCGCTTCAGCAACCAGTCCTTCCAATGAATATTCAGGGTTGATTTCCTTTAGAACTGACTGCTTTGATCTCCTTGCAGTCCAAGGGACTCTCAAGANGCCATGTGACTGTGAGCAGGTGTATCCGTTAGGCACTTCAAGCACGGAAGTTGCACTGCCACTTGGAATCTGGCTTTATCGGGTCATTCCTGAGTGGCCCGAATAATTTCTCTCTTGTGTAAAACTGGAATAAACAGCCTGCATGCTTGGGGTTGTCTGATAGCCGCTGTAAGCCATTTCCCACTGTGCTTTTTATCTAGAGCACTACTGAGGGGTAGCTATTAGTATGATGAGTATCTGTCTGTTAACGTTTAGTGGATTATGGGGGCAAAAATTCTTTGGTTCTGACCTTGCATCCTTCTTCCCAGGTCCCTTTTCAATAGGATGGACTTTGAAGACTTGGGGTTGGTAGTGGATTGGGATCACCACCTGCCTCCACCCGCTGCCAAGACTGCAGTTGAGAACCTTCCCAGGACAGTCATCAGGGGCTCTCAGGCTGGTGAGAACACTGTCTTTCCACTAATTCTTTGGGGCAGGTCTGCCAGACTGACCAACTCTGGAAGCCAGATTACAGTCTGGCCCTTCAGTTTTCCAGGTCAGGCTGGGGCAAGTGTGCCCTGGGAGCTGGGAGGTAGGGCCTGTGGCAGCTCTCCTGATTAGCACTCCCTCCTCAAGAGCTCAAGTGCCCCGTGTGTCTTTTGGAATTTGAGGAGGCAGAGACCGCCATTGAGATGCCTTGCCATCACCTCTTCCATTCCAACTGTATTCTGCCCTGGCTGAGCAAGGTACTGTTTCCTTTCTCCCAGTCCTCACCCTGCCTTGGGCCTAGTCCTCAAGCCTCCTCTTTCTGTTGATGGACCTTTGGGGTGGGGTGTGGAATCGAGATGGGAGAGGGGTAAGGGTAGGGAATTGGGAGCTGGGGATGGTTGTTTTGAGTTTATGAAAACCAGACGGGCTGGTACACTGCACTTCTTTTCTCAGACCAATTCCTGCCCTCTGTGCCGGCATGAGCTGCCCACTGATGATGACACTTATGAGGAGCACAAGCGAGATAAGGTAGGGGGCTGGGCAAGTGGAGGGGGTGGTCACAGGGCTCCCTGAGTCCCTGTTCCTGATGCTCTCATTCCCCACCTTAGGAGGGTAGGGAGAGTAGGCTCACAGCCTATGAGTCTGGCCACCTGCCCAGTGACTGTGGTGAGGGGCAGGGGCCTTGGCAGTGTTCCTGCCCAAATGCTAGGGGCCTGAAAACAGTGAGCCAGCCCCACGATGGCTGCCCTGTCCCTTCACCCACAGGCCTTTGGGGATGGCCCCCGACCAGTGTGCACTCTTTGCTTCAGGCTCGCAAGCAGCAGCAGAAGCACCGCCTCGAGAACCTCCATGGAGCCATGTACACATGAGGCGGCTAGGGCTGGACACTGGTCCTCTACATGTTCCTCTTGCATCTCGAGTTCTCATTAAAGGTTTCTTCACTCATCCTGCTGCTGCATTGCTCTCAGGCCTGGGAAGGGGCTGTGTACCCTCCATTGGGTCTCTACTGGGATGGGCTCCTAAACCGTGGAAGGTCCCAGGCTGGGTATCCCTCCCTACCAAGCCTCTGGCCTGAGGATAACCTGGCTACCAGACCAGCCACAGCCTGAGCCTACATGTCTGTGGTTGGAAGACAAAATGTCAGGCAGGGCACCTAGTAGTGACTTAAAAATGGTAACCAAAAACTAGTTAACATTTCTCCCTCCCCACTGCAATCTTTAGTCAGTGTTAGAATCCCCAGGGCCTTCTTCAGCTTCAGTGCAGATTGCTTCTAACATTTTCAAGTTATTCTCTGTACCTCGTCCTTCATCATATCCCTTACTTAGTATGGAATCAGTCTTCAAGCCAGACAATTGAGCAGGGTGGAAAAAAAGTGAAAGTGTTAGTTGCTCAGTCATATCTGACTCTGAGACCCCATGGACTATAGCCCACCAGGCTCCTCTGTCCATGAATTCTCTAGGCAAGAATACTGGAGTGGGTAGCCATTCCCTTCTCCAGGGGATCTTTCCAGCCTGGGGATCAAACTGGGGTCTTCTGCAATGCAGGCAGATTCTTTACCTTCTGAGCCACTAGGGAAGCCCCTGAGCAAGGTAGGAAGTGTGACATAATCAGGTCAGCTCTTCAGACTGTTTAGAGGCCCAGAAAGGGCTTCAGGCCCTTCAGCGGTACTTGGATAGCACTTGGCATCCTTTGTTCTTGGCAGCTTTGCTCTTGATGGGCACTCAGGACCTTCCCTGTGGGCAGGGGCTTTCTCCCATCCTTTGTCCAGGGGAAGCTGTTCTGCATTAAGGCCCTCTTCCTTTCTTCAGAACAGACTACAAACATGCAAATTAGAATTCTTTTAATAGATATATATATAAAAAAAAGTACTAAAATACCCACGTGGTTCTGCTGTGTTATTTGCCCTAAAGAAAGGGGCAGAGTGAAGAATCCCAGTGCAGTTCAGTGGGCCCATAGGGGGCCTTCCCATAGACTAAGGAGTGCTCACCCCTACCCCCAAGACTGGTAGCCCTCTCGCTGTTCCCAGCCCCCAATTCCTGTAGCAGGAAACCCCAGTGGTCCAGCCTTGGCACTGAGGGAGTAGAAGGCACCTGAAGGGGTGGCTGGGTGAATGACACGTGACCTTTAAAACAAAGATAACACTGCGGTGTGGGGAGCAGGCTGTGTGGCTTGGGTAGCCTACCAAGAGGCCCGCTCCTCTATGGCACAGGTGTGGGACAGCCCCTCCTCCAGGAGCGAGGTAGCCTGTGTCCCAACAGAATACTTTTCGCAAAATTGGGTTTTTTTGGTACAAAAGAAATGCAAAGGAGATGTGGGGAGCTGCGGAGGCAGGGCCAGCCACCCTCCCCAGACCTCAGATCATGGCGACGCTCTCAGGGCTACAGTTGAGGTGGGTGGAGGTGCTGCTGCTCCCAGAGGACTTGCAGGCCCGGCTGGGGGTGGGCTGCAGTGCGGCCACCAGTGTGTCCGAGGAGACCGCCCCAAACTCGTAGCTGAAGGTGCCGTAGAAGATGAGAATGTCAATGACGAACACCCACTCACACAGGGCTGCCCCATGCTGCAACTGGGAGCTCTCATGGATGAAGAAGACCCCACCTGGGAGGGGGCTAAGGAAATGTCCGGGAAGAGGTATGGGAGCCTGGTGACACCCTTCCTGGATATAGGCTGGGGCAGAGGACCAAGTCTCACCTCCTAGGAGTAGGGGGCAGAAGACCAGACTGGGCAGGGATGTCTGTTCCCCCCGCCCCCGCCCCCCAGCATCCTGGGTGGTAGAGGGTCTGGGCTACAGGAGGAGTTCTTGGCCACCCGATCCTGGAAGGATACTGAGGATCAGAGTAACAAAGGCGATGGTTGCCAGCACAATCCGCAGGTAGGTCACAGCCAGGTCCTGGGGGGCCGTGGCCCCGTGGTAGGAGAGGGCACAGTGCAGGCAAACAAAGAGCAGGCCGGCAGTGAAGGCCACACCGGTTCCGACATAGTGCAGAGACTTAGCGTGGTCCACCTGGGCCCGGAGAGCGAGCACATGTCAGCCCCTCCCCTTCACCCCTTCATCCCCCGGCCCCCTCACTGTCCCTCTAGAGGAAGCTGAAAGGCCGGCAGACGGGCGTACCTGGAAGTTTCCCACCACCACCAGACCCGCAGCATTGGTGCAGCCTGTGATGAGCGTTGTGGTGTTGACCCAGGAATGACGGCTCTGCTCCAGGAGCTGCCCATAGCGCAGGAGGCAGATCAGGGCCACTGGGGGAGGAGAGCACAGCGGGGGCCGGCTCTGGCGCCTTCTCTGGCCCTGATCTAGCCCAGCTAGCTTTCCCCAGATGCTCTGAGGGCCGGAAGAGAATGGACGGGCAGGGGGTGTGCTATACCAGGGTGGCTGTGTGGGAGTCAGCCTTGGGCCGCCATGGAATGGAAGTGA
Source organism: Neotragus moschatus (assembly GCA_006410615.1). Classification (NCBI taxonomy): domain Eukaryota; kingdom Metazoa; phylum Chordata; class Mammalia; order Artiodactyla; family Bovidae; genus Neotragus; species Neotragus moschatus. Next base: position 1,533,033 of record SJYA01001691.1, on the reverse strand, counting down.
AGTGTCCCCGCTGGCCTTAGCCCTTGGTGCGGTGGGCTGCACAAAGCCAGGGCTTCCTGGGGAGTGGAGGTGAGGGTAGGCTGGACTGGGTGGGGTGGTGGTGGGGCACTGAGGGCACAACTCACCCATGAAAGCACCCAGGTTGCCAATGAGGCTGAAGAGGCAGCTCTCAGGGGGATACGAGCCACACTTGCTGAGAGGAGGGGGTGGGGACAGAGTGAGAGGGGCAGAAACGTTGGAAAGCACCCCCCCCGGCCCATGTGCTCTCTCTAGCCTTATCTGCACCTGTTCCTTTGCAGGCCAGACCCTGATGGATAAAGGCCAGTGTCCCTTACAAACAAGTGGCCCCAGGCTGACCACACCTCCCCCTAAGGCAGAGCGTTGGGTGTTTGCTGGAGTTGGGAGAGCCCAGGATTGCCTAGTGGACCCCAAGGCTCCCTGGGATCCCTGAGACTGTTAAGGTCCACAGTGGGTCTGACTTCCCTTATGCCAGGGCTTAAGCTGGGCAGAGAGCTGGACCCTAAATCTAGCTCACTAGCTGAGGAACCTGGATGGATGACATAGCGCAGTCTCAGTTTCCTTGCCTATAAAGTCGTGAAACAATAGCTGCCTCAACGCTGGGAAGGTGAAATGACCTTAGGTGGGTAAAGGATTCAGTGCAGGCCTGGCTCATCCTAGTTGGTAAGCAGTATTGGCATATGTGCTCTTAATGGAATCATTATTTCTGGGACCTGGGGACATGCCTTGGCTTGAGACACTTGGTTGGGAGTCTAGCTGGGCCTTGGGCCTCTGTCACCTGCCGGGTTTCTAGGCCTCACCTGATGAGAGGGATGTCATCCAGGGTGCAGCAGGTCTTGGGGCCCCCTTGCTCCGTGGGGTCAGGAGAGCAGGATTCATTGTAAGACCTGGCAGGTAGGACAGAGCATAGCCTGGGGGGGAGGGGTTCCCTAGGTCTCTGGGAGACACCCTCCCAGACCTCCCTTGGCAGGGGCAGAAGAGCCCACTTCCCAGGAAACCCCGAGACAGAAGCCAAAGGGGCAAATGACGGTGGGAAGCAGGTAGGTGGGCACGAAGCCATGCCTGGGGAGGGGGCAGGCGCTGCCAATGTCAGAGAAGAGCAGTGAGGCCCAGTGTCTCCATCTGGCTCGAGGCAGCCCCGGACCAAGAGGGAACAGAGATGAAGGGAGCTTTAGAGTGAGGCTGTCTGCAGAGTGCGCCATACCAGTTCTCCACGGGGCACACGTGGTGGTTCATCACGGCCATGGCATACCTGTGGGAGCACAACTGTCACCCCGCCCCACAACACGCCCAGCCTAATCCCACTGACTCTTCCTTCATTCAGTCTCACTCTCCTTTCTGGGGACTTGAGTTGGGGTGGCCCTGTGGCCCAACACTACTCTAGAGAACCCACAGCCTGGTCCCAATTCTGGAAGTTGCCCTGGCTAGAAGTGTGTCTGTCTGCGCCACCCTGCTGGACAGCAGTGGTGCCAGCTTGTCCCAAGGGGCTGTGGGCCCAGGCGCCAGGCCAGGCTCTGGAAACAGCCGGAGTGACCCTGGGTACCACCCTGGAGCCTGCCACAGGACAAGAGGAACCTGTGTGCCATCAGGTTCCTGTTGGGTCCTGGCTGGGTCCTGTCCTCCTCACATTTTGTCCCCTTGTTGCCTTCCCCCCATCCCCCTCCGTACTCACACAGTCCATAGGCCAGTGATGGAGAATGCTGACAGGCTGACAGGAAGGAGGATCCAGGCGGTCATGAGGGAGGGAAGCCAGGGTGGTGGTGATGGGGAGGGGGGGGAAGGACAAGAGGTAGCAGGAGAAGAGGGGGTGGGCAGGCAACCTCAAGATACTTCGTCAAAACCATCAGCTGCCCGGGCCTGGTGAAGAGAGACAGGTCAAAGTCCAGGGTCTAGTGACTGGCCAAANAAAAAAAAAAAAAAAAAAAGCACAACCCAAAAGCTGAGAATTGTTTTATTTGGCAAACTTTCTAAGGATTCCAACCGGGGAGGCAGCCTCTCAGCTCTGTGGGACTGCTCCAAAGAGGCAAGGGAGAAGTGAGGATAGAAAGATTACAAAAAGCAGGTAGTTGGAATATCAAAAGCTTTACTGTTAATTAAAGACTAGTAGCCAGACAGAATGAATATAGTGTTTTTCTTTGTATGGGAAGATACAAGAGTCTGGGCACAGTTAAAGCATTCCTTTGATATGCACCTCAATTATCTGGGGCAATAGCCAGCTTTTCTCCACCATGAATCCCCTCAGGGTGCAGTTGGGGGTGGCCAGAGTGGTTACTGCCTTGATGCCCACATCCTTTGTTTACTGATAGGGCAGGTGACACTCCATACACACTTTAAGGCCAAGGGTGCCCTCTTGGACATTGTTTTCATGATTAAAAGGGCAGGAAAGTACTCAAACTGGCAGTCCAGCATCTGTTGGAGTCCCTATGAGGCAACACCGTGGCCCACAGACCTTTACTGAAGGGAGCATTGTGCCCATGCTGCCAGGAACCGGGGAGCTTAAATTCAGGACTGGTGAGGGAAAGGTAATAGTCAGAAATGGCCTTGGACTGTGGGGGAAATGGAGTAGATACACTAACCAGACAATGGCTTGAGGAAGGAGAAACTTTTCTGAACCTAGTGGAAGGTAAAAATGGAACCAGGAAACCTGTTGGAGGACCCTCTTCCAAACTGCTTTAGGGTAAGTAGTTAAAACCCGGTCAAGAAGTATGGCGGTGCAGAACGACCCTGTACAGGAACACCTGGCTGAAGAACCAGGGAGGTATAAAACCAGTCCGCCTTCTGCTGGCCAGGCTTTGTGCCCCAGGACAAAGGAGTGCCTCTAATTTATCGAGATCACCATCTTCTTGCCCAGGGGTGTTCCCCTGGGAGCAGGCATATTTTCCATCTGCCCAATAGTGCTGTGAGCCCTCAGCATTTCCTACCTCTTTGGAAGCTTGTCGATTCTTAATCAACACTTGACTATCTCCTGTTGAGTTGGGTTTGCGTTCCTTTTTAGCCTTGATTGTGGGGAAGGCCTGGGAGAACTACTCAGGTTCTAAACTGGCTGTTCTATCCTAAAGTGGGGGTAAGGCAAGCACTCCAGAGCCTTGACAAGGAGGCAGATTTGGCTTAATTGTTGGCTTAATACAACAATCTGAGTAGTCCCTAGAACAGAGAATTAGCCCGAGACAGAAGGGCTCTTAAAGGGATGCTGATAGGGATGAGTTGCATATCAGTAGAAAGTAGGACCAGACATCTTTAAAAGGCCCTTCCAGCTCCAATGCCATGTGAATCTACTTGTTATGCTCCAACCAGGACCGTCCTTAATATAGTCAGGCAGAACAAGAGATGAGATTTTCAGTGCTGATTCTGTGCTGAATGACTTTAGGGTAACACGTAGTCTTCACTTCCCTACGTACACAAGTGATTTTACAACTCTTGTTGGCAAAAACAATGCTTATAAAAATAGTACGTTTATTGGTTAAAAAGAATACTGTATTTGCAAAGTACCTTCCTTCCAGGATTTTCAAATAAATTTGCAACATGTCATTTTATTCATCCACACAGCAGGAACATTGGAAATGAGAAAACAGGACAAAGTATGGCTTCTGATACGGTATACAACCAGCGCAACCAGTTCCTCATTCTGGTGGCCCTGGGAAGGCAGAGGGGCCATTCACTCTCTTCCCTTCTGGCATCACTCCACCTCCTAGGGAAATCTGGGGTGGGTGCCTGTTTCTTGGTCATATGATCCTCAGGGACAGGACAGGAATTCAATGAGGGAACTTAAAAGGTTTCAGATAACTGTCAACATTCCATGATGCTCCTCCCCAAAGAAAGCTCATAGGTAGGAAAGCTACCTATCCTTACTCTTCTGTCTGCAAAAGGCTGCATTTATATTTGCGAACCAGTTGGGGGCCCTACCTTACCACCAACAGATGGTGCCACATGCACAGTAAGCTGGATACCTACCACTCCAAAGGGTTTCTTCCAGTTTTGTGGGCTAATCTCTGCATGGCAATGCCCCTGGGAGTGGAGCAGTGGAGATGGAATGTCCCTTTAAGGCTTGTCCAGAGAGAGAAGCATTTCTTATTGTCCATGCTGGTCCCACTGGCTGGTTTCCTACTCTCATTCAGGACAGAAAGCTTTACGTTCTTTTCCCATCTTGTATTACATTCTTCAAAGACTTTCATCCTTGCCAGCTGGCTGGGAACTCAAGTNTGGAATGTCCCTTTAAGGCTTGTCCAGAGAGAGAAGCATTTCTTATTGTCCATGCTGGTCCCACTGGCTGGTTTCCTACTCTCATTCAGGACAGAAAGCTTTACGTTCTTTTCCCATCTTGTATTACATTCTTCAAAGACTTTCATCCTTGCCAGCTGGCTGGGAACTCAAGTGTTAAGTGTTTACTCTCGCACAGCCCCAAACCCCTGCAAACCCAGCTTCCTTCTGTTAGTAACATCACCCACTGTGGCCCGGGACACACAATGCCTTAACATCCAAGGCTTAGCCTCAGTAAATGAAAAACGCTTCATTTTGGATGAACGTGAAATATGCTTATTAGGCTCCCAGACATTTTTCCCCCCAGGCGGCTGAGACTATATCTAATCAAATAACTGCTGATCCTGAAGCAATCTGCCAGAAAGCTAGTCCAATGCTGTAGGCAATGCACGAAACAGCAGGGACAGTCCTCTCTGAGACAGCTCTAGGGCCTCCGGAAAATGCCCTGGAAACTGCTCCTCGAGGGCAAGACACCCACAACTGAAAATAGCTGAAAAGACATCAGGAGGCAAGTCCAGTAAATATACTGGAGAGTATGACACCATCTTGGACTGCAGTGAGGGGTGAGAAGCAATGAGCGGAGCTGTCAGTGGGCTGAGAGCTGTCAGTAGAGAAGCATTTCGGACACACCGGGAGCCATGGCAGCATTAACACCACTAGGCCTTCCCTGAAGGACAACCTCTTACTTAAGTACCAGGCTTAGTGCTTCCTATAGTTGTGCGGCATAAACTAGCTAAGAATTAGAATGCTTTCTTGGGTGGAAGATATGTTATATGCATTTGATTAGCAAAGCGCCTCAACAACAAGTTTATACATGAGATGTTCCCATCAGTCTCTTACCTTAGAGTGTGAGGATTACACAATCAACACAGAAAAGGACAGAATTGGTACATGATTCTCACAACACAGGGCTGGAGGCTAAACTCTAGAGGTTATGCCCCCATGGACTTGTTTCTAAATTCTATAATAAATCCAGGAAAACAGGCCATCCAGTTATGAGAAGACAAACCCAAAAGTATTTCCAGACTAGGAAGCCTAAGAGTTTCAGTGAAATCCTACGTCCAAGTGAGAAAATCAGCTGAAGAGATGCAAGACTAAAATGTCTGGTGCTCTGAGGTGCAGGAAGACAGGGGACAGGGTATGGCACAGTCTCCTCGACCTGGGCGGCTCTGGAGGATAGTTAACCTTAAGAATCAAAAGGCACTTCCAGCCGGGCCAAATGGGGGCAGACTTGCTCCACTGAAAGAGAACTGAGCCCAGGACCGGTCAGTTTAAGGCACTGGCTTTGGGCCGGCTCTGGGAGTCAGGATCATGCTGGTCCTTGTCTGCCTTCACAACCAGGCCCTTCTAATTTATCCACCTCACTCACCGTCCCAGCGAGCTGTGACTTGCTGCATTTTAATGATGTAGTTGAAGTAGCTGCCTTGCCCCATTTCTGAGCTGGTGGATTTTCAGGGCTGTAGGGCACAAAGCAAAAATGCCCTTAGATGTCCTTTATGAGAAAAGTTGCTGAGAGGGACCAGCCAGACTTAATCTTGAGATCCTGAGGTGAAACCTCTGGGGCAGGAGGAGTGTTGGTCTGAAGAAGTCCCAGTGCTCATGGGCTCACTTATATCCCACGCTTCAAGTCAATGAGGTTAGGCCCATTTGCTGGAACACCAGAGGCTTGGAACCGTCGTGCACAGGACGGCTGGTGGATTTCTCAGACCTTAGTCCAACCCTTGTTAAGAATGTTCACTTCAGTGAAAGCAGTGATTTCCTGGGATCTTTAGTATTAGGGTCTCTTAGGACTTTTATATACTCTTGGGAGGTAGCACAGGAGAAAGAGAGCAGGAGAAGGGAAGATGAAAGAGGCTTGCTTAGTTCCCTCCAGAACACTTTTCAGGCTCCCCTCCTTTTCCCAACTAGGGCTCCAAGTGAAAAGGAAACTGTTAGTTGCTAAGTTGTGTCTGACTCTTACGACCCCATGGACTATAACCTGCCAGGCTCCGCTGTCCGTGGAATTCTCCAGGCAAGAATACTGGCGTGGGTTGCCATTCCCTTCTTCAGGGGATCTTCCTGACCCAGGGAATTGAATCCAGGTCTCCTGCATTGCAGGCAGATTCTTTACCGTCTAAGCCCTAGGGCTCCAAACAGGCAATAATTGCTTATGTTGAATTTGCCTTTGTACGTACATTCAAGACTGTTAAATCACATCTAGAAACACAGTTTCTGGCTTGTTTTGATAGCTCTCCTTTAGCCTGAGCACAGATGGCCTGTTCACAGCTAGCGATCAGGTGGGAAGCTGGAAATATGTAGTCTTAGCCCAGGCAGGTTTTGTGGCAAAAAAAACCTTACAGTTGAGTTCTGGCATCATCTTTCGAGACTGGGTGAAGTAATGGAGTATGGGAGAAACCTGCAAAAGCCATGTAAGGGGAGGGAGACATGCCTGCAAGTGGGCATCAAAGGAGGTCTCCCTTACTGGTATCAGAATTCCAGAGAGAGCTTGCCAGAAAGGCAGAGGCCAGAACCCCCACATCCAAAATTCTTAGTAGCTAAAGGTGGGAGGTGGGGGGAATGCGACTGATGCATTGGAAGACAAAAAGATGAATGAAAGAAGAGAACAAAGAAACTCCAGAAAAGAAGATCCAGGAAACGCACAGAACTGAACAGAAGGTACAGAAGCAAGGAGCCATAAAATAGCAAACGGGCCTCAAGAAGCTGGGTGACGCAGCAGCAGCCAAGTGCCCTGGGGGACATGACCTTGGTGAGAAAACAGCACTTCGGCACAGGGTTTCATAAACCTCAACTCTCCCAGTCTTTGCTTCCACAAAACCAAGCTAACCAAACAAAATTCTCAAAAATTTTCAGAATTATTAGGGTGGTCAAATGGGCCAACATATAAGAAAAAATGGCTACAAGGGAGATGGCCAGGCCCAGTCCCTGTGACACCCTTTTCCTGTGGATGTGGCAGCTTTGGCGGGGGTACAGGGGTGTCTTGAGATCAGTTAAGACTGGTCCCAGCATCCCCAAACTAGGGATGGCTCCCTGGGCAGCGACTCCAGTCTGTTCAATGTCGGCTCTGGCGCTTTGCAATCTCCTCCTGGATGCGCAACTTGAGGGCCTCTTGCATGAGTGGCTCCAGAGGCGTGTGGGCTGATACCTCCTTGCTCACCCTTCCTGGATCATCATCCTACGTGAAGGAAGAGTCAGGAAGCTCAGGGCCCAGTCTCGTCTGGAAAGGTGGCCTGCCCTGTCCCTAGACAACACTCTCACAAATCTCCGTGGGACTCACAACTTCTTGCCAGTGCCTGTCATTGCCCAGGTGTCCCCTTAATAGTGATTCTCAACTGTGGGCCATGTGCCCTTCCCATCGCCCGCTGAGAATCACTGTGTGATAGGAGTGGCTTGTGCTCAAAAGCATCGCCCAGCAGTCTGTGCTCCCATGTGGGACAGATACTTCCCACCAGTCCCTGTGGGAAACAGTGGCTCCGGGTGTCACAGTGATTTCCACCACGGCCCAGGACCCTCAGGCTGCAGCTGTTTCCACCAGGCGTACCTGATACACGATAACTGAGGTGATGTCTCCGCTGTCCGCCTCATACTCTAAGCAGAAAAGCTGATGGCCAGGAGGCTCTGGCTCAGAGCTGCCACTACTGCTGCTTTCACCGGACTCCTCACAGTCTGGGTTGCTTGGATGGGTAGAGCCATCTGGAGGGATGAACCAGAATGAGAGGGAAGAAAGGAAGGCTGCTGGAACCCTTGCCCAGAGATGATTCAGGAAAACAGACTGTAAAGAAAACCCCAGACTTCTCTGGTGATCCAGTGGTTGGGAATCTGTTTGCCAAAGCAGGGGCAACAGGTTTGATCCCTGGTCTGGGAAGATCCCACATGCTTCAGGCCAACTAAGCCTGTGCACTCTAGAATACAAGTACTGAGCCTGTGTTCTAGAGTCTGAGCCCCAAAACAAGAGAAATTACAGTAATAATAAGCCAAAGCACTGCAAGTGGCCTGCTCACTGGAACTAGAGAAAGTCCGTGGGCAGCAACGAAGACCCAGCACAGCCAAAAATAAGTAAAATTTAAAAAAGAAAAAAGCTGAATTTAGGGAAAAAGAAAGCACCAGTCTTCTCATGGACCCAGAATGTGTGTGAAATGTGCTGCCTATCAGGGATTTTATTCACCTTTGCACCTCTGCACAGTCACATCACACAGGAGGTACACAATGCACATCTGTCTACAGTGTTGGAAGGTGGTAGAGAGGTGGACCGCGCTCTCCCGGGGTTCAAATCCAGGCTCTGCCATTTATTCCCTGAGATTTCAGGCAAGTTGCTGAACCTCTCTGTATCCGTTTTGGAGACTGTGAAACACAAATGATAATGGTTCCCATCTTATGGGGTCCTCTGAAAGCTAAATGAATGAAATGTATACAACCTCTAAAGGCACTCTTAGGGAAGATGAACAAATTTAGCATCATATGTTATCTACTGTAATTGCTGGGTCGAAATGAAGCTGGGGAACAAAGGCCATTAAGTTGGCTTGGGCTTCATTCCACAAGTATGTCCTTGTCGCCTAGAGCAGTGCCAAACTTTTTTCTGTTAGATGACGGAAATACGAAAATAGTGTGGTGGAGAGGAAGCGAAAGACAGCTTCTTGCCGACTCTCAGGTTTGTCCGGTAATAGTGATGCTTAATTTGAGTCCTCTCTGTTCTACGGGGAGAGCCACTAGCAGCGATTGGGGACTATCGAGGTAGGTGTTCCGAGAAGGGACGAGATGAACTGAGCCTTGGGGACTAAGAAGTAGCTTTTTCCCATATAGGAAAGGAGAGTGCACTGAGGCTGAGCCGGCGCCAAAAGACTGCGTGCGGGCTCGAGGAAGCAGGCGGGTGGGCGGCCTCACCTCGGTGTCGCGGCAGGTACACTTGCAGGTCGGGCTTTCGAGGCCGAGTGGGCGCAGGCGTGTGCCGCCTCCTCGCCTTCTCCTTGGCCGCCTGCTTCACCTTCTTGTCGTAGTCGTCCCTGCGGGGAGCCGAGCGGGAGTCAGGGACGGCCGGGCCAGGCCAGGCCGGGGCTGGCGGCAGTGGCGCGGGGCGGGGCGGTACCGGGCGAGCTGGTTCCGTCGGATGTGGTGCACGAAGCCGTGGCTCATGTCCAGTCGCCCTCCAGGTTTGTAGCAGAGTTCCGGCCTGGGACTCGGCGCTGCTTCCATCTTAACCCCTGTGCGCGGAGCCGCCGCCGTCCCTGCCTAAAGGCCCCCAACGGCCACCCTCCCGCCCCGAGACCTCAGCACCGCCCCTCGCTCGAGTTTCGGCCACTAGCCCTGACGTCGGGAGAGGGACAGCAAGGCCAAGCTTCTCTGCGCGCAGAGTTCCATGCGCCGGCGGGGCGGGGCGGGGCGGGGCGGGGCGGGGCGGGGCGGGGCGGGGCAGGGCGGATGAAAATACTACAAGCTCAACTTCCTCTTCCTGGCTGAGGTTTTCCTTTTGTGACATTATCAAAAGGAAAACAGGATTTAGGTTTAGTGCTGCTGTATCAGAAAATTAAAAAAAAAAAAAAAAAAAAAAACACCAGAAAGCACTCATCACACCACTCAGAATTCCCTTCCTTTTTCATTTGCTGGGATATGTGACACTTTTATCACCAGCCGTGGCATAGGCCGACTGTTGAACCCAGCCGTACCTCAGTTTACTCATTTGTAAGTGGGGACACTGACAGCAGCTACCTTCAAAGAGATCCCGAAGAGGCGAGTGCCCGGGCTGGGCACACAGCGGCGCCCTGGCCGCGCAGCCCAGCCTCCGGCCCTCTAGGGACCACCAGCGGTGGACTCTCCTCCCATTCCGCCCAACGCCCGACTTCTGCGTACATTCCCGCCGCCCGGTTCATCTTGGCGCCCACCGGATCGGTGTCTAAACTCTCCCCGTTGGTGGCCCCGGGGCCTTTCAGATATCTGAGCCTGTGTCATTTTTGGATCCTCTTTAAAAAGAGACAAAACTGGGAGTTCATGAGTAGAACAGGGACACACTGGTACATCCACACAGTGGAATGCCACTGAGCAACCAAAAGAAGTGAGTTGTTATATACCCAACAAGGTGTGTGAATCGCAAAACAAACAGGCGGAGCAAAACAGGCCAGGGATTAAAAAGAGGACCCGCTCTGCGCTTCCGTTTATATAAAACTCTAGAAAGTGACACTGATCTGTAGCAACAGAAAGCAGATCAATGATTAGGGCAGGAAAACACTTTTGGTGAATGGTGACTAAATTTGTTTTATATATCTAACTATATATTTGGCTGCATTGGATCTTAATTGCAGCATGTGGGGTCTAGTTCTCTGATCAGGGAGTCAAACCCAGGCCCCTGCTTTGAAAGCTGAATCTTAGCCACTGGATCGCCAGAGAAATCTCTAGGTTCATTATCTCGATCGTGGTGGTGGTTTCAAAGTGTATACATATCTCCATCAATATTCAGCAAAATGTACAACAAAGCTAGTGGAGGTGATGGAATTCCAGTTGAGCTATTTCAAATCCTGAAAGATAATGCTGTGAAANTGGAGAAGACTCTCACGAGTCCCTTGGACTGCAAGGAGATCCAACCAGTCCGTTCTAAAGGGCCAGTCCTGGATGTTCATGGGAAGGACTGATGCTGAAGCTGAAACTCCAATACTTTGGCTACCTCATGGGAAGAGCTGACTCATTGGAAAAGACCCTGATGCTGGGAGGGATTAGGGGCAGGAGGAGTAGGGGACAACAGAGGATGAGATGGCTGAATGGCATCACCGACTCGATGCACATGAGTTTGAGTGAACTCCAGGGGTTGGTGATGGACAGGGAGGCCTAGCGTGCTGCGATTCATGGGGTCGCATAGAGTCGGACACGACTGAGCGACTGAACTGAACTAAACAGTATGTGCTAGGGCTTCCCAGTTGGCTCAGTGGGTAAAGAATCTACCTGCCAGTGCAGGAGATGCAGGAGACTTGGGTTCAGTCTCTGGATTGGGAAGATCTCCTGGTGGAGGAAATGGCAACCCAGTCCAATGTTCTTGCCTGGCAGATCCCACCGACAGAGGAGCCTGGTAGGCTACGGTCCATGGAGTTGCAGAGTCAGACACCACTGAGCACGCACACACATGATGTGCTAGGTACTGCTCTTGGTGCCTGGGATTCAGGAAAGGAAAAACAGACAAAGAAATGTCCTAAAGCAGAAGTGGTCATCTCATTGCAGTGCATTCTTTGGTCCCATTATAGGATGGTTTTTCACTTATGCTCTAGTGTAGCCTTGACTACTAGACTGTTTTTACAGCATTGGAATTGCTCTTTGGAACAGTAGAATTGTCTATGTGGTAGGCACAAACCACTTGTGGCTGTTGAGCACTTAAAATGTGGCTTGAGGAACTGAATTTTAAATTTTATTTTAATTATTTTATATCAATAGCTGTGTGTGGCTAGTGGCCCCTTTAGTGGACAGTGCAGCTTTCCAGGGACCATTAATGATTAATTAGAGTTAATGCTTGAGAAGGAAAACCCTTGCCACCTCTGGATTTAGTAGAGGTAACTTTTTAAAAATCACTTAACTTGCCTGNAATTTTAAATTTTATTTTAATTATTTTATATCAATAGCTGTGTGTGGCTAGTGGCCCCTTTAGTGGACAGTGCAGCTTTCCAGGGACCATTAATGATTAATTAGAGTTAATGCTTGAGAAGGAAAACCCTTGCCACCTCTGGATTTAGTAGAGGTAACTTTTTAAAAATCACTTAACTTGCCTGGTCGGAGAAGGCAATGGCACCCCACTCCAGTACTCTTGCCTGGAAAATCCCATGGACGAAGGAGCCTGGTCTGCTGCAGTCTATGGGGTCGCGAAGAGTCGGACACGACTGCGCGACTTCTCTTTCACTTTTCTCTTTCATGCATTGGAGAAGGAAATAGCAACCCATTCCAGTGTTCTTGCCTGGAGAATCCCAGGGACGGGGGAGCCTGGTTGGCTGCCGTCTATGGGATCACACAGAGTCAGACACGACTGAAGTGACTTAGCAGCAGCAGCAGCTTGCCTGGTACTCACTGTGACTTTGCAGTTGAACAGATAGATCTTTTTGTAGGTATTCCCCTAAAATTCTTCAGGCTTCTGACTTTTTTTAATGGACAAAAATAAAATTTTCTTTTATGAAAGGGGTTATTCACTTTTTATGTCCTTCATTTTATGTCTTTTACTTTGGAATGTTGTTGCCGCCCTGTTACTTTAGTCCTACTTGTGGCTTTTCCTCCAGAGAAAGTAATGGGAGATTCTCAACTGGTTGTGGATACTCAAAGAGGGTCATTGGTAGAGATACCTTTGCACTACTTTGGGAGTTGGTGGGTTGGGGCACTATATTAAATGTCTAGGTGAAAGTATTAGTTGCTCAGTTGTGTCTGACTCTTTGCGACCCCATGGACTGTAGCCCACTAGCTTCTCTATCCATGGAATTCTCTAGGTGAGAATACTGGAGTGGGTAGCCATTCCCTTCTCCAGGGAATCTCCCCAACCCAGGGATTGAACCCGGATCTGTTGTACTGCAGGCAGATGCTTTACCATCTGAGCCACCAGGAAAGCCGAAATGTCTAAGTAAGGAAGAGTTAACGTTCCCCACAATTTGCATGTGATTGTTGATCTGTTCTTGGAAGGATGCTGCGTGACGCTGGGGAGCATGGAGCCAATGGCGCTGCTTTATACAGGTGCTCACCTGGGCAACCATCACCATTAACTGTTTCTGTTTTGTTTTCATCCTCTTAGGAGTGTGCTGGACTTTGACTTTGAGAAATTGTGTTCCATCTCCCTCTCGCACATCAATGCATATGCTTGTCTGGTGTGTGGCAAGTACTTTCAAGGTAAATAAATATTTTGCATTATGTTTTCAGCACTAGCCACAGGTCTGTGGGTTTTTGTTGTTGTATGTTTTTTTTTTTTTTTTTTTTTTAAAGAGAGTAAGTTGCTGTTAAGAGTTATGTCTAATAAACTTTTATCTTTGTTCCCAGTAAATTGGAATACTCTTAGAAAATCCATAGGAAGTTCTCTGTTTGTCAGAATCTGAATACATGTCAAAGGGAGGAAGAACTTGCCACGTGTGAAACTGTGTGGGAAATCTCAGAAGCTCTAGTTTTATTATTATTTTTTTAAGGTGGTGGCTTTCTCTGCCTAATGCTGGTCGTCGCCAGTGAAGGAGGACAGGCAAGGCCACTGAAGCCCTGCTGTCTCCAGCTCCACTGCCTCTGGCCCTGCTGCTATTTTTTTAACTTTTCTGTTTGGTTGTTTGGCCTGTGAACCCACCACGGGGAGAACTCTGTGATTGGCTGGCCCCTGGTGCTGACCGGCACTGGGTTTTTGAATCTCTGATATTTTTCTATACTCAATGTCTTTTTCTGAGAATCCTTTTACTGTAAGGAGTTTTTTCTTTCTCTCCTTTTCTGAAAATTAACTATCAATTTATTCAGACCAAGCTAGTGCTATTTGGACAAGTATAGTGGAGGATTTAGAAGAAATGTAAAGTACATTCTTTGCTTTTATAAGGATCTGATAAATAGTCAAGGGTAACACATAAAACAATCAGCAAACTCTCTTAAGACTGTAAAGATTACTGCTGGCCCATGTGGCACCGAGTGTAAATAAATAAGGACAGTAGGAGTTGAAATATGTAAAGATCACTGTTAGCTGGAATGTTTGTGTCAAGTTCATGAAGGAGGTGAAGGAGGAACTTGTTCTCTGTATGCAGGATATACAGAGTTTGAATGGGTGAAGGGTGAAATGTTCTAGAAAGGAATGGTAACGTGAACAAAGGTTACGTAGATATGAGATTGTCCTGAATGTGGGCAGCTGGAAAATTAGGACTAAGTGATGATGGAGACACGTACATATGTGTATGTACATGTATTATTTATAATATATGCATGCAGATCCCTAGTTTCTGATAGCACATGAAACTAGCTTGTATACATACACGTATACATACGCACACATCTATACATACACATATGCACATACTTACAGATACCCACATGTTTTCCATATTTGTGTATATGAAATTAGTCCCCCTATGTTTTATGCTATCTAGAGAATAAAGTGCTATTCTTTCTTGCTGACTTGTATGATGAGAGGGGTTCATGCGGAGATGAATTTTCAGGAGTGGTGTAGTACTTTGTTTTTGCTGATATTAACATGTTCTGGTACAAAATGAAGAAGGGAAAATTACACATGATCTGTGCGCTTCTGGAGTTTGTGCTTTGCTCACAGCCTTTCCTCCTTCCTGCAGGCCGGGGTTTGAAGTCTCACGCCTACATTCACAGTGTGCAGTTTAGTCACCATGTCTTCCTCAACCTCCACACCCTCAAGTTTTACTGCCTCCCTGACAACTATGAGATCATCGATTCCTCACTAGAGGATATCACGGTGTGTGTCCAAGAGGGTTGGTTTGGAACTAGTTCTCTTGGGAGCTACCCCAGAGCTCCTGGGGGTCTTCCCCACTCAAGGTCAGGAAAGAGTCTCAGTCCTTTGGACTTGGAGAATCTCCTTTCCCTTTGGGAGGAACCAGGGAAACTGAAGAAAGAGGTCACATGTGCTCAGCTATGTAGTCATATCCGACTCTCTGGGACCCCATGGACTGTAGCCCACCAGGCTCCTCTGTCCATGGAGTTATCCAGGCAAGAATACTGGAGTGGGTTGCCATTTCGTCCTCCAGGGGATCTTCCTGACCCAGGGCTCAATCCTACTTCTTCTGCATTAGCAAGCAGATTCTTGACCACTGAGCCTCCTGGGAAGCCCCACAATTTGTAGTCATGGCCCATGGTCTGCAGCTTACCTCTTGTTTCTTTTTTTAGTTAGGACTGAAGAAATAGGACTCCTTTGTAATTGGGGTGAAAGCATTTTTATGAAATAAATTACCCTTCCACACTTTGGTGTAGTGATGTGAATTGAGCCTGGTGTAGCCAGGCTGTAGGACAGAGATTTATACCAGCTCACAGCTCCTTTTGGACTTCCCAGGTGGCCCTAGTGGTAGAGAACCTGCCTGCCTATGCAGAAGACTAAGAGACATGGGTTTGATCCCTGGGTAGGAAGATCCCTGGGTGGGGTTGCTATTCCATGCATAGCAACCTACTCCAGTATTCTTATCTGGAGAATCCCCATGGACAGAGGGGCCTGATGGGCTATAGTCTATAGAGTCACAAAAAGTTGGACACAACTGAAGTGATTTAGCATGCATGCACGGCTCCTTTTGACATGATGTGGCCAAAATGGCCAGCATGTTCCACCTGCAGGCTCTGACTTGTGCCTTATGCCAGGAGTCCCTGTCCTTAAGTGGGGAGCCTGGAAAGTCCTCTTGGGCTTTGATTACTGTTGGAACTGTTGATCATTGTTTTCCTTTTCAGCAAGTGGCTGCATGTTCAATAGAGTGGAATGTTCTATTTAAGGAAAGCTTGGTGTTCAGGGTGTTTGAAACACTACTTACCCCACTTCCATAAGTTTCATAGTCTTGTTAAAATTGAAGTTTTAAGCGGTTATGCACAGAGGGAGAAACTGAAAGGAAGTCAAACTTTTTTTTTAATTCAAGCTTTCAAAGTGAGTCAATGGTGACTTCCCTGGTGGTCCAGTGGTTAAGACTATGTCTTCCAATGTAGAGGGTGCAGGTTCCGTCCCTGGTTTGGGAGCTGAGATCCCACATGCCTCTCAGCCAAAACACCGAAACGTAAAACAGAGACAAAGTGAGTCAGTGGTGCCCTCTGACCGTGACCTAATGACCCTCATAGCTCTAGGACTGGGAAGGGTCTGATCCTGCCCCTCTAGTTACAGGGAATCACAGCATCACAGACCTCCACAGAGACGGGGAGCGACATTCCTGCTTGTGCAGCAGCCCACGTGCTGACCCTGCGTGAGCTCCTACCTGGGACTCAGACTCCCGCCACCTGCAGACTTGAGTATCCTGCAGTTTCTCACTGTTATTTTTTATGGGGTTGGCCAGGCATGCTCTCTGAGGGAAGGCCTGGGACTCAGTGATTTGGGGTTTTTGATAATCACCTGTTTATAGATGAGCAGTGTGTAGTGCGCCCATTCCATGTCACCTCCATCCTTAGACCTACTGTAGGGAACCCTTTGGGTGGCTGTTCATGGCAAACTATATTTTGCTTTTGCAAAAATTGCTGTTGCAGATGTGTCTTGTCAGCTCTATAGATTGTCCTAAAACAACTTGAAATTTTCTTTTGTTCTGTTTTGCAGTATGTGTTGAAGCCCACTTTCACAAAGCAGCAGATCGCTAACTTGGACAAGCAGGCCAAGTTGTCCCGGGCATATGACGGCACCACTTACCTGCCAGGTATTGTGGGCCTGAATAACATAAAGGCCAATGACTACGCCAACGCCGTCCTTCAGGTAGGGTAGGATGGGATGGGAACCATGTGGGAAGGGGCAACCCCGGAACACTGAAGGTCAGCCAGGAAATGACTGCTTTCTGATGGAGTCTAGTGGTCCTGAGATCTGATTCTTTGCTGGGAACTCTGCTGGCCTATTTGTTCTGCACCAAGCAGAACACTCCTGTGTCTGCTTGAGGGCTGCTGCCAAATGGTGGGCTTGTTTCAGCCTCTGGAATGTACAGGGAGTGAGGGGTAGAATCTGCATGTGGCCTGGAGGACCCAAAAAGAGACACGTATGCTAGGTGATGCTTTTTTTTCCACAGTGTAGATGTTCACTGTGTTGACTCTGAGGTGTCTCTGTCCTGCCCCTGTGTGTAAACCCTGAAATGGGAAAAGCAGAAGACCAAAGTTGTCCTATTTGCAATTAAGTTTTGCTTTTAAAAAAATTACACAAGTAATAGTGTACATTGTAGAAAATATTGATAAGCGTAAATAAGAAAATTAACAATAATTCTGCTTCACTAAAAAAAAAAAATGATTAAACTATAAGCAAATTGCGGAGAATGGGGAAGAAAGATATAGAAAGTATAACATGAGAACTTTATTCCTTTCCCTAGTGCTCTGCCCTGGGGTAGTTAACAGTATAGAGAGCTCCAGAACTATTCTAAACATACACACACACACAGGCACACACAGGCGTAATGTCATGTGGCAATATTATGGTTTATTTTGTTATTCCTCAATTGATAGATAAAATTTCACTTGTCTTAGCATTTTTTCCGTTACCAGTGTTGCAGTGTGTATCCATCTTGTACTTTTTATGACACTCTTATATTTTATTTCTTTTGTAGACTTTTCAAATACTTGGATTTTTAATCTAGAAAGTAACATAGTATATGTGTGTATCTTTGTATATATTTTAACTTAAAAGCCTATTGTGAGATCAATAAATGTTCTTGTGCAGCATCCTTAATGGTTACATGTCATTCTATATTGTTGAGTTTGATTCATTCAACCTTCACTTCTTGTATTAATGCACTGTGTGCCTTGATTCTAGGCTACAGGGGAGTTGTAGTGGTTTATAAACCCACCAGCCACAGAAAAGTCTGCTCTTTTTTTTTTAAATTGAAGTATAGTTGACTTACAATGTTGTGTTAGTTTCTGATAAACAGCAAAGTGAATTAGTTATATTTATTTTCCTCTTCATATTCTTTTCTCTTATGATTTACTGCAGGATATTGAATATAGTTCCCTGTGCTATGCAGTAGGACCTTGTTGTTTATTTTATATATAGTAATTTTTATTTGCTAATCCAAAATTTCTAATCTATCCCTTTTGGTAACCATAAATTTATTTTCTGTGTCAGTGAATCTGTTTTCATAGATAAATTGTGTTGTGTATTAGATTCCACATGTAAGTGACATCATATGGTATTTTTCTCTTTCTGGCTTTACTTGGTATGATAATCTCTAGGTCCACCCATGCTGCTGCAAATGGCATTGTTTCATTCTTTTTTTTTTTTACGTTTGAGTAGTATTCCGAACATTCAGGTTGTTTCCGTATCTTGGCTGTAGTATATAGTGCTTTCATGTATATTAGGGTGCGGAGTTGCTGGATCTTATGATAACTCTGTTTTTAAATTTCTAGGGAACCTTCCTGCTGTTCTCCATAGTTGCTACACCAGTTTATTGATACATTCCTACTATCAGCATAGGAGGGTTCCCAAAGGGGTGTTGCATTGTCACTATTACCATTAAAAAAAAGTTCTTCCATTTTGATAGGTATCTCTGTTTTAACTTACTTTAAAAAATTCATATCTAAAGTTGATTCTTATATTTTTTCATGAGTTGTGGGCCTTATGTGCTCATTTTTCTATTAGTGTTACACTATTTGAGTTTTAAAAGTATGTATATATTTATATATATGTGTGTGTGTGTTGCACGTATTCTGGTTCTTATTTGGTTGGCCTTTAAACTTTGAGTATGGTGTTTTTGCATAAAGAATTGGGTAAAACATTGCAAAAACATATCTCTGAGTTTTGCTGTCTGCTGTTGGTGTCATGCCTGGTCCCTTGTTGTTTGGTTGCTGAGTTGTGTCTGACTCCTTGTGACCCCATGAATTGCAGCACGCCAGCTTCCCTGTCCTTCATCATCTCCCGGAGCTTGCTCAAACATGTCCATTCAGTCAGTGATGCCATCCAATCATTTCGTCCTCTGTTGTCCACTTCTCTTCCTACCTTCTATCTTTCCCAGCATCAGGGTCTTTTCCAGTGAGTTGGCTCTTTGCATCAGGTGGCCAGAGTACTTACTGTAGCTTTAGCTTTAGCGTCAGGCCTTCCAATGAATATTCAGGGTTGATTTCCTTTAAGATTGACTGGTTGGATCTCCTTGCAGTCACTCTCGGAAGTCTTCTCCAGTACTGCAATTTGAAAGCGTCAGTTCTTTGGCGCTCAGCCTTCTTTATGGTCCAACTCTCACATCCATACATGACTGCTGGAAAAAAATTCATAGCTATGACTATACAGACCTTTGTCAGCAAAGTGACATCTCTGCTTTTTAATACGCTGTCTAGGTCTGTCATAGCTTTTCTTCCAAGGTGCAAGTGTCTTTTAATTTCATGGCTGTAGTCACCGTCTGCAGTGATTTTGGAGCCCAAGAAAATAAAGTCTTTCACTGTTTCCAGTGTTTCCTCATCTATATGCCACGAGGTATTTGGACTAGATTCCATGATCTTAGTATTTGAATGTTTCTAGTCCCTGGAAAGGTTGAATTCTTAGATGGAGAGAGATTTTGCTGACTTTTCCTCTTCAGCCTCTCATGGCTTTGTGAAGACTGTTCTAGGACAGATAGGGTTTTGAATACAATCAGGGAAGTTGTGACTTTGTGATGGGTTTTAGCCCCCATAGGAAGTTCTTTTTACTTATACATGTAAGTAGATGAACAAATCCTCTGTGATGTTTCTACTAAAATGTTATCGAATGGACCAAGTACTCCACCGAGGCTGATTAATTTCTCTGTGAGGACACCTGCTATTTGTGTTGTCACTGAAGCCAGGGAGCAACCTCTGTCTACAGTGGAGCATGGATAACAGAGCTAGGATAAACTTTATCCACACGCTTTTGCTTTTGAGAGTAACTTGCAGCAGGAAAGGCTTCCCTTGTGGCTCAGCTGGTAAAGAATCCGCCTGCAATGCAGGAGACCGTGGTTCGATCCCTGGGTTGGGAAGATCCCCTTGGAGAAGGGAAAGGATACCCATTCCAGTATTCTGGCCTGGAGAATTCCATGGACTACAACAGTCCATGGGGTTGCAAGGAGTTGGAGACGACTGAGCCACTTTTACTTTCAGTTTCTCAGCAGGAAATCTTTCTTTCTTTAGCTGAGCTAAGCTTGTAGGCTTTCGGGCTGTGGCTTCAGTCATGTCCAACTCTTTGCTACCACATGGACTATAGTCTGCCAGGCTCCTCTGTCTATGGGATGCTCCAAGCAAGAATACTGGAGTGGGTTACCATTCCTCCTCCATGGTATCTTCCTGACCCAGGGATTGAACCTGCATTTCCTGCATTGCAGGCAAATTCTTTACTACTTGAGCCATCAGGGAAGCCCCAAACTTGTAGAGGCTTTCCTGATCACCTGTATCATTATCCTGAGTTGCCCCCTGATTGTTTTCCCCAGAGATGCCTGGGTTTGCATATTTAGCAGCATCTTTCCTTACTCCTGGCTAAAGGGATTACCTTGTCAAAGAAAGTTGTGCACATGGTAAGCACAGCGCTGATGAGGATTCATGACCCTATCAGAAAAGACCTGAGACTGTTATTTATTTAGGGTCTGTTCTGTGGTCTCCTTCCCAGTTTCATATATCACACTAATAAGCATGTGTTTCTTCCTGAACTAACATGGTGGGTCTTTATCTTTCTGCTTAATTAGATAAAATTAATTTCTATTCTCTTAAAGTCTTTGGCTATTTCCATCATAACAGAGTACATTCATTTTTATATACAGTTTATGGCTTTATTACCACCCTCTTAATACTACATGTGGGAAATACACCTTTACTTCTGATTCTTTAAGGTGTAACAGTTTTTAGAAGAGTTTAAGTAGGTGAGCCTAAGTCCCAGGGGTCTGGCAGAAGGGCTGTGGATTAATCAGAATCGGAATTGGAATGTTTGATTTCCAGGCTCTGTCTAATGTTCCTCCTCTCCGAAACTACTTCCTGGAAGAAGACAATTATAAGAACATCAAACGTCCTCCTGGGGATATCATGTTCTTGTTGGTCCAGCGTTTCGGAGAGCTGATGAGAAAACTCTGGAACCCTCGTAATTTCAAAGCACATGTCTCTCCCCATGAGATGCTGCAGGCTGTTGTCCTCTGTAGCAAGAAGACTTTTCAGATCACGAAACAGGGTAAGGAAGGAGTAATTCGTGTCTTCTGACTTTTGGGCAATAGCACTAGTTTGGTGAGCACGTTTACTGCTACTTTGCAGTGAACTCTGCACTAGCTGGAGCGAGTGTCCAGTGCATAGCGTGTTCAGGTTCCTCACTCTTCCTTCATTAGCCTGCCCTGCCCAGAGTCCCAGGGGTTGTCAGCTGGCTAGAAGTCTGTCTGATTTGCTGAACTAAACTACGACTTGGGAAAACCATTATTAAGTGCCTGCCACTTTTGCTTCTCATTTTGTCATGTCGCAGACTGTTCTATTCTGACTATTTTTATCCCTCCAAACCCAGTGATTTATTGCCACATGAGTAGCTTATAGTAGCTCATAGGATGTGATGTGATATGATACTCTCTAGTTTCTAGGTCAGTCGATTGACCATTCACTCATGGTGCTAGATTTTAATGCTGCAGAGTTAAAAAACACAGTTTTTTCCTTCCAGGCATTCCTGTTCTAGTAGGGAAGATAGTTCTGTAGAAAGATGATTACACGTGTTAAGTGCTGTGATAGCAGAAGCACAACATGCTGTGGGAGGGTGCATAGAGCAAAGACGCCCATTGAACACATGGGAGGTTCAGAGAGAAGGAAGAGACACTTGAGTTTTAGGTAGTGGGGAGACACCCTGGGGGTGGGCATTCCAGGCAGAGAGGACACTGGACAGAGGCATGGAGGTACCTGGCACAGAGGACTGCTTGTAGCTGGACCTTTGAATCCAACAGTGAGTGCCAAGATGGACCAAGTGGTTGGGTTTATTTTCCACTGCTATAAGGAACTTGGATCACATCCTGATAACAATGAGGAGTCAGTGAAGGCTCTTAAGTGAAGATATTCTGTCACATGTTTGTTTTAAAACATTCTTGTTGAGGAGTGACTTAGAAATTCGTAATGGCTATTATTATTATTTTAATATTTTGACTGAGCTGTGTGGCTTTCAGGATTTCAATGACCTGACCACGGTTGGAACCTGGTTCATGGCAGTGAACATGCCAATTCCTAACCACTGGCCCCCAGGGAACTCCCAGTAATGATTTTTGATGGGTGATGAGACTCAGGGTTGGAGTAGAGCTGATAAGTGAAGGTTCTGGTTGAGCCAGATTGTCTAGGGGGTAAGGTCAGAAGACTAAGATCTTGGCCTTGGGGAGTATCAGTGTGTAGTGGCCAGATAGAGGAGGTTGCGCACAGGATGGGATGGCCAGAGAGGAAGGAGGAAAACTGAGAATGTGGAGTCATGCCAACCAGCGTGTGGTTTGGACTTTCATTCAGTCTGATGTCCCACCTCTCCTTTTCCAGGGGATGGAGTTGATTTTCTGTCCTGGTTTTTGAATGCTCTACACTCAGCTCTGGGGGGCACAAAGAAGAAAAAAAAGAGTAAGTGCTTTTATTTTGTGAAGGAGAGCGCTTTTTTGTTTGCTTCCTTTTGGAAACACTTTGCAGCTTTTATCCTTTCTTCTTACCTGTGAATTTTTTGTGTTAGGGTACAGTCTCAATACGCATGGGCTAAATCTTGTTCCTGAATAGTTTCCTTTCCATTTTTCTTTATTAGAGCGTGCTTGTATATAATGGTATTTTTAATAAGTAGAAATGGATATGATTGTGCTCTAGAAATCCTGACCTAGTTTCAAAATGAGGGGCTGGGCAATGTGTTGTAGACATGCTGGTGGGCTGGTGGTACCAGAGTGAAGACTTAGTGGATAGTCCTCAGGCCTGGCTGCTTCTTCGGAATAACAGACTAAAAGCTAGTTTCTTGCCTTGAGCCTATATTTGGAGAGAGAGACTGGCCTCCCTATAGAGGCTCAGACTTTGAGTCCCTATGTTCTTAGCATCCAGGTTGGCTTAGCAGTAGTTGGACATTTTTCATGAATGCCTTAAATAACTTAGCGTAGAGACTGCTGAACCAGGTAAGTTGTTTTGGAGACCTAACGCAGTTCTCTTCTCTCTGTTCTGATGGTATTGGTTTCTTGATGTGGGATTGTGGCCTGGTGCTCTTTTTACCAGGTGGCCCTGCCCCCTCTTTAGGTGTCTTCAGCCTGTCTGCCCCATCCATCTTGGGGAGAAGAAACACATAGAGTAATTGTTAAAAAAATATTTCTTTATTTGGCTGCACTAGGTCTCAGTTGCGTGTGGCATACAAACTCTTAGTTTTGGTATGTGAGATCTAGTTTCCTGACCCAGGATCGAACCAAGGCCCCTACATTGGGAGCACAGAGTCTTAGAGATCCCCTAGAGTAATTATTTACACAAATAAGTAAAAAGGTATAATTTGGTGGTATATGTCTGTTTTAAAGTGAGAGCTTTGGGTCTTATGCTGGAAGATGCTGATTCATTTCAAAAATGTAGGCATTAGGACTGAATTTTGGAAATGCTTTCAACACAGAAGTTGCATTTTGATTTCTGTTTGTACAGCAATTGTAACTGACGTTTTCCAGGGATCCATGAGGATCTTCACTAAAAAACTGCCTCATCCTGATCTGGTGAGTGGCTTGGACTGGTTTATATTGCCCGAGAGGATTCGTAGTTGACAAAAAGATGCTTAGATAACTGGTACAGCCTTTTGCTCTAGGAAGAGGTTCTGCAAGGCGCCTGCCAAGTGGCATGTCCCTTAGCTTCCTGTGTACCAGTGTGTTAAGTTTGGGAGGTGGTTGATTGTACAGTTGACCTTCGAACAACACAGTTTTGAGCTGCACTGGTTCACTTATATACAGATTTTCTTCAGTATATAAAAGCACTCTATTTACATTTAGCAGTTGGTTGAGGCTTGATCATCCGTGGAATTTGGTATCCAAGGCAGGTCCTGAAGGCAACCATAGATAAGGAGGGATGACTGATTTCAGTGTTCTGGCCGCTAGGTGGTGCTAGTGTGTTTTTTCCTAAAGCTCAGATAAACTTTATAGATTCCAAATAGTCTGGTATTTAAATAATATCTCTATGAAGATGAAAGACCAGTGTTTGCATTAATCTATAGGGATTCCCAGGTGGCTCAGTGGTAAAGAATCTGCCTGCTAATGCAGGAGATGTAAGAGATGTGGGTTCAGCTCCTGGGTTGGGACGATCCTTAGGAGAAAGAAGTGGCAACCCATTCCAGTACACTTGCCTGGAAAAATCCCATGGACAGAGGAGCCTGATGGGCTACAGTCCACAGGGTCTCAAAGAGTCAGACACGAGTGAGCACCCACGCGTGCAAACAGGTTGTGCAGGTGCCTGTGGAATTGCACAGTGTCTTGAGTACCCCTTCTGCCTTCAATATTGAATGAAGTAAATATAAGCATCCCAGAAACCTCGTTTCTTTCCAGCTGTGGCATTCTATTTTGCTCACACTGCCTCCCTCCTTTTCCTTCTCCCTCACTTCTAGCCAGCGGAAGAGAAAGAGCAGCTGCTGCATAATGATGAGTACCAGGAGACGATGGTGGAGTCCACGTTTATGTACCTGACCCTGGACCTGCCTACTGCACCCCTGTACAAGGACGAGAAGGAGCAGCTCATTATCCCCCAGGTGCCTCTCTTCAACATCCTGGCCAAGTTCAACGGCATCACTGAGAAGGTAACCCATCTGCACACCTGCCCTGCTCGTAACCCTTTCTCTCTCTTCTTCTCTTTTTTTTTAATATATCATTTTATGACGGGGGAAGGTTGTGCTGGGTCTTTGTTGCTGCTTGTGAGCTTTCTCTAGTTGTGGGGAGTGGGGGCTACTGTCTTGTTGCATTGAGCGGCCTTCTCACTGTGGTGGCTTCTCTTGTGGAGCACAGACTCTAGGCGTATGGACTTCAGCAGTTGTGGCTTGTGGGGTTAGTTGCCCTATGGCATGTGGAATCTTTCTAGATCAGGGATCAAACCCGTGTCCCTTGCATTGGCAGGTGGATTCTTGACTGCCATGAAAGTCCAACCTTTTCACTTTGATGTTTTTCTCTTTATACTTGAAAATTGCCACAGGTGTGTAATGCATGTATTTTAAAGTTTATGGTGTTTATTGGGCCTCCCAGACTTTCTGCTGTTTTACCCTCAACTCAACTTGAATTGAAAGTGTAGTGAAAGTGTTAGTCATTTCTGACTCTTTGTGCCCCCATAGACTGAGGCCCATCAGGCTCCTCAGTTCATGGGATTTCCCAGGCGAAAATGCTGGACTGGTTTGCCATTTCCCTCTCCAAGGGATCTTCCTAACCCAGGGATCAATCCCAGGTCTCCTGCACTGCAGGTTGATTCTTTACCTGGGGGCTTCCCTGGTGGCTCAGCTGATAAAGAATCCACCTGCCAAAATAAGAGATGCAAGAGATGTGAGTTTGATCCTTGGATTGGGAAGATCCTCTGGAGAAGGAAATGGCAACCCACTCTGGTATTCTTTCCTGGAAAATTCCATGGATAGAGGAGCTTGGCAGACTACAGTCCATGGGGTCATGAAGAGTCAGACATGATTGAGCTATTAACACTTTCACACTTCAACTTGAATTAAAGTGCCTATGGGTAGTATGGGGAAAGGAGAGGGTATTTAGGAGAGTAGAAACTCACAAAGGTATGAAAAACTCCCATTTTTTAAAAAACATAATGTAGATATTAAAGCAGAAGAAAATCACTAAAATATAAATAAAATGAAAAAATGTATTCTTACTATAACATTACCTTTCATCAAGTTGAAAGTTTCTTTTTATCTGCAGAGTTAACTGTTTCTTGGTTTAATTCCTTTCTTCATCCTAGATAAATTTAATCCTTTTTCATTCTTTTAAACTTAAAAAAATTTTTTTACCTCGATGCCTGATTCTGAACCCCTTTCCCTCTCTTTTTTAGACTTATTTTATTTGGGGGAGGTGAAAGACCTTAGGGCTTATCTAGATCTGTTTATTTTATTTGGCTTTATTTTATACTGATTTTACGTGACAGAGCTGCGGATCTAAAGTCAGATTTTTCTCTGACTTTTTCAACTATACCACATGGTCCCTATTATTACTGTTTGTTCAAATATAAGTAATACTGAGATTCCTGTGGACCCTCAGTATTGGTTTATATTTATTGTTATGATAGTATTTTTTAAATCAGTGTAAATATCAATGTTGGTATACACTTTTCATACCTATAGCTTTTAAGGAAAGTACTAAATTATGACTAACTTTTATGTAAACAAAACTTTGAAATCAATAGAACTGGTTAATAGCACTATTGTAACGTAAGTTTAGCTAAAACCTTGCTGTGTGAGTATGTACTGTTGTCCAGTGTGAGATTCCTCCCCTCCCTCCACCCTGTGCTCCCAGTGTTGCCATATATATTTCAGAGAAACCTTTTCATGTTTAGGTTGTGGTGGTATTTAAGTGTTAAATCTGTCCTTCACTACTCTGAGATAATTAAAAACAGTGCCTCTTGATGCCAGTTTGTTCATAGACACAGATGTGGGCAGTGAAATCTCTTGGCGTTTACTTGATTAAGAACATTTCTTTTTTTTTTTTTTGCGTTTAGCACAATATTTTATTTCAACCACGCATTTACCAGAAGGAAGGTGTGGCTCTGGTATGTGTACTAGAGATGGAAAGTTTTTATTTCTCCAGTGCTCTCAGATTATTCATCATGTGGCAGGGAACTTACTTGTTTAAAAAGGAACAGTTTTATTGAGATATAATACACAGTAGCATACAATTAACCTATTCAAAGTTTACAGTGCAGGTTTTTGGGTTTTTTTGCTTTGCTATATTCACAGATATGGGCTACCATAGATCTGGTCAACTTTAGAATATGTTCATCATTGATTTCTTTTCTTAATCACCCTTTAGTTATCATTTTAACCCCTTTGTGTCCCTTTGCCCTAGATAGCAACTAATCAGTTTTGAATGACACTTGATGCTTGCAAATTTTGAAACAAACTTTGAGATCACGGTCAGTCTACAAGTTTTTGTTATGGACATGTTTTCATTTCTCTTGGCTGGATATCAGGGAGTGGAATTGCTGGGTGGTAACTCTTACATTTAGCCATTTGAAGAACTGTTTTCCAAAGTGACTGCACTGTCTTATATTCCCACCACCAGTGTACGAGTGTTCCAGTTTCTCTGCATCTTCACCAATGTTTGTTATTGTTTATCTTTGGGTTTTAGGCATCCTAGTAGGTGTGAAATGGTATCTCATTATGGTTTTAATTTGTATCTCCCTGGTGACTAATTTCATGTGCTTATTTTTATATCATCTTTGGAGAAATGTTTGTTTAGATCCTTTGCATTTAAAAAATTAGTTTATCTTTTTATTATTGAGTTGTAAGATTTCTGTATATATTCTCGATACCAGTCACTCATCAAATTGCGAATTTTTTTTCCCATTTTGTAGGTTGCATTTTTACCCTCTTGATAGTATCATTTGTGGCATAAAGGTTTTAACTTTGATGAAATTACTTAGTTTTTCTTTTATAGTGTGGGCTTTCCTGTCATATGTAAGAATCTATTCTTAAATCCCAGGTCTTGAAAGTTTACTTCTGTGTTTTCTTCTAAGACTTCCATAGTTTCATAGTTTTAGCTCTTACATTTCAGGCCTTTGTTGTTGTTGTTTAGTCCCTAAGTCATGTCCAGCTCTTCTGTGACTCCATGGACTGTAGCCCATCAGGCTTCTCTGTCCATGGGATTTTTCTAGGCAAGAATACTGGAGTGGGTTGCCATTTCCTTCTCCAGGGCATCTTCCCAGCCCAGGGATAGAACCCACATCTCCTGCATCACCATCTGAGCCACCAAGGAAGTTCCATTGATCGGTGGATTTTTGCAGAAACTAATGTGGTCAATAAGTTTATTTTGGTTAGCCTGAAATTAATTCTGTTATTTCACTAACACTTTGTGAGTTATTACATTCAATATTTACACCTGACACACCTGTAGAATCTTCTAATTGAATTGAAATGTTGTCTTTAGTTCACTCTTCTGTAGAAGCAAAGGGACTCTCTCCAGCACCATGAGTTTCATTCACACTTTCTGTATCAGAATCAATGACTAAGTTTTTTTGTCTTTTTGTTGATCTAGTATTCACATCATCTGAATCAGAACTATATTCCGAAGAACTGTCATCTAAGACACTAGTATATATATTGCTCAGGCAATCAGAGAAAATATCTTCATAAAATTCACTGGAAAATTCTTCACTCAAAATTTCATGATGCATCATTTTTGAAAATTTTTCATTGGAACAAATATCTAACAGAGAAAAATATAAATAATAATGACAATCATAAGTTGTGTAATGAACCCTTCATCAATTTTAAGCTCTAACAACTTCACATGATGGTGAAGTTTACTGTATCAGTCTCTAGAAACATACTAATATGGCTCCTGGGCTCAATAGTGTATTAAGTTAAATTTTAGTATATGGTGTAAAGTACAAAGTCTAGTTTTATTCTTTTGCATGTGACTGTCTAGTTGTCTTAGCACTGTTTGTTGACAAGACAATTCTTTTCCCATTGAATGGTCTTGGCATCCTGTTGAAAAATCATTTGACCATAGACACATGGGTTTATTTTTGGACTCTCAATTCTGTTCCATTGATGTATATGTCTAGAACATAGTCTTGATTATTACTACTTTGTAGTTAGTTCTGAAATTATAAACTGAATTTTCCAACTTTATTCTTTTACAAGATTGTTCTGGTTATTTTGGGTTCTTTGCAGTTTCTCAAATTTGAGGATCAGCTTGTGGATTTTTACAAAGACACCAGCTGATCAGGGATTGTGTTCAATCTGTAAATTAGTTTGGGAGTTATTGCCAACTTAATAATAGCAGTCTTCTGATTCATAAACATGGGTTATTTTTCCATTTATTTATCTTTAATTTCCTTCAATAGTGTTTTATAGTTTTTGGAGTTTAAGTTTTGAACTGTTTTAATATGAATTTTTGTTACTTTAACTTTTGGCTGCACTGGGTCTTCGTTGTGGTGCGTAGGCTTCTCAGTGCAGTGGCCTCTGTAATCGCCGAGTGCAGGGTCTAGGGCTCATGGGCTCAGTAGTTGTGGTTCATGGGCTTAGTTGTGATCTTGTGGAATCTTCCTGGACCAGAGATTGAACCCATGACCCCTGCATTGGCAGGTGGATTCTCAATCACTAGACCACCAGGGAAGCCCCCGCAGTTGATTTTTGTATATTGATTTTTGTAGCCTGCAACCTTGCCAAACTTTTTAAGTGGATTTCGTAATATTTTCCATATGCAAGATCATTTCATCTGCAGACAGAGATAGTTTTACTTCTTCCTTTCTAATCTGGATGCTTCATATTTATTTAAGTGTTACTGTCTGATTGCTCTGGCTGGAATCTAGTACAGGGTTAAATAGAAGTGGAAAATGCAGATATCCTATCTTGTACCTGATCTTGAGGGACAGCATCCAGGCTTTTACCAGTAAGTTTGATGTTAGCTATGGATAACATCACATATCTGTTTTTCATAGATACCCTTTATCAGGTTGAGGAAGTTCCCTTCTGTCTCTATTAGTGTTTTTCTCATGATAAGGTGTTGGATTTTGTCAAATGCTTTTTTGTATCTACAGAGATTATTGTATGTTTCAGTTATTGCTATTTGTTGTCTTATTTTGCTATTTAT
The DNA here is from genome assembly GCA_006410615.1 of Neotragus moschatus. Lineage (NCBI taxonomy): Eukaryota > Metazoa > Chordata > Mammalia > Artiodactyla > Bovidae > Neotragus > Neotragus moschatus. Next base: position 1,503,448 of record SJYA01001691.1, on the reverse strand, counting down.
TGCCTTATCTTATTATTATATGATACAGTACATTATATTAATTGATTTTTGGATATTAAGCTACCTTTCTGTTCCTGGATAAATCATATTTAGTCATGTGTAATTGATGTATAATTCTTTTTTTTTTTTAAGAATTTTATTAATAGTCTCAGGTGTACATGAGTTCCCAATCTTGAACCCNCCACAGGTTTTGGATTGTTGTGTTTTCATTTTCATTCATTTCTATGCATATTTTGATTTCTTTTTTGATTTCTTCTGTGATTTGTTGGTTATTCAGAAGCGTGTTGTTCAGCCTCCATATGTTGGAATTTTTAATAGTTTTTCTCCTGTAATTGAGATCTAATCTGACAGATCTAATTAACAGAATTTATTTTGAATTAAGTGAAACTCTTATATAGTTTTTTAGGGGCTTCCCAGGTGACTCAGTGGTAAGAATCTCTCTGGCAATGCAGGAAACATGGGTTCAATCCTTGGATCAGAAAGATCCCCTGGGAAGGATGTGGCAGCCCACTCCAGTATTCTTGCCTGGAAAATCCCATATACAGAGGAGCCTGGTGGGCTGTAGTCCCTGAGGTCACAAACAATCGGATACGATTGAGGGACTAAACAAAAAACAACTCATGGTTTTTAAATTCTGAACTTTTAACAAATCCTCTTTTTCACTTGACATTTTTGTTTTCCTTCTCGAAACAAATACCCACATTACTACAGTTAGAATGCAACAGTTTGGTCATGCGCTGGCTGAAACACAGCCCACAGATGAGGTATTTCAGCTTTGGGCAAAAAGCTGTTCTTAACCCTTGCAGGTGGTTGCTGGGGTCAGGTGTCTTCTGGATTCTAAGTGGAAGACAAAATTCTGTTAAAAAACCAAACAAGCCAAAACAAAACTTGTGTTCCTGCTCTAATGCTCCAACACTAACTTGATCATTTTCTTTTCTCTCTCTAGGAATATAAGACCTACAAGGAGAACTTTCTGAAGCGCTTCCAGCTCACCAAGCTGCCTCCATATCTAATCTTTTGTATAAAGAGATTCACTAAGAACAATTTCTTTGTGGAGAAGAATCCGACTATTGTCAACTTCCCGATTACGTGAGTGTTCCCCTCCTTCACTTCCTATTAGGGGCATGAGCTTGAGTTCCCTTTTTATTTCTTTGTGTGCCACTCTTAATATTGGACCATCTTAGTTGGAGGTTGTAAGGAACCTACCTACACTATATAAGTTAAGGTTTCTATGGGAAGGATACAAACATTTTAGGGACCTCAAAGATGAATGTTTACTTGGAGGCAATTCCCCTTTTGTCTTCTCTCCTGTTGCCTGCTGGGAATTGTAGGCTTTCAGTATAAGGATGAACAGTTGGTAAAAGTAGGACAGGTAGGATTCTCCTGGCTTTGAAGGTAATCTTGAATAGTTAGTCTGTATGTCTGTCTGCCTATCACTGCATCTTGTGTGCTATAGTTAGTTAAGTGTGGACAGTGGGAATAACTCTAGATTTGCCTTACTCTCTTAGAACCCTACTATCTTATTTTTTCCCCAGACGATAAAGTCTGGAATGTGTTCAATGTCTGCCTATTGATGAGAAAGTTATAAATTTTGATGTATAGTATTATTTTTAATTGACCGTGCAGTTGTCTTTCAAGTTTTTTTTTTCCGATATGTGTCCTCTATTTTTTTTTTAATTGGAGTATATTTGCTTTACAATGTTGCGTTAGTTTCTGCTGTACAATGAAGTGAATCAGCCATGTGCGTACATATATCCGCTCCCTCTTGGACCTCCCTGTCACATCCCACTCCATCCCCTGCTCTAGGTCATCACAGAGCATGGAGCTGAGCGCCCTGTGCTACAGAGCAGCTTCTTACTAGCTGTTTTACACGTGGCAGTGTATTTATATCATCAGTCCTAATCTTCCAGGTCATCCCACCCTCTCCTTCTCCTTCTCCTCCCAAGCCCGTGTCCACCTGTCTGCTCTCTGCATCTGTGTCTTTGTTTATGAGTATTTTAATGGGGAATTTGGAGGAGCTATAGAAGGCTCCTGCAAGACCCTTTTTGGGGGTAGACAGTTGGTTTTTAGTTCCCAAGAGACGAGACCACAGAGAGACAACAGAGAGGCTTGGTGGTGGGGCTGACAGGAAGAAAGGTGCATCTGTGTGTGGGTGTTTAGATAAAGTAGGAGCCCTAACATGATTTCTTACTGGAAGAATTTGAATGGTTAGAAGATAAGACTACCGTGCTGTTTAGCTCAGAAGTGTGGTTATTTTCAAACCTCAGAAAGCTTTAAAAGGTAGTCTGGGGGCTGTAATGGGCAAATGGTCATCTCCTTCTCTTGTCTTTCTCCCTCCATCCCCTCCAGTTGCCCAGACTGAACTGCCAGTGTTTTCCTTTGAAAATAGTACCAATTCTTAATTCTGTGTAGCGTTTAAGAGAGTAGCAACTAAAATTAAAGAAGTCTTGAGTTCTGTGTTGTCCTAGCCGGGTGGCCTTGAGCAGGTCATTTGTATACTCTCTCCTGGATTAAATGAGAGGCCTGGACTAGACGAGCCCTAGGGATCCTTCTAAGTATAACATTTTATTATTTCTGGTTCCAGCATCACCATGACTCTGAGAACAATGGTGGATGAGGAGAGAAAACCTTTGTAGTAGTTGGGGTTGCAGGAGAATTTCTTTCTCTCTTTTCATGCACTTTTCTTCTTGTTCTCTAATATCTTATTTGTGTGACAAGTAGAATGAAATCTGGGGATATGAAGGCCAGCTGTCTGCTGACTTGAGTAGGACCACAGAGGGGCTTTCTCTGAAAGACTAGGGGTTTTAATTCAGAGCTGGACTTCTGTGAATTGCTGCAGTCACCAGTCTGTTCCTGGAAGAAAGGCGCCCTCTTGACTCTAGGGCACCTCCCGAGGCAGGACTGTGTGTTGATGGTAGTTCCTGCTCAGTCAGCACAGAAATTTCCTTTCACTGGTGGGAAGTTTCTTTTATATTATGCACCTGGAGTGTGTGTATTTTGCCACCAGTTACATTGGGATTTTTGGTCACTGTGACTTTAGTAGCTTGTCTATCAGAAAGCTTTGGAGAAGTTGAGGAAAAGATTACTTTTCCACTAGTCCGATGGAGACCATCACACTGTGTGACTAACCTGGAAACCTAGACTTTGATTATTAATGCAGTGTCATCACTTTTAGACTAATGCAGTTCTCATTATGCTCAAGTCCCCATTTGAAAAACCCTTTGTCAGATCTGATTCTTCTATGTTTTATTCATAGTAGAGATCCATCAGATGTGCAGTGATTAGCGGCCCCCTGCTTGTTTGGAGATAGGATTTCTAGGGCACAGGTGTAAAGTTTCACTTCCAGCTAGTTAGGTGGTCTCAACATTGGATTGTTTCATGGGGGGACAAAGAGGGTTTTCCCTGTTGACTGTTTTCTAAAGCAAAATGATTTAACATCAATTTATTCCCTTTTGCCACTGAGACAGTTTGGGTTCAGTCATGAAATTTTGGAGTATAAATACTTCTGAAGACTTTTCTAGGACTTGTTCAAAGAAGTCCAAACAGCTGTTGTTAAAGCTGAGAAGACAATATGAGAAGTCAGTTCTTAGCAGCTGGCAGGCATTTTGCCTCTCTTGAGCTCTCGTTGGTTTCCTCAGACTCATATCTAAAATGTTTTTTAACAATGGCTATTAGGAACTTCCCTGACAATCCACTGGTTAGGACTCAGCACTTTCACTGTGTTCCACAGTTGGGGGACCGAGATCCTGCAAGCTGCATGGCAGGGCCAAAAAAAACCTCCAAAGCCCCAAAACAACAATGACTATTTATTTCAATCTATATGGATCGCTGTCAGTCTGTGGAAATAAGTAGCTATCCTTAACACATGGAAAGCTACATAATACAGTTAGAACAAAGTTGCCTGCAACTTTTACACTGAAATTTTTTGTATTTTTGGACAGATGATATATTCATAAATTCATAGTGTAAAATTCAAAAGAAGATACATATTTAGAAATGATCCCTGGATATGACCACTGTTACCATTTATTGTAAATCTTTCTGGAGATGATAGTTCTGTGTTTCATGTTATGAGTGGTAGCACAGCAGATGGTTCTAGAGATGAGAAAAGGATATAATCTCTCTTGGGCTTCCCACGTGACGCAGTAGTAAAGATTCTACCTACCAGTATAGGAGATGTTGGTTCGATCCTTGGGTTGGAAAGATCCCCTGGAGAAGAGAATGGCAACCCACTCCAGTATTCTTACCTGGAGAATCCCATGGACAGAGAAACCTGTGGGCTACAGTCCACGGGATCACAGAGTTGGACACAACTGAGTGACTGAGCACACACATACTCTCATTCTACCATGTATTTACATTTTTATAACTATTTGTAGGTGTCAGAAGGTTATATTTTTCCTGAAAATAGTGTAGTTGGCTTTCTCTTAATAGTCACGTTAACTNTGGACAGAGAAACCTGTGGGCTACAGTCCACGGGATCACAGAGTTGGACACAACTGAGTGACTGAGCACACACATACTCTCATTCTACCATGTATTTACATTTTTATAACTATTTGTAGGTGTCAGAAGGTTATATTTTTCCTGAAAATAGTGTAGTTGGCTTTCTCTTAATAGTCACGTTAACTGTCAATCTACTTCCCTATTTGAAAGTTCTTTGTAATTTTCAATGCCGTCTTCACAGTAAGCCTGTATTATAGCTCTTGACTTCATAAAAACTGGTACACATTTATACCACATTTATATATCAACTGATAGAATTCAACAAATAAAACACAAAAGGAGGTTTCATTCCAAGTACATCAAGAATGCTTCTCTGTGTTTAAAAAAATGAGTGTTCAAGTGTTAAAAATAAACTTGATGTTTTTAAGTCCCAATTGAAGGAACCTAGTCAGTAGTCCCTATTGACAACCAGAACTGAGAAATTTGGAAGCTGTGGGGGAGTCAAGGTGGGTTCCATAAAGGAGAGAAAGCTGGATGGGAAAAGGATAAAAGCTTTTCAAAGCAGAAAGGAAGGCAGGCAACTCTTGGGTCTTGCTGCTTCTCCAGTGCCTGGTTTCTGTTGCATTTCCTAGTCTGAAACTTTTTTTTTCTTTTTTTTGGGGGGGAACACAGAGGGGGGTAGTCTGAAACTTTGAATCAATTAATCCCCCACTTGGGCTGCCCAAGGTGGATTTCTGTTACTTGTAATCATTCTGCCTACTTGACTAAAGGCAGAATAATCAAATAAACACAGTCCATAAAATCAAAGAAAAAAACACATCTGAATGATCTGCCTGGTTTGCCATATTTTAAAAAATTAATTGATATGTTTATTTTGGCTGTGCTAAGTCTTTGTTGCTGTGCATGGGCTTCTCCTAGTTGTGGCAAGCAGGGGCTACTCTGGTTGCGGTGCAGGAGCTTCTCACTGTGATAACTTCTCATTATGGAGCACAGGCTCTAGAGCTTCAGTTGCAGCTCGTGGGTTAGTAGTTGCGGATCACGACTTAGGGGTGGCTTAGTTGCCTGGCAACACGTGGAATCTTCCTGGACCAGGGGTCGACTCGTGTCCCCTGCATTGGCAGGCGGATTCTTAAGCACTGGACCACCAGGGAAGTCCTGTTTTGCCACACTGAAATTGTTACAGTGATTGTATATGGTGATAACTGACATGATCAGGTGAGCAGACCTCTATAGCCTGAGTCCAGAGACCAGGTACCCCCTGAACACTGCCACTGCAACCGATTCCCTGACAGAGCAGAGGGTGAGGCGGTTGCCCTTGTTCTCATCCCAGAGGAGACGATGACTCTCATTCTCACATAGAAGAGCCTTAGCTTATGTCACCTGCTTAAACTTACACACAGCTCCGAGGTGACCGAGCCTTGATTCCAGCTCAGGTCTGAATGACTCCAAGCTGTGTCCTTCAGACTGCTAGGTATGCATTAATTTTTATTTTTGGATATTTTTTGTCCATGCCTTGTGGCTTGAAGGATTGTAGTTCCCCAATCAGGGACTGAACCAGGGCCCTCTGCAGTGAAATCATGGAGTCCAACCACAAGACCACCAGGCATGACTCTTCTAGGCATGCTTTTATTTATTTATTTTTAAAATTTTAATTGAAAATATTATTTATTTGGCTTTGCAGGGTCTTAGTTGCAGCATGCAGGATCTTTCAGTTGCAGGATCTTTAGCTGCAGCATGCAGTCTCTTAGTTGTGGCATGTGGGATCTAGTTCCCTGACCAGGGGTTGAACCTGGGCCCCCTGCATTGGGAATGCAGAGTCTTAGCCACTGGACCACCAGGAATGTCTCTGAGCATGCTTTTTAAAAATTAATTAATTTATTTATGGTTGCACTGGTCTTTATTCCTATATGTGGGCTTTCCCTAGTTGCAGTGAGAGGGGGGGTCTATTCTAGTTGTGGTGGGCTGGCTTCTCCCTTTCGTAGTTCTCTTACATAGAACAGGGTCTAGGGCACCTGGGCTTCAGTATTTGAGGCCTGTGGGCTCAATAGTTGTGGCACACAGGCTTAGTTGCTCCGCGGCTTGTGGGATTTTCCCAGACCAGGGATTGAACCTGTGTCTCCTACATTGACAGGTGGATTCTTTCCCACTGAGCCACCAGGGAAGCCCTAGGCATGCTTTTAAAATATGCTTTTCCCATAGAGCCAGTCCTCCTAGTTTGACCCATTTTTGTGGCAAACTATAAATTTCCACAAACCTGGGCTCCCTAGATATTCAAGCCCACCTAGATCCAAGTTCCTGAAATAGGGTTCCACAGCTTTGTGGTCCATTTAGGGAAGACAGTTAACCTCTTCAGGGCAAACCTCGTAGGCTTTGTCTGATCTTCACTTGATTTTCATCATCCTCAGAAATGTGGACCTGAGAGAGTATTTGTCTGAAGAAGTGCAGGCAGTGCACAAGAATACCACCTACGACCTCATCGCCAACATTGTACACGACGGCAAGCCCTCCGAGGGCTCCTACCGGATCCACGTGCTCCATCATGTGAGTAGGGCTGACTTCTCACCGTGCAGAGTGGCAGAAGCCTGTGGTGTTCCCTTGGCCTTTTAGAAGGCAGCTCCTTTCAGTTTGCTCTTTCTTGTCCTTGACTTTGGGATTCTGTGAGAAACAAGTTTTCAGTGACCAGTTTAAGGCAACTGTTCTCAGTTTTGGCTGCACGTGGGACTTCTCTGGGGGCAGGTTTGAGACTGCTGAAGCCTGGGCCATCCCAGACCAGTTATGTGAAAACAGTGTAATTTGTGTTTGTTGATTTTCCACTGGGGCAGAGTCCAGAGATGCTGCTGAATATCTTCCAATGCACAGACAGCCCCCACAGGCAGCATAGAGTTTTCTGGTCCAAAATGTTGGAGTTAAGACTTGATTAGACTTTCTGGAGGTGAGAACCAGTCATCTTGATAGTTTTAAAATTCTCAGATTTCCGGTGCGTAGCCAAGATTGAGAAGCATTGTCCTAGACTAGCACCTGCCACCTAAAGTGCCTTGGATTCACAGCATTGACATCATATGAGAACTCGTTAGAAATCGTAGAATCTCAGATCCCTCGCATACCTCCTGAATCACAGTCTACTGGTTAATAAGACCCTCTGAGGGTATGAAATTAAAGTTTACAAAGTACTGGTAGAGAGGTTCCCTTTCAGCTAAAAAAAATTTTGTGAATTTGCTGGAAATGGGGGAAACGTGCTTAGGATATATTTGGTATCATACAGATTACTGGCACAAATTGTTCTAACTTGATGAGTCTTCTGAGAATCTGGGTTTAACGATAACCAGCTTCTTCTATCCGTCAAGCACTTGGCCGTGTGCTAGATAGTACACCACATACTTCATATATGTTCATCTTGTTTATATCCCTAAGCACACTTCCAAGACAGGTGTTAATACCATCTTTTTACAAATGAGGAACCTAGCTTAGAGTTGGAGTAACTGATCTGAAGTTAGAAGAGTTAGCATTGGAACCTGGATACTAGGTTTCACTGTGTTCATATTAACCAGTCCTTGCACCAGGAATAGGGATTTTCATTATGGGATCCTGAGCTTTTGTTGTGTATCCTATTTGAACTACTGGAATATCCAGAATAACTGGAATATATTTGTCTTTGGCATTTCTTGAAAGTTTGGATGGATGAGGCAGGTGAGCTTCCAGAAGTATCTCTGCCATAATCCAGACATCTCAGGTGAGGAGTAGGGGCTTCCTCTTTCTCTGTGTTGTCCTACTACTCTCTTCCTAAAAGACGAACAGTGTTTGAGACTCCACGGTGCTTTAAGGAGTCTTCGGCAGGACTTGTTTGTCAAGATCAACACCCTAAAAGCTCTTGACATTGGATGATGCCCAGCAGAGGCCTTGTACTTTCTTTCTTAGAACTCTTGCTAGGTGATGGTCTAGTGACTCTTCTGACTTTTCTAGCTTTTGGCTGCATCTCTTTACCTCTAAAACTCTACTGGTTTCCAGGAGCAAACTGACCTAGCCCTTCATACTCCTTGCAGGGGACAGGCAAATGGTATGAATTACAGGACCTCCAGGTGACTGACATCCTTCCCCAGATGATCACACTGTCGGAGGCTTACATTCAGGTGGGTTGGCTTCACTCGATGAGTGTGGAGGTGCTGGGGTGTGGGGGCTGGTGAGAGAAGTGTTGAGGGTGAAGGCAGGGAGTGAGACTAAGTTAGCTTGGGTGCCTTTTCACATGCAGTGGGGAGTGAGGCGGGGCCAGGAGTGATCTTCAGTGAAGTGAAGGACAGGAAAGCGTGGACGATTTATGAGTGAGCAAGGAGGTTCTCTGTGTGTGGTCAGCCAGGTCAGCTTTTCAAGTATGTGGTCTGATTTCAAGGAGGAAGAGCTCAGAATCATCTGGAGTCGTCTCTGAAGCTCTCCTCAGTTCCCTAGGCAAAGTCAGCACTCTTTGTGACCTCGCAGCACTGTCCCATGTCTGTGGAGCAGGCTGCATGTTTTAACTGTCCTCTCCACTGTGTTGGGAATTCATGGAACTGAAGGGCTCTATCTTCTCTTTCTTCTTTTAAAAAAAATGTTTACTTTTTGGCCACACCATGCAGCATATGGGATCTTATTTCCACAACCAGGCATCGAACCCATGCCCTCTGCAGTGGAAGCGCAGTCTTAACCACTGGACCTCCAAGGATGTCCCCCTGTCTTCTCTTTCTAACTGTCCTAGTCCCTGCAGAGAAGGAAGACTGAGGCTAAGAGAAGGCCACAGCTTTATAAAAAAGGAGAGAGATACTGCTTGTTCCATGGAGAACTCTCTGTCTGAAGTTGCAGGCCTGACTATTAGTCCTTTTTCAGAAAAGGAGTTTGGAATGGGAAGAGAAGGATGGGTAGAAGAGTGAAAATTAAATGAAAGGGAATTTTCTGAAGGATTATGAGTTAGTTTTAGGGGACTTAGCAAATACACAGTTGGGGTGATAGTTTGCTCCTTTCCTAGCACAGATTTAGGTGCATGATAAATATTTGTGGATGGAACACAGACTCCTAAGTATCCATTGTATTAATTTCTTACAGATTTGGAAGAGGCGAGATAATGATGAAACCAACCAGCAGGGGGCATGAAAGAGGCGTTTAGAACTTTGCTCCCAAGGGCTTTGGCTGACGTCGTTCTGAGCACAGGTGGATGGCACAAGCCCCTGAGCCAGCCCTGTGTTCTGGTTCTCACCAGAGCATCAGTGGTCCATCTGCCTCAGATGGCTCCGTGCTGTCACTCAGCTGGCCTTTGATCACTTACAGTAGATTGGTGCCCCTTTCTCCTCCCTGGCTAGCTCCCTTCTATCAGGCCAGAACTCTTTTACAGATGTATGTAATTTATTTCCAAATAGCCAGGAATACTAAAGGACTAGGTGGGTTTCTTTGAAGCATCAAAGCCTCAGGATTATAGGAATTAGAGCTTGAAGCCAGTAACACCCTTCTTCCATCATCGGTAGTTTTCCTGTGGTTCTCTTCATTTCTTGATATGTGTTTTGGGATGGATTAAATATTTTTCTGTTTTTAAACCAGCCTCTTGTTTCATATCATTCCCTTGGGCTTCTGCCTAATGGGGGATTAAAAAGAAAGTCCTCACAAACTGTCTCCCCTATGGTCTTTCATCTGGTGGACATCACGCTTGTCTTCCCGTCAGCCTGTGCGTGCTGTGTCAGTTACGATGCATCCATCCTCTAAGTAAGACAGTAGCTGACTACAAGAGATAAATCATTATCAGTCTTAGCTGGAACTCTGGGAGTGGGCAGTTTCAGCCTGCAGTGCCGGGCTCCATGAGGAATGACAGAGGGAAGGAGGGAGGAAGAGTGTCTGACCACAGCACAGTTCGGAGAACGTCTCAGCCAGGCCAGCGGGCAGCTCGGAGCACAGAAACATCAAGCAGAAGTGGTTTTCGGGCAAGCTTACTCACTGATTATGAGTTGCCTGGAGGAAGTGTGGCCTGGCGCTGGGCACTGTGGCAAACCTGAAGGTACAGTGATCTGGAAATACAAGTGTGGGGGGCAGTCACTCAGCTGCAGCGAGTTCTCTATGTGGCAGGTCGGAGCCCTGCACCTCGGGCTGCCATTCTTTGTTTCCAGGACACAATAGAGTCATCCCTCGGTAATCCTTGGGACCTTGGTTCCAGGACAGCCCTGGACACCAAATTCTGAGGAAGCTCAAGTCCCTTATATAAAATGGTATAGTGTTTACACATAACCTGCGCACATCCTCCAGTCTACTTTACGTCACCTCTAGATTACTTATGATGCCTAATACAATGTAAATGCTAGGTAAATAGTTATCAGGCATATGGCAAGTTCAAGTTTTACTTTTTGGAGACTGGAATTTTTTCACCCTGAATATTTTCAGTCGAGGTTGGTTGAATCCACAGGTGTAGAACCTGCAGATGTGGGGGGCCGACTGCACCGTCTTTGTTTTCCTCCACCTCTTATACCTCCAGCAACCCTTTGCAGGTTCACCAGGCCCTCTCTTCTCACTGTTTACTTTTTCCCTGGGCCATTTCAGCTATGCCTGCGGCTTTATTTACCAATTTAAGGGAGATGATCCCGGTCTTTTCTTGTTTTCTTTTTGTCTGCACCTCACAGCATGTGGAACTTCCCTGACCAGGGATCTAACCCATGCCTTATGTAGTGGAAGCATGGAGTCTTAACCACTGGAGTACCAGGAAACTCCAGATGACTGTACTCTTAATCTTAAAGTGTAAAGTGAAAGTCGCTCAGTCGTGTCCGACTCTTTGCAACCCCATGGACTGTAGCCGCCAGGCTTCTCTGTCCCTGCAATTCTCCAGGCCAGAATATTGGAGTGGGTAGCCATTTCTTTCTCCAGGAGATCTTCCCAACTCAGGGATTGAACCCAAGGCTCCCACATTGCAGTCGGATTCACTGTCTGAGCCCAGCCTTGAAACCCACTCTTAATCTTAGACTCCACTAAATTCTTAAACTTTGGAGCCAACTGCCTACTCGGTATATTTTGGGTTTCTTAAAAGTCTACTCAAGCTCAGCATTGTTCAAAACTGAGCTTGTAAGTTTTCTCCTCAATCATGACCCCTTTCTGAAAGACTCTATGTGCTTGAAGGGTTCCCGATTCATCTAGTCTATAAACTGGATATTTTCCCAGGAGTCATCCTCCTTCTACCCCTACTTCCCTTGTCTAATCCATTACAAAGTCTTATCTTTTACTTTGTATCTCTTGAATCTCCTTACTTGTATCTCTTGAATCTCCCCACTTGTTTCCATTTTTCCCGCTGTTTAGTCACAACTATGGAGAAGGAAATGGCAACCCATTCCAGCATTCTTGCCTAGAGAATCCTGTGGACAGAGGAGGAGCCTGGTGCGCTGCTGTCCATAGGGTCGCAGAGTCGGATATGACTGAAGTGACTTAGCATGCATGCGTGCATTGGAGAGGGAATTGGCAACCCACTCCAGTATTCTTGCCTGGAGAATCCCAGGGACAGAGGAGCCTGGTGGGCTGCTGTCTATGGGGTCGCACAGACTCAGACACAACTGAAGTGATAGCAGCAGCAGTCACAGCAAGACCCAGCTTAATCTAGGTCCATTCAAGAGAGAGAAACTGTAAAAATTTGATCAGGGGAAGTTTGATTTCAGGAATTATTAACTGTAATGGGACCGGAGTAATGAAGAATTGGCTAGAAATAAGAAAATAGGAGGGCTTCGCAGGTGGGGCTAGTGGTAAAGAGCCTTCCTGCCAATGAAGAGACATAAGAGATGTGGGTTCTTTCCCTGGGTCAGGAAGATGCCCCGGAGGAGGGCATGGAAACCCCCTCCAGTATTCTTGCCTAGAGAAGTCTATGGACAGAGGAGCCTGGTGGGCTTTAGTCCATAGGGTCGCAAAGAGTTGGACATGACTGAAGTGACTTAGTACGCACCACGGAAGAATAAGAATAGCAGATAGAAGGAACAGCTGCTGCCCCTAGGGGTGACATGAAGTGTCCAAGGCTGAAATCCAGACTGCTGAAAATCTGTCCACTGGAACCTATCAGGAATGCTCTCTTTAGTGCACTAACGGAAACTGTTTACAGCGAGGCCTCTTGCTGTGCTACCGAAATGCTTGGGTGCCTGGGGAGGAGGGATGTGCCTGGTGAAGCTGCTGGCTGCCGTGCACCACTGGATCCAGGCACTGGAGACAGCACAGCAAGAGCCTGCTGCTGAGAAAGCTGCGCATGATGCCTGCAAGGGAGCCCACAGGAACCAGGAAGCCACGCCTTTTCTTCCTGTGCTATCTCCACCACCCTCTCCTGACAAAGCCTCAGTGGCAGCTGGGGGTGGGAAATCTAAAGGCTCCAGTCCATTCACAGAGCAGGCAAAAGGGGTGAATTTGGAGCTGAGGGCCACTACATTGATAAGTGGCCCAGCCCATCCCTTTGATGACTCAGCCACCGTATGTGTTTTGGCATACCCTTGAACTCGCATACTACTACCGTTGCAACGAAGGCAGCTGTCTTTATGCCTTACAAAAACAGCTGCCCTTCCTACAAGAGAACAGTTACCAACCTTTCTCAAACTGAGGTGCAGCTCCAAGAGTTGTATCCGTTGATAGTTATATATTGTTGTTCAGTCACTAAGTCACCTCCGACTCTGCGACCCCGTGAACTGCAGCACACCAGGCTCCTCTGGCCTCCGCTGTCTCCTGAGTTTGCTTGAATTCATGTTCATTGAGTCAGTGATGCTATCTAACCATCTCTTCCTCTGCTGCTCCCTTCTCCTTTTGCCTTCAATCTTTCCATTCCCTCCTCCAGTGGACCACATTTTGTCAGAACTCTTCTCTATGACCCATCTGTCTTGGGTGGTCCTGCGTCTCATGGCTCAGCTTCAATGAGTTATGCAAGCCCCTTCGCCCCACCAAGGCGGTGATCCATGAAGGGGCTAGTTATATATATTACTCCACACATCAGTCTGAATATTATGTTCCCTAAAGACTTTGGTTGTAGAGTTAACAAGGTAACTTAAAGATGGGAAGAAGAGAAAAAATGATTAGTACAGATTATGTACATGTAACAAGCAATTAGAAAATGAATAAAGCTACTTAGAGTCCTCATTTCTGTAAGTGGTCACCATGCCGTGATTGATACCAGTGCTTGCTTCTTTCACCACACCTGTGTGTTTACTCTGCTCTTAGTTCAAACCGCAGCTATTCAGGTTATTTACCTGGCACAATGGCCGGAATCATCAGTTTCTAAAGGCCTGGCTCCGTCATCCAGCCCACCCCACCCTCCCCCATTTTGCTTGCTGTAGTTTTTCATTAACCTTTGCTATTATGCATGGGCTTCCCTGGTGTTCTAGTGGTAAAGAATTCGTCTGCCAATGCAGGAGACTCCATTCAATCCCTGGGTTGGGAAGATCCCCTGGAGAAGGAAATGGCAACTCACTCCTGTATTCTTGCCTGGGAAATCCCATGGGGAGAGGAGCCTGGTGGGCTACAGTCCATGGGGTCGCAAAGAGTTGGACATGACCTAGCAATTGAGCATGCAGGCACAGTAAACATAGTCCATCTTGCCTCCGTTGTGTAGAAACAACTCAGTTTCCCTTTGGTAATCAGGATCAATCATTCAGAGAAATACAGGTTACACTCTCCCACTGTACTCCCCCCCACCCCCTGACCATCTGTTTGTTCACTAGCATAAAGAGCTCAAAATGTCCAGGTGGTTGTCTCATCTTCTGATTCATTGGAACCATCGCATGTTCTAGTGGGAGAATTCCTTCTTCGGGAACTAAGATCCCCAAACCAATGGGGCTTTCAATTGTTGGTACTGGAAGCAAAAATTCAATGAGAAGTCTCTTAGGAGCAGTAGAGGAGTCACACCGACATCCACCTATTTTCTAGGCCCATGTATTAATATTTTGGCTACGGGGGAAAAAACACCATACAGTAGTCTCTGATTCAAAGCACATATTACATCTAGTAAAACAAGCACTGCTGCTGCTGCTGCTAAGTCACTTCAGTTGTGTCCAACTCTGTGAGACCCCATAGACAGCAGCCCACCAGGCTCCGCTGTCCCTGGGATTCTCCAGGCAAGAACACTGCAGTGGGTTGCCATTTCCTTCTCCAATGCATTAAAGTGAAAAGTCAAAGTGAAGTCGCTCAGTCGTGTCTAACTCTTAGCGACCTCATGGACTGCAGCCTACCAGGCCCCTCCGTCCATGGGATTTTCCAGGCAAGAGTACTGGAGTGGGGTGCCATTGCCTTCTCCAAAACAAGCACTGCGTACGGTACTATAACTTTTTTGTTTGTTTATTTTAGGACCTGTTTGCTCATTTATTTTTAATTGGCTGTGCTCTGTGGCTTGTGGGATCTTAGTTCCACAACTGGGGATTGAACCCAGGCTTTTGGCAGTGAAAGCACCAAGTCCTAAACCACTGGACGCCAGGCAGTTCTCTGGTGATTCTTTCAATTAGGCTACCCACTTTCAGATGATGACGTGCATGTGGTAAGTCCAGTTAATCCTATGGGTATGAGCCCATTGCTGTGCTTGCTTTGTTATAAAGAAGAATTCTTTGATCACATACAATGCTGTGTGGAATGTCATATTGATAAGGCATTCTGAGAGTCCATAGATGATGGTGCTGGTAGAAACATGGGCAGGGAAGGTAAATCCGTATCCAAAACAACATTTCTATTCCTCTGAGGTTGGACCTCTGCTCCTTCAATAATGGAAGATGGCAATCAGCCTGGCACCAGGTGGCTGGCCAATCCCCATGAGGAATAGTGGCCATACTGGGCACTCAGTGTTAATCGCTGGACTTGCAAATTAGATCCAGATCTGTGGACCTAGACAGCATATTAAAAAGCTGAGATATCACTTCACCAACCAACAAAGGTCAGTGTAGTCAAAGCTATGGTTTTTCCAGTAGTCATGTACTCACAGTAGTTATGTGAAAGATGGACTATAAAGAAGGCTGAGCACTGAAGAATTGATGCTTTCGAACTGGAGAAGCAGTGCTTCTCTGGTGCTGGAGAAGACTCTTGAGAGTCCCTTGACTGCAAGGAGAACAAGCCAATCAATCTTAAAGGAAATCAAGCCTGAATATTCATTGGAAGGGCTGTTGCTGAAGCTGAAGCTGCAATAATTTGGCCACCTGATGTGAAGAACTGACTCATTGGAAAAGACCCTGATGCTGGGAAAGAAAGATTGAGGGCAGGAGGAGAAGGGGACAACAGAGGATGAGATGGGTTTGCGCAAACTCCAGGAGATGAAGGACAGGGAAGCCTGGCATGCTGCAGTCCATGGGGTCGCAAAGAGTCAGACACAACTGACTGAACAACAATACAGGTACAACTCAGATCACGGTAGCCTGTATTGTTGAGCCCATGCACAGTCTCTGTCCCTGCCACCATAGCTCATGAGGTCACTGAGCAAGTGCTAGGGGTGGCTGGAGGAAGAAGTTGCTGGTGACATCCCCAAAGCATCTCACTTGTGTACCCTTGACTATTAAGGATCTCTAATGCAGCAGATGCCTTTTGGTGGGCATTCATATGGAACACAGCTATTATTGTGAATAGTCTTACTCAAGTTGTCCATCCATATACCTCTTCCTCAGCCTTCTTTTTCACTAATGCTACAGTCCTGTGCTTTCTGAATTCCTGATCATCCAGCCAAAATGCCTCTGAATTAGTCTGTTCTTCCGGCCATCTCACACTCCAAACAGTGAACGACCGAATATACTGCTTGAGGTGTGGCCACTAGAGGATTTTCCTTTATTTCTGTCTTTCAGTGTCACCCTGGGTGGGGATGAAATGCTGCAACTGTCTGCTTACTGGTTGTGCCAGCATAATGTACAGATCCATGCATAAACCTGGCTTGAGTTTTGTCTTTTCTTGGCCAGCTGACCTAAAAGGACACCCCAGGAGGCAATCTGGGGTCAGAAATCTGCTCAAGGACTTCCCTTGTAGCTCAGTGGATAAGAGAATCCACTAGCCAATGCAGGGGACATGGGCTTGATCCCTGGTCCGGGAAGATTCCATGTGCTGCCGGGCAACTAAGCCAGTGTACCACAGCTGCTGAGCCTGGGCACCCTGGAACCTGTGCTCTGCAACAAGAGAAGCTGCCACAGTGAGAAGCCTGTGCAACAGCAATGGAGACCAGCACAGAAATTCTTTTTTTTTTTAAGGGGTTCTTTTCATGTTAACTTAGGCCTTTGGCCCTGTCTGAGCTTGGTCTTGTGTGCTAGGTCCACTTAATGGTAGGTTGCAGCTGTACCTGCCCAGCATGGCAAGGTGTCAGACGGCAGCCAGTTCATGATGGGAGGGCGAGGCTGCATGGCCCCCTGATGTCCTACTGTTAGATGCTCCATCTCTACCACTTGCATAAACTATTTCTTAAAGGAGAATAAGTATTTGCAGAAGAGGGCATAGCCTTGCTCCAAAATCCTAGAGTTCTGCACTGTGATTCTTCCACTGGTCCTTGCTGGAGGCTCCATACAGCATTCCTGCTTGCCATGAACACTTCAAGATATCATAGATTTCCTGGGTAATAAGGCCCAAGAAGTAGAGTATCTGTGCCACCTAAATTTGCTGCAGAATCTTCTCTTTTCCTGGTCTCCATGAAGCTACAGTCATACAGCTGCAAGTGACTCCTAGATCGATCAAAATAGCACATTCAAATGTGATATATGTTGTCTCCAAAACTCAGAAATCCTACTAAATTGCCTCTGTGTGTGTGTGTGTGTGTGTGTGTGTGTAAGGTCATATGAGGTACAGCACCTTTGTGGAGCTACTTTGCATACTTTCAACCACTGACGCCAAGAAACTTCACTGAGGTGACCATCCCTGAATTGTATTGGGGTTAAATCCCATTCTCTTGTTTGTGTGTGTCTTTTTTTTTTTAATTTTATTTTTAATTGGAGGATAATTGCTTTACAATATTGTGTTGGTTTCTGCCATTGTGTATGTCTCACTAAGACATTTAAAAATATTTGATGCAGGATGGTTGAGAATCCACCTGCCAATGCAGGGGACATGGCATTCATCCCCAGCCTGGTAATATTCCATATGGGACACCTAATCCCTTGAGCTGCAACTATTGAGCCCACCTGCCACAACCACTGGTCCTGCATTCTAGAGTCCATGCTGTTCACCGCAACTAGAGAGTAGCCCCTGCTCGCCACAACTAGAGAAAGCCTGTGTGCAGCCATAGTACAGCCAAAAATAAATAAAATTGAAATAAATAATAAAATACTTGATACTTCCTGCTTACTGGACGTTATGACATCCAATGTCATCAATATAGTGGACTACTGTTAAGTTTTGTGGGATATCAAGATGATCAAGATGTCTGTAGACTTTTGATGATAGAGAGTGGGAAAATTGACATCATTCTTATGCAAAAATGTGAAGGTATACTGTTGGCCCTACCAGGGAGAAGCACATGACTTCTGAGGACCTTTATAAACTAGCATGGAGAATGAGGCATACAAAGGGGCAGAGGCTGTGCTGTATCAGTAAAGATGCTAGATCAGTAGATACGCAGTATCAGTAAAGATGACGCTGTGTCAGTAAAGATGCTGATACGTCTGGGATGACATCTCCCACTGGAGTCAGCATCTGATTAAGTTTATGATTGTCTGAAGTTACTCCCTAAGATCCCTGTGACTTCCGCACAGGCCCTCTGCCACTGTCATTCTTGTCTAAGCTACTGCCAAATTTCTCCCCACATGCACTTTAATCAGGGTAATCTTTTAAAGCACAAGTCTAACTGAATCATTTCTTCCCCACACCCTGATCTCCCTCTTAAGACACTTCTTGGCTTTTACAATACAGACCGAAATCCTTAGCCTCTCTAGTCTCACCTCTCGGGACTTTTATCCTGATCTTGATTCCCAGACTCACTGGCTTTCATTCTGTTGCTCAAATGTGCCACCAGATGCCAGGCATTTGTGCCATCTGCTTCCTCTGCATGGGGCGCTCTCTTTGCCACTCTCCTTTTACCTCTCTGGCCCTTGTGTCTGCTCAACACCATGCATAGCTCTAACTGATGGCACCCGAAGTTTCCCATTTCGTTTTCTGTGATTCTGCGATTAATGTCTGTGTCCTCAATTAGACTCTAACTTCCAAAAAAGCAGACAGAAACTGTTTCTTTTGTGCCTAGTCATAGGTGGCTCAGACTGTAAAGAATCTGCCTTTGATGCAGAAAGATCTGGATTTTATTCCTGGGTCAGGAAGATCCCCTGGAGAAGGGAAATGGATACCTGCTCCAATTTTCTTGCCTGGAGAATTCTGTGGACAGAGGAGCCTGGTGGACTACAATCCATAGGGTCACAAAGAATTGGCCATGACTGATAACACTTTCACTTTCTAGAGAAATGCTTGACACCTTGGAGTCAGTGATTAATAGTGTCCATTAAGCAAATGGCATAATGCTGAGTCTGTGTTCTCTGTAGCCTTCTTTTGCATAGATGATTTTTTTTTTTTGTCTCTTTACACCCTACCCAAGGTGTTGATAAGAGTTGAATGGCATCACCGACTCAATGGACATGAGTTTGAGCAAGCTCCAGGAGATACTGAAGGACAAAGAAGCCTGGGGTGCTGCAGTCCATGGGTCACAGAGTCGGACACAACTTAGCAACTGAACAACAGCAGCAACAAAGGTGTTGACAGTAGGAGCAGTTGTCTGAAATGTTGGGGACCACTGTTCAGGCTGACTGTCGTAGCTTGCTGTCCTTTGTGGGTGATTGTGGCTGACCTCCGCCACTACTGACGGGACTGGGGTCTGGGCTCATGTGTCTTTACAGCTGTGATTTCAGCAGATGCTTCTTGTTTGGAGATCTCAAACTCTGGCCGGTCGGAATCACAGATGGGAAAGAAGTGAAATCCATGCTTTTTTAGCTGGATATCACAACATGTGGAAAACACATCCCAAATTTGAAAGATCTATACTAGGGAAAAATTTGCAGTGTATGGAACAGTAAATAAATAAATACACCTGATATATTTTTACTGGCAAGACAATAAAAAGAACATCTCAGTGTAAAATCAGGCAAGGGACTTCCCTGATGGTGCAGTGGATAAGAGTCCGCTCGCCATATAGGGGACATGAGTTTGATCCCTGGTCTGGGAAGATCCCACATGTCACAGAGCTACTAAGCCCGCGCACCGCAACCTCTGAGCCTGCGCTCTGGAGCCCGTGAGCCACAACTACGGAAGCCCTGTGCTCTGGAACAACAGAAGCCACCACAATGAGCGGCCTGTGCACTGCGACAAAGAGTAGCCCCTGCTCGCAGCACCTGGGGAAAGCAAGTGGAATCAGCGAAGACCCAGCACAGCCAAAACTTAATCAATTGATTGAAAAAAAAGAAAATCAGGCCAAAAACCCAAATAGGCATTTCATGAAAGATGAAATATAAACGGCCAAAAAACATTCTAAAAATAGTTTACTTAGTAACCAAAGAAATGCACATTAGAATAACTAGAGGTCTTTTAAACTTTAGCAAAGATTTGAAAGATTGCTAATATCCAGGGCTGATGAGAGTGGAAAAAAGGTACTTACTTACTGTTGAGGCAGAAATTGGTATGGCTGGCACAGAACCAGATTGATGATACACACTGTATTAGACGTAAAGATGTACATGGTTTTTGTCCCCAGAATTTCATGTCTTGGCATTGATTCTAAGGAAGTAATTGGACTGGTAAAGATATTACTGCCAGGATTTTTATTCTTCAAAACATTGTTGATAATAGTTGTTTTAAAAAACAAGGAGTTTTTGTCAAAAAAAGCATGGAGCAGTGGTGATAGGTATCTATATTTATTAACATGAGAAGTTTTTTTTTTATTTAAAAAATTGTTTACTTTCCTTGATTGATGTATAGTTGATTTACAATGTTGTGCCAATTTCAGGTGAGCAGGAAAAGTAATTCATACACACACACACACACACACACACACACACACACACACGTATATATACTCTTTCTTTTTTCCATTCTAGGTTATTATAAGATATTGAATATAGTTCCCTGTAC
This sequence comes from Neotragus moschatus, assembly GCA_006410615.1. Lineage (NCBI taxonomy): Eukaryota > Metazoa > Chordata > Mammalia > Artiodactyla > Bovidae > Neotragus > Neotragus moschatus. The sequence continues at coordinate 1,482,988 of SJYA01001691.1, read as the reverse complement.
TATATAGTCGGTCTTTGTTGTTAATTTTATAGGAAAGATCATTTTAAATGAACAAAGCAGTTTACAAAACAGTGTGTATAGGATATTCCCATATTCGTAAATCTGTTATATCTATCTTTGCACGTGTGGAGAAAGGTTTGGAATAATATGTTATATATGTTATAAATGTTATAATGATTGTGTTATAGATTTAAAACTTCAGTTATTAAGCAGGTGGATATATCCATAATTGTCTTTATTTCTCTATAAATGAACTTGTTTTGGCTTGTAAGTTCTTCATACTTAATATTTCCATTTGAAAACAACCCAGTCCCTTCTTGTTTAAAATGCAGGCAGCTTACCTTGGGTGACTACCCACTGAGCCCTCCTTTTGTTTCCCCTGAGACTAATTGCCATATTACACTGTCTTGAGGAGAAATGTTGGCAACTGTGCTCTCCTGGGCCCTCAGGTCCCCTCCCCCAAGTGTCACTCATCTTGGCTATCTTTGCTATCTCGTGCTGGCTGCACAAGTATGACTTCTAACCCTCTCCAGGTCCTTGAAGTTTTCACTGCTTCGTCGCCAACTGTGGGCTCTTGTGAGCCCATCCATCTTGTTAGGAAAAAAGCATAGAGCCCATCCTGTTGGCTTCTGGGCTGTAGGGTGTGCTTGCTCTTCTGTATCAAGTCAAAGATGATGGCATCTGCCCCATCACTTCATGGCAAATAGGTGGGGAAACAATGACAGACTTTAGTTTCTTGGGCTCCAAAATCACTGCAGATGATGACTGCAGCCATGAAATTAAAAGACACTTGCCCCTTGGAAGAAAAGTTATGACCAACCTAGATAGCATATTAAAAAGTGGAGACTACTTTGCTGATGAAGGTCCATCTAGTGAAAGCTATGGTTTTTCCAATAATCATGCATGGATGTGAGTGTAGGACCATAAAGAAAACTGAGCAGTGAAGAACTGATGCTTTTGAATGGTGGTGTTGGATAAGACTCTAGAATCCCTTGGACTGCAAGGAGATAAGCCAGTCAATCCTTAAGGAAATCAGTCCTGAATATTCATTGGAAGGACTGATGCTGAAGCTGAAACTCCAATACTCTGGCCACCTGATGTGAAGAGCCAACTCATTGGAAAAGACCTTGATTCTGGGAAAGATTGAAGGCAGGAGGAGAAGGGAACAACAGAGGATGAAATGGTTGGATGGCATCACCTCATAAGTTTGAGCAGTTTCCTGGAGTTGGAATTGATTCTAAGGAAATAATTGGACTGGTAAACAAAGGTGTTACTGCCAGGATTTTTATTCTTCACAACATTGTTGATAATAGTTGATTTAAAAACAAAAAGGTTTTATTTAAAAAAAAAAAAAAAGCATGGACCAGTTAGCAGTGATGTGTTGGAGTTGCTGATGGACGGGAAAGCCTGGCATGCTATAGTCCATGGAGTTGCAAAGAGTCAGACATGACTGAGCAACTGAACTGACTCACTGAGGGGCTCCCTCTGAGGCGGCCCCCAAGCCCTCCTACCTAGGTCCCTCCCAGAGTCCACTCTGATGTGTCCTCCTCAGGCCATACCCTGGCAATTGAAGAACAAGCCCCCCATGCACTGGGGCCCTAACCCCTCCTGGAGTTTCTCCTTTCCACCTTCTTTGGGAGTGCAGGGTGCTGAACACATCTCAGGGACTCCTGTGTCTTAGCTGGAGACAGAGATTGGCTCTTCCTGCCAATTCTCTCCTCCCACAGCTGATCAGCTCCTGATTTTTTTTTTTTTTTAACTTTTATTTATTTATTTATTTGGCTGAACTGGGTCTTAGTTGTAGCACATGGACTTTTCATTGCATCATGTGGGATCTTTCTTCATGACACATGGCTCCAGAGCATTTGGGCTCAGTGGCTGCAGTGTACAGGCTTAGTTGCTCCATGGCATGTGGGATCTTAGTTCCCTGACCAGGGATCGAACCTGCATCCCCTGAATTGCAAGGCAGATTATTAACCACTGGGCCACCAGGGAAGTCCCAGTTCCCCACTGTTTTGAATGAAGCCTCCTCTTCGGCTATCAGGAGCTCATTCTTATGCTTGCTTCCAGAGTTAACAGTTAATGCCTCCTCTCCTCCAGGCTGTAGATCTTCATCTTCCCAACCAAGCTTTTTCCAAAATGTAAAACACTCTTTGTCTCAGAGAGCTTGAACTTGTAATTGAAGCGATTGCATTCAAGACAAAGGTCTGCTATAGATTTACAAAAAGACTTCTTTAAAACTTCAAATTTGGAGGCCAAGGGTTTGTGTCCATCCCTGCCCCAACAGCAGGTCGTATAATAAGCTTTCCCTGCTTGAACAGTGGAGCCATTCAGGGTAGAACCAAAGTGTAGCCAGATGGACTGAAAAAGTCTGTAGTTCAAGGGCAAAGTCTCCATCTGCTATAGCTCTCTGCCGGGATTGGTAGGATTGTGGGTGGTTTCTACTCTTTTTTCATCTGCAGTTTCTGAATTTTCTATAGTAAACGTGGTTATTGTTGTTCAGTTGCTAAGTCGTGTCCGACTCTTTGCATCCCCATGAACTGCAGCATACCAGGCTTCCCTGTCCTTCATTGTATCCCTGAGTTTGCTCAGACTCATGTCTGTTGAGTTGGTGATGCCACCCAAGCTTCTCATTCTCTCTTGTCCCCTTCTCTCCTCTTGCCCTCAGTCTTTCCCAGCATCAGGATCCTTTCTAAAAATGTGTATTTCTTTTATGATAGGAGACATAATGACAAAAGTTCTTTTATAAGTGAAGGGACACTTTCGAGCATTTAGGTCTGTAATGCTGAAGATTAATTTTGCAGGGTATATTTTGAGTTTGGGGCACCCTATCTCATCTCAGTGGAAGGACTTTTTGGTGGGGGCGGGGTCACAGGTAGGGATCAGGCTGGAGGCAGTGACAGGAGGAAGAGGTGACATGGGCATCTCTTTCGCCAACACGGAGCAGAGTGAGGCAGCCCCCAGTCTGGCTTACCTTCAGGGAGGGGCTGTGGCTTCTGCAGCATCTTAAAGGGAATTGTGTTTCCTTTCAGGACAAGGAGATGACACTATTACCTGGGGACCTCAGTGTGCCCAGCCCCAAGCGAGCTTTGAGGAGATAAATCACAGCAGGAAATCGAGCCACCCTCACATTTCTAACAAAAGTTGGAAGTTCAGCAGTGCTGCAGTCCATGGGGTTGCGAAGAGTCACACACAACTGAACAACAACCGTACAAAAAGATAAAAAGAAAACCCCCTTTTACGTCTTAACAAAAAGCAACAGGAAAACATTCACATACAACATGCCTAATTACCTTCCACCAGGATTGAGCCCCACTGTGCCCACTTTCGACCACACCAGGGATTTCCTGATGTTTAAAAAAAGTTTAAGGATTTCACATGTCTGTCTTTTCTGGGACTTTCTGTTCCCACTTTTATTCTTCTGAATTCTTAATTTTGTGAAAGTGTTAGCAGAGTGATTGTAAAAGCTAGTATCTCATGCACATGGAGATGGAAGTGATGCCAGGACAGGATTCTCCCTCCGCTGTCCTCTTGATGCCAAGACTTGGAGAAGGACTGGGGGCCCACGACAAGGTCCCCTGAGCCCAGTGCTGGGGGTGTTGTGAGCGTTGGGCTGGCTCTGATGGGATATGCAGGTGGCCCTGGGCCGGAAGTCCCATCTGCATTCCTTGTCCAGAAGATGAGGCCTTGGCCACCCTTCACTCACAAAGTGGACAGAAGTGCCTCTGGTTCCAGGCTGTGGTTAGAGATAAGACATACCAGGCTGACCCAGGACCGAAGGCACAATCTGCAGGCCTGTGGCCTACTAGCCTCAGAGCCTTTGGAGGAAAGGAGATGGGAAAGGGGGGCATGGGAATGAAGCCCACGCTTCTTCTCAGTGTGGGCAGGGCAGGGAGCCAGAGATGGGGTCTTGTCATATGGAGAGTCCTGAAGACCACCTCCCAGCTCCGCCTTTGTCACTGAGAAGAATAAGGGCCAGAGAGGGGTGGTGTGTCTTGGCTGGGGACCCATGGCCAGGGGCTGGCAGAGTTCAGACCAGAGCCCAGGCCTTCTGTGCCAACCACTCCTCTTCCTGTTTCAATAGGGCTGGAAGGCCCGGCTCTTTCTGGCAGCTCCTTGACCCCCACCCCCACCCCCTGGCCCCAGCAGCTGCCATCAATGGGGAGGGGGGATGACATTAAACTTGTCCCTGCAGGGAGGGTCTGAATTGTCACAGACGCTTCCTCCCCACCACCTCCCCCAGGGGCTCGTGACTCTCGAGGGTCTCTGGAGCAGGCTGGACTCCCCTCCACTGGCAGATGGGCCCTGGGGCGTGAGCTCCAGGAGGGTGGGTGGGAGCTCACTGTTTTATTCACACCTCTTGCTCTTGCTCCGAGATTGTGGCCTGGTCACAGGTACTCATTGCATTGTGAAAAAACGAGTGAAAAGAGATGAATACATGACCTTCATGTTGTGGGGCTTGCTCTGGACAGACCTGTGAAGTTGCCAGGTCTCTTCTCAGGGGCACTTCCCTCTCCGAAGGCACCTGGCATGGAGGCTGCCTCTGACCTGCCCCTCTGTCCTAAGGGGTCACCTCTGACCAGTGACATTGAGGAAGACAGGGAGGAGTCTCAGGTAGGAGGAGTCAGATGATGGAGGAGTTCCTGGCGTCTTTGGGGAGCAATGTCTGGTTTCCCCTGAGTTTCAGGAAAGGGAGGGCTTGGTGCAAGCACATTTGGTACTGAGGATCAGTGAGTGCAGAGGGAGCTCTGCGAGGGGAAAGCCATGGTCGGCGCAGAAGTTCCCTTCTGGGCTGGGGGAGGGCCAGCAAGCTGGGAGCCAGGCCTGGCACTGAACACTACAAGGATTCTGGGCAGGAGGGTGAGCGGGTTTGAGAGAGGACAGTCAAGATGGCACTGCCGGGGCCCTCAGGAGCCTTGAGTTCAGCCTGTGAGGAGGAGGATGGAAGATCAGAGGCTGCCTCTTCTTGCTTGGGACAGAAGCAGGGCAGGGCAGTCCCTGCTTCCATCAATGGGAGTCTGGACTCACCTGCCATGGCTGTGCGTTCTCATCAGAAGTGGGGGCTGTGGATACACTGGAGAGGACTGAATGGAGTCGCACATGTCCCCAGGGCCTGCCATGGGACAGTATTAGGGCCCTGAGGCCTTGCACCCCTGATTCCCAGCTCTAAGAGGTTGGGGAGGCTCCCCCCACCCCCATAGGGGCAGCTCTCACTCCACCTGCCACCTCGTGAGAGTTCTTGGTGTGACTTTGTGGATCCCTTAGGCCACCCTCCAAGGCACGGGCCTTCAGGGTGTGGAGCCAGAGGAGGGGCATACTTGCCCCAGGACACACAATTTGTACCCGCCCCCACCCCCACTAAGCACACACTGCTCAGTGAACAACCCCCATCCCCAAAAACACATCAACCACACTCGTTAAAGCTGTCCCCCCTTCCCACGCGCTCAGTCCCTTCAGTCCTGTTTGACTCTTTGCAACCCTCTGGACTGGAGCCCGCCAAGCTCCTCTGTCCATGGGATTCTTCAGGCAAGAATACTGGAGTGGGTTGTCATTTCCTTCTCCAGGGCGTCTTCCCGACCCAGGGATTGAACCCAGATCTCCTGCATTGGCAGGCAGGTTCTTTACCACTAGCGCCATCTGGGAAGCTCCTTCCTTCCCATACTCCTCCCTTTTCATCCTTTTGTGGCTTTTTCTTGACTTCTCTGAGACTGCCTTGTCTGTAGTCTAACATAGGAAGACACCTCCCAGTCGTGGGCCGGCACTCCTGGGGCTACCCTGCACTGAGAACTATGGACTAGAGCTGGGGGCTAGAAGTGAGGAAGGACTCTGGGAGCTGAGGCAAGTCCTGGAACCAGCTGGCAGGGGTGAGCATACCTGGCAGGCCATGTGGGCATCCCAGCCGCTGGACACCAGAGTCTGCAGCCGGGGCGCGTGCTCCTCCACAAACTGCTCACACTGAGGGAGGAGACAGACACAGGGCTGGGTGGACCCAGGCCTGGGGCAGAGCCCTCCTGCCTTACCGTCTGGCCTCCCCACTTATGTGGATCCCCTCAGAGCTCCCTGGGCCTGGTGTACGTCCAGCCCAAGGCCCCCAGTGAGCAGCTCTGGCTGTAAGACTGAACAAGCCACTGGGTGGAAATGGGGGTTTCCGTCAGGAAAACCAGGGACCTCAGAGATGGAGACTAAGGGGCAGGATCTTGGCCCCATCCTTCCCTCCCCTCTCCATTTCAGTTCTGGAAGCCACCCTGAAGTTCATCTGGTCCTAGAGACCTGATGAGGGGAGCACTGTGCGGAAAGCGGCCTTCTCCAGGAGTCAGCAGGCGTGTCACCCACTCTCAGAGAACACCAGGGCTCCGGGACCTGAGGCCCAGGCCTCTTCTGCCGGTGGCTTGGTCCCCACTGAGTCACACCGGGAGGAGCCCCGGGGCAGGGACAGGACTGGGACCTGGAGAGGAGGCCAGGCCTTCTCTTGCTCAGCTGGCCCGGCATTACTCATCTGGCAGATGACCGGGCCTGCTCCTGAGCCCATGCCCCTGGGCTAGAGATGTCTCCTGACCTTTTGCCCTAAGTTACAATGATGTCATTTTCTGTCCTGTGTCCTGTCTGTGTCTGAGCACCTTAAGGGCAGAGGTCCAGCCCACTCTGTGTGTCTCTGTCTGGGAAACCTGTCTTGGACCCAACCCTTCACCTCGGGCAGCCCCTGGGTCCCGAGCACCCCCGCACACCTGCTCCTCACCTTTTGCCTGTCCAGCCAGGTGCCCAGGCAGGCCTGGCGCATTGCCTGTGGCATGGCCTGCTCACTGCTGTTCCCTGCCTGGGTGGTCACAAACACACAGAGCTGGCACTCAGAGTCTTGTGGCAGCCATTCTCCAGGCAGGGACTCCAGGGCAGGGAGGGCTAGAGAGAAAAAACAGCCATGTTCTTGTCCTCACTGGCACAGTGCAGGTGGACCCAAGAAGGGGAGGGTCGTGCAGGGCTGTGGTTGAAAGGGGAGGGGATGGGAGCAGGTGATGGGCGGGGGCTGGGGTAGCAGGCTCACCTGGGCCAGCGCTGTCCTCGCTGGAGCACCGGAGGACGAGTCCGCATACCAGCTGGGGCAGCATGCGGCCTAGCAGCGTGTCCAGGAGGATGACAGAGTAGCGCTCAACCAGGCACTGGCAGATGCCGCCCACCAGCAGGGGGACCACGTGGCACACCTGGGCCACAGTCATGGCCAGTACACCCTGGGTGGGGGCCAAGAAAGGACAGGGTGGGACCTTCCCCTGAAAGACCTGCCCAGGGTGCTTTGCAGACCTTCCCTGGAGGTGTTGGAGAATTATTACGCTGTTTGCAGATAGACGCTGAACATCAAGGGAGTCCAGGGGACTTGTCCAGAGTCACTGAGCTGGTTCGAGAACCAGGCCCCAGACCAAAGACTCTGGAATTGTTGAAATTCCAGAGTTTCCCAGAGAGGTGGACATTGCTCAGGCCACATGGCAGCCTGGAGCAGAGGCAGAACCGACCCGAGTCGTCTTCCTCCTGACCCGGCAGTGCCATGCTTCCCCAGCAAGTGGACAAGCTCCTGTCTGTTGCTCCCAGAGTCAAGAAGTCCCTGGTTTCAGGAGCCCCATGGGGAAGTAAAGAGTTTCCCCACCCCACCCCACCTTGATTCCAAACACAACCTCCCTGCTGAAGAGCAAGGAGAGAGGATGCAAGCACGCTTATTCCTCCATTCCTTTATTCATTCAGCCAATTCATGTAAAGAACTTTCATACGTGAAATAAGCTACAAGGATCTACTGAACATCAGGGAATATAGCCAATATTTTTTAATACCTATGGATGGAGTATAACCTTTGAAAGTTGTGAATCACTATACTGTACACTTGTGAGTTATATAATATTGTACATCAACTATGTTTGGGTGTGTGTCCCCAGTTGCTTCAGTTGTGTTTGACTCTTTGAGACCCTGTGGACCATAGCCTGCCAGGTTCCTCTATCCATGGGATTTCCCAGACAAGAATACTGGAGTGGGTTGTCATTTCCTCCTCTAGGGAATCTTCTCGACACAGAGATCCTACCTGCACCTCCTGAGTCAAATTTTTACCTGCTGAGCCATCAGAAAGCCTTGTACATCAACTATACTTCAATTTTCAGAGAAGGCAATGGCAACCCACTCCAGTACTTTTGCCTGGAGAACCCCATGGACGGAGGAGCCTGGTAGGCTATAGTCCATGAGGTTGCTAAGAGTCGGACACGACTGAGCAACTTCACTTTCCACTTTCATACATTGGAGAAGGCAATGGCAACCCACTCCAGTGTTCTTGCCTGGAGAATCCCAGGGACAGGGGAGCCTGGTGGGCTGCCGTCTATGGGGTCACAGAGTCGGACATGACTGACGCGACTTAGCAGCAGCAGCAGCATACTTCAATTTTAAAAAAAGGACCGGTATGTGGTGGGCTGGCCTGGACCTTGTTCCTGCCTGAAGCCCCCGCTGTCCCTCAGCATCAGGACAGCCAAGGAAGGAGTAGAACAGGGGGATATGTATATTTTGGGGATGCGACACCTTCCAAATGACACATCTCACCACAAGGACCCATTTTGCTTGCATCGGATCCCAGCTTGTCCCCTCCTCCCGCTGTGATGAGGGCCCCAGCTCTGCCAAGGCTGGCCATCTCCTTGTGCACAGGGTCCACCCTGCGTTCCCCTCTGTTCCACTTCATCGCTTCTCCCTCTTGCCCTTCCCTTTCACCAGCACGTGAACATGCTTTTAAAACAGCTTCTGTCATTGAAAACCCTCACCCACCTTGGGGCTTCCCTGGGGGTCCTCTGGCTAAGACTGCGCTTCTACTGCAGGGGCTGCAGGTTCAATCCCTGGTCAGGGAACTAAGATCCCACAGGCCAAAAAGTTAAAAACAAACAAACAAACCCAAAGTCTCACCCATCTTCTCTTCCCTTCCCAGAAAAACTTCAAGAAAGAGTTATCAATACTGAATGCTGTAGTTCTGTCTCTGGAACTCCTCCAAAACAGCTTTCAAGGTCACCAGCAACCGCCCCCCACCCCCGGCCCCGGTCATGTCTTGTCTACCCCTCAGCAGATTTCACCCCAGTGACCACTCCCTCCATGCTGAAGTGCTTTCTTCTCTCAGGCTCCACATCCTCACGCTGTGGTGTCCCCACCTCCCTGGCTGTCCCTCCTCAGGCTCTTTTGCTGGCTTTTTCCTCTTCCTCCACCTGGTCCACCCCACATCCCAGGAATTAAATCTTGCCTGTAGCCACAACTCTCAGACTGACATCTCTGGACCTGGCCAGCGATCTGGCAGGCTGCCTGCTTGTCGCCTCCTCCTGTATGGTTATACAGGCAACTAGAACTTATCATGGCCAGGAGAGAAGTCCTAATTTTTCTGCCCAGACATGTTTCTTCTCAAATCCACTCATTTCAGTGGGGGGTGAGGGCATTCCAAAGAGCCTGTCGCTCAAGCCAAAGTCCATAGAATCATGGCTGACTCCCCACTTGTCTTCATGCCCCTGGTCCCCTCCATCACCAAGTCCTGCAGAGCCCACCTCCCAGACAGACCTCAGTCCCCCTGCTAGTTCCAGGCCCACCGTGCTTCCTGCCATGGTCTCCTAAGGACTCACCTTGCTGTCATTGTTCCCTCCCTTCTGCCTGATACCATCTTCAAATACCAGGAGAGAGATCTTGCTCAAGTGTAAATCCAGTCATGGCTCCTCCCGCCTGAAACCCTTCCACAGCTGTGTACTGCCTTAGAAGAAAGCCCAGGGCTTTCCTGGTGGCTGAGTGGTAAAGAATCCATATCCAATGCAGGAGCCGTGGGTTCGCTCCCTTCCCCAAGAAGATCCCACATGCAACTAAGCCCGTGCGCCACAACTGTTGAGCCCGTGCTCCGCAACAAGAGAAGCCACCAAAATGAGAAGCCTGAGCTCTGCAGCTAGAGAAAAGCCTGTGCAGCAACAAAGACCCAGTGTAGCCAAAAACAAATAAATAAAACTAAAAAAGAAGAAGCGGAACAAAGCCCAGTGTCCCTTCACTCGGCCTACCCTCTGCTCTCTTCTCAACCTCTTCCCGCAGGCTGCGCGCTGCAGCCCGAGCTTATTCTGCTTGAGACTCTGCCCGTTGGTCCTAGTTGTTCCTCAGGTCTCAACTTAACCTCAGGGACGCTTCCTGACCAACCATCCCACCCCCGTTCTCCTGTCACTGTTCCTTCCCTCATCTGTCTTAATTCTCTGCTCTGAACTCATCACTACCTGAAAATCTCTCCCACCGCAATGCAGACAGGAGGGTGGACACGCCCTCAGGGAGCAGGCGGCCACACTGGCCCCGTCTGGAAGGGCCGACAGGGCAGGCCTCTCCTCACTCGGGTCCCATTTCTAGGCAGGGCCGTCGGGTGATGGTCACTACCAAGTTTGGAAGACTCCATGTTCAGGTGGGCAAGGGTGGGGTGTCCATCTAACTCTCCTTTCGTAAAATGGAAGCTCCTTTTCTTGCTTTCTCCCTTCCCGCCTGTTCCTCTCTCTTTCCCTTTCTTTCTCTGTATCTTTTTTCTTCCTTCCTTTCTTCATTTCTCCCTCCCTCTTTCTTTGTCTCTCTCTTTTTCTTTCTTTCCCAGCAATTTGGTATAGATTTTATTGGAACGATGTTTCACTTTGTTTCTGATACATACATATCCCGACCCTCAGGATATGAGGATATGATTCTGAATAGAAAACTTGAAACCAGCATTTCCACAAAGACCACTGAGATTCTTTTCTGTATTTTGACACCTGGCATAGTGCCTGGAGGGCTTCCCTGCTGGCACAGAGGTAAAGAATCTGCCCATCAATGCAGGAGACCTAAGAGACGCAGATTCAATCCCTAGATCCGGAAAATCCCCTGGAGAAGGAAATGGCAACCCACTCCAGTATTCTTGCCCAGAGAATTCCATAGACAGAAGAGCCTGGTGGGCTACAGTCCATGGAGTCGCAAAGAGTTAGACACGATTGACTGACCGAGAACACATGCATAGTGCCTGGCACACAGTGAGGGCTTCACAATTGTTGAAGAAGCTTAGTCCTGGCACTTAGAGGCCCAGCTTGAGGGCAGGGTGCCTCGGGTGGGAACAACGCACAAATGGCCCCCTCCTAACCTCTGAGGAGGGAGCGGGCAGGTGGAGCAGTGGGGAGCTGTGTGGCCTGGACGACTCACCTTGGGAATCACAGCCTGGATCCGTTTGATCAGAGTCTGGCAGAGCCAACAGAAGGGAAGGGGGATGGGGAACCGCTGCTGGAAGAGGTCCTGGCGGAAGAATCACGCTGGAGGCAGGCTGGCCAGCAGGCTCGCCCCGGGCTCTGCTCACCAGCCTCGGCTCCTTCTCCTCTCCTCCTGCACCCGCCTTAGGCCCTGTCTGTAGTTGCTGGTGCCCTTCCGGGCTCTGCCCCTCCCAGGTCAAGTGCTCCCGGCCTCCAGGGCCTCGCCTGTGGTCCTGTTGCTCTGGATCCCCACCTCACCTGTGTCTGAGGCCCAGGCTTGGCCTGGAGGGCCCCTGGCAGCAGGGGGAGGGCCATCTTGTCCAGCAGAGGGCCCCAAGGCTCTGGTGCCTTCCCTGGCTCTGGGTGCCTGGGCTTGCATAGGCCCACGTGCTGACAGATGAACTTCGGGTTCTAGGGCAAAACACAGGGTAAGGGGGTGGTTAGGGTTGGGGAGGGAGCCCCACTCCTGCTCAGTCTGGCTCAAGGATTCAGATACCAGGCCACTATCTTTGGCCTGGAACAAGGGGAGCAGGCTGGCTTGGGGCTGTGGCTTAAGATTCTGTGGAGGGAATGGGGGAGACCAAAGGCAGAGACGGAGGTCATGTGGGGGCTTTGGGGCACTTGTCTGTGGATGTGTGTGAATGAGTGTGAGCATGGATGTTTGTGGGAATGAAGGAGTATAAGTACATGAGACTGTGTCTTTTGTGTGAGTGTGCAGATGATGTGGGGTTTTTTTTTTTTTTTTTCTGGAGGAGAAACTCAAATTTTATTAGACAAATTGTTATCCTTTTTGCATTTTCTGTAATAAGCCTTTAAACTACATGGGCGCTGCTTTTCCTTAATCAAGAATGTGAATTGTGGATTCAAAGGACAGAAGTCAAAATCAAAGCTTGACCAATTATTATCTGTGTATCTTTGGGCATTTATGTGTTTAGTTACATCCATGGGACTGACTGTACCCCTCCAGGCTCCTCTGTCCATGGAATTTTCCAGGCAAAAATACTGGAGTTTGTTGCCATTAACTACTCCAGGGGGGTCTTCCTGACCCAGGGATCGAACCTATGTCTCTTGCATCTCCCGCACTGGCAGGATGATTCTTTACCACTGGACCCACCAAGGCTTCCCTGGTGGCTCAGGGGTAAAGAATTCACCTTCAGTGCAGGAGACTGGGATTTGATCCCTGGGTTAAGAAGTTCCCCTGGAGAAGGGAATGGAAACTCACTCTAGTATTCTTGCCTAGAAAATTCCATGGACAGAGGAGCCTGGTGAGCTACAGCCCACAGGATCGCAAAGAGGTGGACACAACCGGGTGACTAAGGACACACATTCTTGGGTGTTAACTTCTCTGAAGCAGTTGTTGGAAGATTACTAATTACCATATTTTAAAGACTTAAAACTTAGAGGCTACTCAGTGTTAGCACAAAGTAAAATTTGTTATTCTTGTGGGATGCTGTGAGTTTTACCTGAGACTGTGGAGAAGGCAATGGCACCCCACTCCAGTACTCTTGCCTGGAAAATCCCATGGACACAGGAGCCTGGTAGGCTGCAGTCCATGGGGTCGCTGTGAGTTGGACACGACTGAGCGACTTCACTTTCACACTTTGGAGAAGGAAATGGCAACCCACTCCAGTGTTCTTGCCTGGAGAATCCCAGGAACAGGGGAGCCTGGTGGGCTGCCGTCTATGGGGTTGCACAGAGTTGGACACAACTGAAGCGACTTAGCAGCAGCAGCAGCAGTAGTGTGTCTGTAGTATGGATTTGTGACCCAGTGTATGTTTGTATGAAGAGTGTGAGGGTGTGTGTAGGTGTTTGCAAGTGTGCAGGCCCACTGTGTACAGCTTAGTGGGTGGAGCTGTGATCTGGGCACCAGCTGAGGGGCACTGAGTTTCCTGGACTGGGTGTGGGTAGGATGTGTGTGTGTATGTGTCTGTGTGTGTGTGTGTCTGTGTGTGTGTGCTGGGGTACCACATGTGGGGGTAACTCTGGGAAAGAGCAGGCATGGAAGCTGTGAGGGAGGCAGCCTGGAGGCAAGGTGGGCAGGCAGGCCTTACCATCTGGCTCTGGAAGTGGTCAATGATCAGAGGGAAGTAAGTGTCCAGCAGGTGGCGACACTGGGGCACCAAGAGTTTCAGCGGAAGGACATCGCACTCCTGCTCCAGGAATTTGCGCACTGTGTCCTGGGAGGCAGGCCAGAGAGAGGACTGTTAGCCTGGCCTCTCTGAGGTCTGCCCCATCTAAGCCCCTTGACATGGGGCCACTGCCCAGCTGACTGGTTGCCTTCGCCCAGGGCTCTGGAGTTGGGAGGGTGCTAAAGGAGCTGTGTGGTTGGGCACAGGAAGGGTAGCTCCCCTTGGGAAAGACTGTGATGCTGAGATCACTCCCAGAGCCCTCTCCTGATCAGGAGACCCCTGGTAAACCCAGGCATCACCCCCTGCTTGGAGATGCTCCTTTAAGAGGCTCACCTCTTCTTCCATCTCTTAACCTCCAAACTTCAACTCAGAGTATGGGCCTCATTACCTGGAAAATGGCCTCCTTGGCCATCTTGGTGAGGATGCGGGAGATGTTCTCACATTCCTGGCACAGGTCATCCTGAGGAGAGGGCCCCAGGGTGGAGCACGTGATGGGGGCATGCTCCCAGCTCAGGTGGCTAAGGCTGACAGGGCACTCCAAGGCACAGGCAAGTGTCCATGATCCCACCCCATCCCATCTCACCCTGTCCCATCCCATCCCACCCTGTCCATCCCATCCCATCCCACTCATCCTACCCCATCCATNATTCTTATCAATTCCTTTTGTGGTTTCAGGCTGCACTTCCCCAACATTGCTCTGGGAGTGACTCATCAGGGTCTGTGACTTTCCTCCCCTCTCCCACCTCTGTTCTTTTATGGGGTGTGCTTTTTAAATTAATTAATTAATTACTTTCTTTCTTTTTCACTGGGCTGGGTCTTTGTTAGGGCTTCCCTGTGGCTCAGAGGTTAAAGCATCTCCCTCCAATGTGGGAGACCCAGGTTCGATCCCTGGGTCAGGAAGATCCCCTGGAGAAGGAAATGGTAACCCACTCCAGTATTCTTGCCTGGAGAATCCCATGGACGGAGAAGCCTGGTAGGCTCTGTGCGTGGACTTTCTCTAGTTGTAGACAGCAGGGCCTACTCTCTAGTTGCAGTGTTTGGGCTTCTCATTGTGGTGGCTTCTCCTGATGAGGGGCACAGACTCTAGAATACAAGGGCTCAGTAGTTGTGATGTACAAAGTTAGTTGCCATGTGGCTTATAGAATCTTACCAGATCAGGGATTGAATCCCTGTTCCCTGCGTTGAAAGGCAGATTGTTAACCACTGGACCACCAGGGAAGTCCTAGTGGAATGTATTTGAATATAGCTTTTGTGTTTGGAGTAGAACCCATAGGAGAAAACAAGGCAAATGTCATGTTTCCCAGCATGGTCCTTACTCTCTTTCTTCTTCTTCTTCTGCTGCTGAGTCGCTTCAGTCATGTCCAACTCTATGTGACCCCATAGATGGCAACCCACCAGGCTCCTCCATCCCTGAGATTCTCCAGGCAAGAACACTGGAGTGGGTTGTCATTTCCTTCTCCAATGCATGCATGCATGCTAAGTTGTTTCATTCGTGTCCGACTCTGTGCAACCCAATGGACAGAAAGCCACCAGGCTCCTCTGTCCACAGGATTCTCTAGGAAGAATACTGGAGTGGGTTGCCATTTCTTTCTTCCTTTTCCTTCTGACTGTCTACTTATTTTATCTTATTTTGTTGACTGCACAGCATAGAATGCAAGATCTTAGTTCCTCCACCAGGGATTGAATCTGCACCTTCTCCAGTGAAAGTGTGGAGTCTTAACCACTGAACCATCAGGGAAGTCCCAGCACAGTTTTTTCTTGTGTTTTACTTTCTTTCAAAAGAAGAAATTTATTTATTTGAGAGAGGGGGAAAGAGGGAGGGAGGACAATGGAACTTGGAGTTTAGAAAGAACTTTCATTTGTTCATTCATTTGACCAAAGAACAGTTAATGATCTGGGAGCTTAAAGCACAATGCTCACTGCCTTCCTGGACACCAGGGTGAGCTCAGGAACCCCTGAGATGCAGAGAGTGGAAGAGACCTTGTAAGGGCTGAGATTCTTGCAGTAACCGGAAGGGAGAGATACGAGAAGTTCAAGTTATTACGCTCGCATTGATTCCATTTTTAAGCCTGTGTTGTGACTTGGGGCTTCCCTTGTGAGTCAGACAGTAGAGAATCTGCCTGCAATGCAGGAGACATGGGTTTGATCCTTGGTTCAGGAAGATCCCCTGGAGAAGGTAATGGCTACCCACTCCAGTATTCTTGCCTGAAGAATCCCATGGACAGAAGAGCCTGGTGGGCTACAGCCCATGGGGTCACAAAGAGTGGGACATAACTGAGCAACCAAGCATGGGATGACTTGAAGAAATAACGACTCTATTTATTTATTTCACTGAATTAAGGGGACTTCCAAAGTGGCATAGCGGTAAAAAGAACCCACCTGCCAATGCAGGAGATGTAAGAGACACATTTTCGATCCCTGGGTCGAGAAGATCCCCTGCTGTAGGAACTGGCAACCCATTCCAGTATTCTTGCCTGGAAAACTCCATGGACAGAGGAACCTGGCAGGCCAGAGTCCATAGGATCATAAAGAGTTGGAAACAACTGAGTGAGTGAGCATACACACACACTGAATTAAGAAAGATATAGTGATACATAACTGGCAATGTGCCAGGTACTGTTCTAGGCACTGGAGATACATCTGTGAATAAACTCAGTATTGTTCTTACCTTCAAGGAGCTTCCCACCCAACAGGTGCTGTTTAGGGAGCCAGGTCAGAAGAAGCCTTTCTTCTCTGAAACCACAGCAAATATCTCATATTGTGTGTGCGTGCTCAGTTGCTAAATTATGCCTGACTCTTTGTGACTCCGTGGACTGTAGCCAGCTAGGCTCCTCTGTCCATGGAATTTCCAGGAAAGAATACTGATGTGGGTTGCCATTCCCTTCTCCAGGGGATCTTCCCACCCAAGGATCGAATGCATGTCTCCTGCATGGCAGGCAGATTCTTTACCACTGAGCCACCTGGGAAGCAAGGTTGAAATTGGAATACATCCCACCCCTGAGCCCATCACTGTGTCATGAAAATGGGACACAGTGATTGGTTGGGAAGAGTCAGGCTCTGTCCCGGCAGATGACTGAGATGACGGGGGACAGGGCCCTCGAATTTGCGATAGTGACACAAAAGGAAGACAGCAGATACTGTACAGCAGATACAGATAAAAACCCTGACTACTGTATTTCTTCACACGTCAGGAGCCTCAAGCTCAGGAAATTATTACCACGAAACTCCAAAGCTTAGTGGTTTAAGACCACAGAGGTCTGTTTCATGTTCAAGTTCATGTGCATGGTCAGTAGACAGGGACTAGCTCATCATAGCCCCGCCCTGGGGTACAGGCTGACACAGAGCGCCGTCTTGAACATTTTCACTCACCATGCCAGGAAAAGAGAACCCTGAGGATTTCACACTGGCTGGCAAATTCTACAGCTCAGAAAGGAACGCACTTGACCTATTGTTGCTGTTGAGTCTCTAAATTGTATCCAACTCTTGGTATCTCCATGGATTGCAGCATGCCAGGCTCCCCTGTCCTTCATTATCTCCCAGAGTTTGCTCAAACTCATGTTCGTTGAGTTTGTGATGCCATTCAATCATCTCACCCTCTGTAGCTACCTTCTCCTCCTGTTGTCAGTCTTTCCCGGCATCAGGGTCTTTTCCAGTGAGGGTCTCTTCACATCAGTAGGCCAAAGTATTGGAGCTTCAGCTTCAGCAACAGTCCTTCCAATGAATACTAAGGGTTGGTTTCCTTAAGAACTGATTGCTTTCATCTCCTTGCAGTCCATGGCACTCTCAAGAGTCTTTCCCAGCACCATGATTTGAAAGTAACAGTTCTTTGGCACTAAGCCTTCTTTATGGTCTGATTCTCACATCCATACATGACTACTGGAAAAACCATAGATTTGACTATATGGACATTTGTGGCAAAGTGATGTCTCTGCTTTTTAATATGCTGTCTAGGTTTGTCTTAGCTTTTCCAAGGAGCAAGTATCTATTAATTTCATGGCTGCAGTCACCATCTGCAGTGATCTTGGAGCCCAAGAAAATAGATGTGAGAGTAGGACCATAAGGAAGACTGAGCACCAACGAATTGATACTTTCAAATTGTGTGCTAGAGAAGACTCTTGAGAGTCCCTTGGACAGCGAAGAGATCAAATTAGTCAATCCTAAAGGAAATCAACCCTGACTATTCTTTAGAATGCCTCCAATACTTTGGCCACCTGATGAGAAGAGCCGACTCATTGGAAAAGACCTTGATGCTAGGAAAGATTGAGGGCAGGAGGAGAAGGGGGTGACAGAGGATGAGATGGTTTGATGGCATCACAAGCTTGATGAACATGAGTTTGAGCAAACTCTGGGAGATAGTGAAGGACAAGGAAGCCTGATGTGCTGTAGTCCATGGGTAACAGAGTCAGAAACGACTTAGCAACTGAACAACAACTAATAAGGGGGTCCTGAAGACAATGTTCCATTGATCAGGGGCTTCGGGGAGCAAAATGGAGACATATTAATGAAGGACATTGGCTGAGAGGCTGCACTGTCAACCCCACTGGCTCAGATGGACAGGGGAAGTGGTGCAAAGGATGAGCATTCGTCCTTCTAAGATGATTTATCACCTCTAACACTGATTACTCTTCAAAACTTCAGCCACATGCTTGTTAAGCATGTGGTCAAGAGTTGGCAGTTTAAACCACAGGGTTTTGAGGACAAAACTCTGGTGTGTGTGTGTGTGTGTGTGTACACCTTCAAGGGCCACTGAAGACATGGAGGACACAGTGCAGGTCCAGAGAAGCCTGTCTTTGGCAGAGTTCATTAGACCCTACCCACTTCTCCTCTCTTCTCTGGGAGGCTTACTGGGATTATGAAAGTTGGGTCAGTCAATGTTCAATGCCAGAAAGAGAAACATCCTAGGTAGTTTGAGAGTAGGGGACTTAACACAGGGATTTGGGTCCTTAAAAATGGTTGTGGGACTGAAGAAGCAGGCTCTTAAATGGGCTTCAAGATATACTCCTGGAACTTTAAGAACTTGCCCTCAACAATTGTTTCTGAAGACAATTTCAAACTGGTTCTATAGCTCAGAGTTCAAGAATACACATCAAAAACTGTCATCCAGGGATTGAAAAGCCAATTTAAGAAGACTTCTGGTACTGGAAATGCTCCTGCCCCCAAATGTCACACTTCTATGACCTTGCTTGCCAGCAGCCAAAATCGTTAAAAGAGAATAGAGAGATGGTCTTGGGGTCAGTGTTCCGAATCCACGTCAGTGCATCTAATTGTAGACATGGTTTCACACCCAGACCCAAGTTGCAATGAATTCTGGTAAGTGTTGGTGTAACTTTCCAACCTCTTTAGGTTAAATGAAGTAAAAAAAGAAGATGAGAGAGTCTAGCCATAATAGCCACCCAAAGGTGCCTTTGTCTGGTTTTCCTCTCTTGCATTTATATTTTGAGTGATAAGCTGCTGCTGAGAGGTTTAAAAGTTTGCTTTCTTTTTTTTAATTGAAATAGAGTTGATATGGTTTCCCCGGTGGCTCAGATGGTGAAAAAAATCTACCTGCAATGCACAAAACCCAGGTTTGATCCGTATTTTGGGAGGATCCTCTGGAGAAGAAAATGGCTACCCACTCTAGTATCCTTGCCTGGAAAATCCCACGGACAGAGGAGCCTGGTGGGCTACGGTTCATGGGTCACAAAGAGTTGGACACGACTGAGTGACTAACACTTGCACTTTGACAGAACTGATATTACAGTATTTCAGGTGTACAGCAGTGATTGTTATACATATACATGCTGCTGCTGCTGTAAGTCGCTTCAGTTGTGTCTGACTCTGTGTGACCCCATAGACGGCAGCCCACCAGGCTCCTCCGTCCCTGGGATTCTCCAGGCAAGAGTACTGGAGTGGGGTGCCATTGCCTTCTCCATACATATACATAGATATCTATTTTTTCAGATTCTTTTTGGTAATAAGTTATTACAAGATATTTAATATAAATCCTTGTGCTATAGTGTAGGTTGGAGAAGGAAACGAACCCACTCCAGTAGTCTTGCTTGGAAAATTCCTAATTTGGGTTGTCTGGTAGGCTACAGTCCATGGGGTCACAAAGAGATGGACATGACTGAGTGACTTCACTTTCTTTCTTTCTATAGCTCCTTTTGGAGAGGGAAATGACAACCCACTCCAGTGTTCTTGCCTGGAGAATGCCAGGGATGGGGGAGCCTGGTGGGCTGCAGTAAGTTTGCAGTGAATCTCATATTTACATAACAGTCTGCATTCAGTAGTTTCTGGGTAACGCAAATATCAGTATATCCAAAAATTAACTCATTTAACTTTAATAAAGTTAAAAGTTAACAAAATTAACTCATTTAACTCATTACAAATTATCATTTGTAATATACAATGTTCCTGGACAGGTATAGACTGTTTCTTGGAATTATCATGTTTTGAAAGGAAAGCATTATTTAATGAATAGTACCAAAGTCCTAAAATATGCACTGTAAAGAGGTATAAAAGTTAGAGGGGAAAAACAACAGTTCAGTTCATTTTTGTACGTCCTGTGTCTTCATTCTAACTCACTTAAAAATTATGATTTTGTTGCAGCTATAAGTTTTGATTAGCTTTAATATTAAAACTAAGTTCTTAAAATATAAAAGAATTACTACTGACTTTTCAATTTGCTCAAGATTGTGAATTAAAAGTGGACAGAGCAGAGTTTCCAGTTGATAAATGGAACTGCAAATAATGTTTTCTTTCTCTCTCTCCCTCTTTTTTTTTTGGAATGTTCTGGGTCACCGTTGAACTGTGTGGTTTTTTCTTTTTTTGTCTAGTTCTGTTGCTCAGGCTCCTCTTATTGTGGAGCACAGGCTCTAGAGGGCTCAGGCAAAGTAGCTGTGGCCCAAGGTCTTAGTTGCCTTGTAGACCATGGGATCCTAGCTCCCTGACCAGGGACTGAACCCACATCCTCTGCACTGGAAGACAAATTATTAACACTGGACCACCAGGAAAGTCCAATATGATGTCTCTTAAATTAATCTTGTGACAATTAAGCCAATCGACTGTAGCAGTAAGAAAGCTGTTGACAAAGGAGAAGCGAGAAATGTTCCTCTTCAAATATGCTGGAGTCTGTACTTTCAGTAAAAAGATGACTACCTGAAGTAGCACAGATGGTTACCAGGTACCAAAAGAACAGATAATAAGCTTGGATGAGAGTATTTTTTAGAGCTCACATTATAATTGGAGAGGGATAAAAAGGGAAAAGAGAGAATAGTCATCATTCACACAGGAAGTTATCCTCAATAGCCTGTCCAAGGATCATAACATCTGATCAGAGGTTATAAGTCATAGATAAAGTCATCACCATGGAAAATGACAGGCAGTAGCCTTGAATAGTGACAAAGACTAAAAAAACTATGTATTCAGATTTTAGTACGTAATTGGAGCTCCCAAAACAAGCAAGAACTAAATAAAATAAAATTTTATTTAGAGCCCTATACAACCTGACCTGCCTCTTGAGAAACCTATATGCAGGTCAGGAAGCAACAGTTAGAATTGGACATGGAACAACAGACTGGTTCCAAATAGGAAAAGGAGTATGTCAAGCCTGTATATTGTCACCCTGCTTCTTTAACTTATATGCAGAGTACATCATGAGACACGCTGAGCTGGAAGAAGCACAAGCTGGAATCAAAATTGCCAGGAGAAATATCAGTAACCTCATATATGCAGATGACACCACTCTTATGGCAGAAAGTGAGGAGAAATTAAAAAGCCTCTTGATGAAAGTGAAAGAGGAGAGTGAAAAAGTTGGCTTAAAGCTCAACATTCAGAAAACGAAGATCATGGCATCTGGTCCCATCACTTCATGG